>OZ007588.1:427540902-427955902 GCA_963931845.1 Maratus michaelseni | reverse complement strand
TTTACAATTCTTTTAAAATTGTAATCGAACTTTGCTAAATCCTGCGTAATCAGTCGTAAATAGTGCTCTAGAAGATATCTTTATAATTGACACCTTAGAACTTAAGGTTATGGAAAAAATAAGTTAAACAAGAGAAGAAGTGTCTTCCCGCATGGGAGGTGTGAATACTCTTTAGTCCTGAGGTACACAAATGTGAACTTCTATTATTTTCCTCCTAAATACTAAACTGTTTGACTTTTTAAAATATTTTCTTCACTTCTATATAGCTGAATAATTTTTTGCTTTGAAACAAAACCAAACAATTTACAGCAGTGATGCTTATTTCCTCTTACAACAAATCTTATTTTCGCCTGATTTCGCAAAATGCCTCCAAGAAAGCGTGGCCAAGAGAGTGAGTAATTATTTCATAATTATTTAATTAAATCCTTTACAATAAATATTTTGAGTATTTGTGAATCATTCACTTATTTAAAGCCCATACATTTGTTATTGCGTTAATACAAGTTATTGCTAATTAAATTGATATTTTAATGGGGCTAATAATTTTATATCAATATTTGTGAACCTAAATAACCAGTCTTCTAAAGTTTCAATTTCAGAAAAAGGCCTCTCTCTACAATCTAATGTGTTATGTTGTTTGTGCAAAAACAGTGAATGTGTACTTGTAGTATAATTTTAACTTCAGGTCTCAAGAGGTTAATAAGGTATGCCTGTCAGTTATGTCCCATGGTGGATTAAATATACTTTTTTGTGCATATATACATGATCCAATCACCTTCTCACATGATTGATATATTATAAAAACACCTACTTTCATTTTTCCAAAGACAGTTAATGTGTATTTATCTGAGTTTTTTAAATATAAACAATGCTATATATTTAAAAATTTGGAAAATATACGGTAAACGTGACAAATGAGGTTCGTTCGTACTATAACTAGTTTTACAATGTTATTATCATTATTATTACAATATAATCATCATTATTATTCCGGTGAAATGAATTATATCGTCTGTTGTGAGTGAAATGAGCATACTTTTTATTCTTATTACGTATCCCATGTTTACAGATGCGTATTATTTTTTCGACACCAGACTGCGCTGCAAAATCCACCATGGAGATCTTGCTTTGGGAATGATTAACTCTATGGTTTAATACTTCTATGACTCACGTTGTACGAATATCTTGTGTTTATTTACTTTAATGGTTTGAGATATTCGGCTGGTAACTCATTTTCTACTGAAATTATCTCAGAATCTATACATTTTTTAATGTAACTCAATTTTTTAAAACGATTTTTCTAAAAATGTAGCTTTTACGCAATTTTATTAAAAAAAATAATTCTGAACTAAAATGGCCGCTTGACATATAAAAAAGAAGCGGTTAGCCCGTATTTGTTTTCCTCAGTTTTGCGCTTTTATTATATAGACTAGCTGGCTTCGCCCGCTAGCGGCCCCTAATTTACATCGGTGCCTCGAATGTTTTGAATTCTCCGGCTCGCATCCCCCTCCGAACCTCCGAATTGGGTCCCCGCTGCCTTCGGCACCGTATGCCGGTCGTGCTACGCACGCACGTATGATAGGATTAATTAGAATAAAGAAAACTTTTATTAATATATTTTTAAGTTTTGATTGGATCTTCATAAGATTTGAAATATCTCGACAAAATTTGCAAAGATTATATATATTAAATTTCAATCCATTCAGTTGGGTAGTTTTGCGCTGTTCTATGAAGACGGACGGACCAGATGACGAATATAGGTGCTACGTATTGATATAATTACGAACGCACCTAAAAAGTGAATTAAATCAAGGAAATACATTGATTTACAGGAGGTTGTATATTGCTATAAACGCTTTTATGTGCATTTTACATATACATTTCAATATTTCCTACATTAAGTATACTTTCTAAATGTGATGCAACATTTTGAAAACTACGGAACAATTTAACAGACGCTGAACTCTCAATATAAATTGAAAGTTAATTAGGGATCACCCTTCAATTAATTAAATAGAAAATCTTGTAATGTTAGAAACTGAACTGTAAAACTTTGATAGGACTTTAATTGAGATCTACAGCTCTTACTAACACAAACATAATTGATTGAAGAATTCTCGAGAATTATTCGTAATCTACAAGTAAATCAATAAATTGATGTTTTGAATAATGCAGTATCTGATTTTCTCTTTTTAATGCAATTTTAATAATTTTTGCAAAATATATATTCACATTTAAAAGACAAATTATATTTTTTGATTATTTTTTTTATAAACTGTCCATTATATTTTCATTATATTAACTACTGTGAAATAAAATATTAAAGAGTGATTTAAGGGCATATCTGACGGGAAAAGAAAAATAACAAACATTTTACAGAACACGTTCACCCAGCTTGTTATGTGTTGGCTTTAAAGGTTCTTCAAATTTTTTGTAGATTATCTATTGAGTTTACAACATGCAGTGTTACAACATGCAGTTTTCTCTTTTCTGAAATACTAAATTTCTAGAATAATTCTTAATTGGTTCAGTTTCCGATGTGAAAGTTGGGTAAAAATGAATATAAAGCAAAATTCTCTCCTCCATCAAGGTCAAGCAACATTTGTTCACTATGATGTTGCGTTGGTGAAAATAGATAGCTATTGACTTCCGTGTGCTATGGGCATCATAGTTCCTGGGCGCATCCCAGGTCTAGACGATTTTGTTTTTGGTGACACTGTATTAAAAAGGGGATCACACATCCTAAATCTTCCCCATATATAAAGAAAATATTTGCTTCAAGCAACATAAAGTTTATGTCAAGCAACCAATATTCTTCCAACTTTTTTTAAACTTAAGTAAATTGAAGTGAAGAGACGAAATCTCCACCCGGAGGTGAATGGAAGTGAAGAGAGGACAGGAGGGTGATGAAAAATGATTTTATTAAGGATAAATTAAATTTTTATGGTGAAATTAAAAAAAATGTAATTAAAACAAATAAACAAATTAAGAATTTTTTTCAAAATTCGAATTATTTTACAGCAACAATATTTTTTTTCTTACTTTTGTTTACAAATTTTCTCTCTATATATAAGTGCGAGATTTCCAAAAGGTTATTTAGGTTATGTAAAAATAAATAAAATGCCATGACATATGTAAAAATATAGTAAAAAATACTTTTTACTTTACATATCTTTAAAATAAACTATTTATAATAATGCAGAACTGATACTTAATTTCATTAAACTCACCATTAGAAACGTCCATAAAAATAGGAATTAAATTAAGAATTATATATCTTGAAGTCTCATAATTTTGAACATACTGATATGATGAGAAAATGACAGCTGTGTAAAACGAATTTAAATATTATAACTCTAGATCCTCTAAACGGAAATAAAGGCGGTTTTATAATATCGGATCTTTAGAGCTATAAATTTTATGAAGAAAGTGGTAAATTAATTTTCTCATACATTTTCACCAAATGGACTTACTTAATGTTAACGTTAACAGAAAAAGTATTGTTTCAGATTATTATAATTTTAGCATAATTATACAATGTGTTAAAATAAATCAATGTACGTTACTTTAAATACCATTAAGCCAAAGCGAATAAATCACTATCTAAATCAACTTACGAAAATAAATGAAAATAAATTAATTAATTAATTATAATTTTTCATTTTTTAATTTAAAGGATTGGTGGAAATGGTGGTTAATTTCTTCTGTTAAGGGTTCGCATACAATTTAGATAAAAATATCATAAATTACTGTTTTACTTGTAGAATATAAAAATAGTTACATAGAATGTTGACAAATATTCCAGGGAATATTCCAAAATTGTCTCTTTAAAATATTGATAAAATTTATATGAAAAACTATTTAAATGGTTAAACTGTAGATTCCGTTATAGCTTCAATTATTGAAAGAATAACAAATTTTTAATTATATTTTTAAATATTGTTTAATTATATTATTAATGAACTTACAGCGAATACTGCAGAATTACTGCTGCATTCGAAAATGAAACTTAAACACAAATTTATTTATTTTTTATGAAAGTTTTGTGTCACTTTATTTGACTACATGTAAAATTATTTAATATTCTTTGCATTGTTCAATTAGTTTAATTATTACGCTATTTGAAGATGCTCTTTCAGTAATACTTTGTCACAAAACCTTTTAATCAATTATACATGAAATTCGAAAAAATGTATTTTTGAGTAGAATATTTTGAATTTCTTTAAATTCTTAGCACAAAATTTATATATAAACTTTTCATATATTTTAAAATTTTAATATGAATATCAATGTACCTTTCGTGTTTCTTCTTATTTCTTACTTTAATTCAGATTTTAATTCTTTTGAAAAGCTTAAAATCCATTTTTATTCGTAATTAGCCTGAGGTTTTCCTAGATGCAACAGAGTATTTTATATTACTGAATATAAAATTCTCATGGCGTATTGAAAATTTTGAGGATCACGAGGATCTTAAAAGTATTCATATTAAAAATGTCTTGAAGTAGAAAATTTGTTTTTGATGCACGTTTTCAATTTATTATAAATATATTGTAATGAATAACTGATACAGAGAACGTATAAAAATTTTAGAATTCCTTTGGAAATTCACATGTTTGATTTGATTGCCCTTTTCCGTAATTATTACAATTTCCATTTAAAACGAGTATGATTTTATTTTTTCTTAGGATTTTTTTATTTTCGTTTAGAAAAGAAAAATATTACTTACACTAATCATGCAATTTAACACGGTTATGAATTAAAATAATGTTTCATGAAATGCTTTTATGAACGAGAAAGTTGCTTTAAAAAAATTACAAACGTGTTTATTCTTCTACTATAAATATTTTTCCAGTAAAATAAGTTATTTTAGTAGCAAAATAAAAGTAAACTATCGCTAGAATCCGTTAAGGATATTCGCCTAAAGTGCGAACCTGTTTACTACACTATGGATCCTGCAGTGCTACATAACATGTTCCCGGCAGGTAGTCAACCGAACGCGTAACCTTCAGTGTTTAGCAACCAAGCAAGTACTCATTTTATCTTGAAAGAAGGAAATATCAGGTTCAATTTTCGACACATTTTTCTGACCTCTAAGGGATGAAAGGCTGAGTGAACCTTGTTCATGTCTAGAGTCGAACTCTGAACCTGTCGCTTGCTAGCGCAACGTGTTGACCAATAAGCTACCGGGCTTCTATTTTATTACTATTATTGTTCCTGTATTATTCATGTATTATTCCTGTAACTTCATGTATCAGAAACAATGTTTCATTGTAGGTTTAGATTTGCAATATTTTTTTTTTCCAAACACGAAGAATGATGATGATATTCCAAATTACATTTAGTAAGTATTTATTTTGTACCCTGTTTAAGATAAACAATGTTTAGTTTATATGTAAAATGTACGATTGGCAAGCAAAAAATTAGAATGAGGTTTAATCAATGAATAAATATAAGATAAAAATAAATTTCTATAAAATACGAATTTACATTTGCATTAAAGCAGAGGTTTTTAAACTCTTGGTTACCATGTACCCCTTTTTGTATTTCCTGTGTATTCGTGGACCCCCACATTTAAGGGGTCTCGTGAGTGTTACTTTTTCATTGAAGGTGCAATATAGCATTATATGACATTTAATTTTATGCCTGATCCCCTACAAAGCACAAATGGGGAAAATAATTACCACTGACAGCTTTATATGTGTTCTATGTAGCATAATTATTTCAATATTCTACAACTGATATTTCACCTTTTTTATGTTTAATTTTGACAAACATTTGTAAAATTGTTTTTTGATTTGCATTCACTACGCGCAGCACCAAAAACTGATAAAGCAATTTGTATGAAATTTGGCAAATACATGCATTTTGATGCAAGGGATAACTTATACTTAAAATTTAGCATTATAATTGCATTCGTTATTTAACATTAGCATTTTTGCAACAAAATAATGACTTTTTTCAAAATTTTATAATTTAAATTAACATTTAAAAAAAGGTTAAGTTTTTAAATGCTGAAAAATGAAGTATACTTTCAAGGTAAATTTATTTTACATCATTATCAATATTATCTAGAACCAATAGTTTGGATACAGTCTTGCGCGCGGCGGATGCTGGTAAAAAAAAAATTAAGTATTTTATCAAAAATAAACATTAAAAAGAAGTAAAATATCAGTCGTAGAATATCGAAATATTTATGCTCCATAGAATAGGTATTAAGCTATCAGTGGTAAAAAAAATTGTGCTTTTCTGTTTCATAGGGATTCAGAAATGAAATTAAATGGGACGTGATGCTAATCATAATTTCCATTAAGGGGACCAGCACCTTTTAATTTTTTTAAATTTTTTTTTACATATGTATTTTTTTTTTGAGTTGGATATTAAACAAAAATAAATAAATAAGATATTATTAAACGGTTCTGTGAAGAAAAATTATTTAATCAAGGATAAATTAAATTTTTATGGTGAAATTTAAAAAAAATGTAGTTAAAACAAATAAACAAATTAATTTTTTTTTATTCAAACTATCTTATACAGTAACAATATTTTTTTTCTTACTTTGTTTACACGTGTTCTCTATATATGTAAGTGCGAGATTTCTCAAAGGCTATTTAGCTTACGTAAAATTAAATAAAATGTCATGACATATATGTAAAAATATAGTAAATATTACTTTTTACTTAACATTTATTTAAAATAAAACTATTTATAACATTGAAGAACTGATTCTTAATTTCATTAAACACACCATTAGAAACGTCCATAAAAATGTGAATTAAATTAAAAAATATATATGTTGAAGTTTCATAATTTTGAACATACTGACATGGTGAGAAAACGACAGCTGTTTTAAAATGAATTTAAATATTACAACACTATCCTTTAAACCGAAATAAATGCAGTAAAAAGCGTTTTTTACAAGTTTGTTAATATCGGATCTTAATAAATTGCACCTTCAGTAAACAAAGTAAGACTCCTGAGACCCCTTAACACTAAAGTTACAGATCAAAATTAATATGGTCAGGATGCGTACGGACATTACTTTCGAGCACCAACGTTTTCGAAAGGTAATCTTCACCTTATATAATAACACAATTTGTAAAAATGTTCTGCGATTAAATAAGGCAAACTATTACTATTCGGAAATAGTGGTGCTCAAAATTATTCTTACTTACCCTGTATATTAAATGAAATACATATAAAATAATACAAATATATAAAACAATTATGCAATACATTTTTAACAGTATTCTTAGCTTTTACTTTCATTTCTTTCGTAAGACTGCTCTCAAATTTTACATAACTAAAAAAATGTACATTGAAGGAAAGCAACCTATTCGAGGGTATCTTTGAAAATGACCTATGAACTCTTGAGTGCCGCATACAACAGTTTAAGACCAGCAAGATTTAAACATTATAAAATTATTAGTTAATGTTTTTCACTTACCCATCATACGTAGTATAAGGTAAGTCGAAAAATTGAAAATTGAAAAAAAAAAAAAAAATTGACAGATTTACACGTTTCTGACACTGGAGAAAAACATATCTTTTGAAAAAAAAAATTGCCATCTCTCTGTGTGTCTCTGTGTATGTGTGTCTGTAAACGCTCTACACTGTTAAAAATTTGCAGCAAACTGTCCAGTCATTTGACCGTTTTTATAGAAAATGGTTACTTAACCGTAATTTAACTCTATTCCGACCATAATAAGGACAATAATACGCTCAGAATAGAGTTTATTTACGGTTGTGTAACCTTTTTCTCTAAAAACGGTCAAATGACTGGACAGTTTGCTGCAAAATTTTAACAGTGTATATCCCGAACAAATTGAGATAGATACTTGAAATTTGATGTGTACTTATTATGTAATATTGGGAAGAAGCTTATTGAATATCAGTAACTTCGATTATCCGGCACTATTTTTTTCGTACATTCGAAATATTCGTTCTGATAAAATGTATATACAAAAAATTTCTGAATTGTTTATTTTAAGGAGTGAATATAAACGAAAATTAAAAAGACACAAACTTTGCGCAAAGAATGAAGTCGATTGGATAATTAACTGCCGAGATGTTTGTAATCATATTTTTTCCACACTCTTCGATTTTTCATGACCCTGTATTTCATTCAAATTTCAATTCAAAGGTATATTTTAATTGGAAATGAGACGCTTAATCCGACGTAGTAAACTGTTAGTTAATATGATTATCAATTTTCGAGTTTTAAAGATGTTTCCTTTACGCAATTCAGTTATAGTGCATTTAAAGTTTATGACGTCATCAAGCCACGAGTTTATTCGAATTGCGATGCATTTTATGAATAGTTTACACGTTTTATTTTCATATTATATGTTATGCATATTCATGATGGGTAAGAATTATGGTGGCCCCCAACGACTAGTTTAAAAACTTTTGTCCTTGCTTTGTTTTTCCCTTTATAATAGGTTTATTTTTCAATTCAAAGGACACAGACTACAATGTTAAATTTTTGCAGTAAACTGTCCAGTCATTTGACCGTTTTTATACAAAACAGTAACATGACCGTAAATTAACTGTATTCTGACCGTATTATTGGACATATTATGGTCGGAATAGAGTAAAATTTCGGTTATGTAACCATTTTTTTTATAAAAACGGTCAAATGACTGGACAGTTTGCTGCAAATTTTTAACAGTGTAATAATTATAAATGTTTATGCAGTTTAACATAAAAATAGAAATTTTTAAATGCTCTTATTCTGATAAAAACATTGTACATTAAAAATAAATAGGAATTTCACATTTCCAGTAAATACGCATATTGATTTAAAAATATATGTTTACATTTTACCGTTTTATAATATTTCCATACAAGCTTCTTACCGAAATGTATAACTAGTCTTTAATTAGTTTTTGATATTTATTTTTTCTTTGTAAATCGCTAATAAAATATTCCATTCAACATTAAGATATTATTTTAAAATTGTAATCCAATAATTAATATAATTAAGTTGCTAATTAAAGCAGAGTTTTAATTTATCTTTCATCACTGCATGGAATAATTAAAATGTTAATTATAGCATCATATTAAAAAAAATCATTTAAATAATGCATGTAAAACATACTATCTAGTTAATTTTTCAAATATATTTTTTGAACAAAATAACACAAAACTATTTATGAAGTATTTTCAAATCTAACCAAATTTAATTTTTATGATTCTGATTATGTTTATACAGCGATTTTTAGTTATCCAGCCAGAATAAAATATTGAAAGGATATGCATTCTGAATTTGCAATGTGAATAGCAATTTCAAATTAATGTTTTAAGATAATATTTAAATATAATAGAATTGGAGTTAATTGAAGCAAATGTTATATATATTACGGAATTACCTAATATTGAAAACCAACATTACAGTGTTAAAAATAAATCCTCAAATTCACGGTAAAACTACTGGCAGCAAAGTTGCCGGACTTTTCCCTTCCATTAGTAGATTTTCCGTTTTGAAAGATTAAAGAAGGACAAATTCCGTTTACAGAAGCAGTAAATTTCCATTAACGCTCTCAGAAATCACGGAAATATTCCTGAATGCACTGTCAGGAAAGAAAATTATCCGTTAAGAAAAAACTGGGTTTTAAAAAATTGCAACTCTATATGTGCTGCCATCTGCCGACAATTGCGGGAGTATTTACTATCTGATATACTTCAAGAACATTTTCTGGCCGACATCGGGTTTGAACCAGGGATGACAATGTCTCTAATCAAGTGTCTTGCACATTCGACCAGTGGGCGCTTGTTAGGGTAGCAGTTTAAAAAGGATCATATGGGGTTTCTCAAAATGGCGGCTTAGAACTTAAACAATTTGGGGTTTAGAAGCTTGGTAATTTTGAAGTTAATTGCGGGGAGATTTCGTTATGAGATGATGGTGATGTTTTAAAATTGTAATATTCATAGAGGAAAAAAAAATATGAATTATATATAATCTTAATTTTATTGTTAGATTTAAAATATAAAAACTATATTTTAAAATAAATTCGAAAAAACTGTTTTTTTTTTTTGAGAAAATCGATCTTTTTTTTCAACTATTATATATTTTTTAAATGTGTTCGCTTAGAATATATTTTCAGTGCGAGTGCTTTTTATTACTTTAAAAAATAAATTTCGAATAATTTTATGAAATGAATGAGAAAAGGAATGAGAAAATTGTTATTATTATTACTTTTTAATTTGAAAGTATTTGTTTGTAATTCGAAAGCATTATTTTTGTTTGTTTCTATTTTGAGTAAAATAGATTTTTTTTTCACTTAATTTAACTATTATACATATTTTTTAATTTGTTTGTTTAGAATATATTTTAAGTGCAAATATTTTCTTATAACTTAAAAAAAAATAAATTTCAAATAATTTTAAAAGATCGGGAAAATTGTTACTTTTTTAAATTTGAAAGCACTATTTTGTTGTTGTTGTTGTTTTAAATAAACTCGAAATTTTAATTTATTGAATTTTTAGTTTTTCTGTGCAGCAAAATGTCAGTTTTTTAAACATTGAAAATAAATATACAGCAGATAACGGAATATCTCCGTTGGTCCCTTGCCCCAACAGTGGCTGAGAGGGTCTGCTCTCGAAGCTCGTAGACGCGGGTGCTGGGTTCAATCCCAATCGCGCCCGTCGGCCTAATCGTTCGGAGTTTTCGTGGTTTTCTTCGATCCGTGGATTTCTCCATGCGTAAATACGGATTAGGTTCCCTTAGAAAGACCCCCACGAAGGGCACTCACCCGGGTCTATATCCCAAGTGTAGATAATTGGCCGTCAATAATCAACCCAACTCAACCGTTGGCCCCTTTCGTCCGTTCTGTTATTTTCAGAAATAAGAGGATTATTTCTGTTTTTTAACGGAAAATATCGCGAAAATCGCCTTTGTCTGTGAAATTCAGGAAAAAAATACCCGTGAATTTCAGATTATTTTTAACAGTGTAATACAGAATATAAAGCATAAATTTCAGAAAAGAGCTCATCTATATTCATTCATTAGTCAATATATATATATATATTTATCTATATATTACAGTCCCGCTAAATCGAGCTCCGCTTAATCCAAGGTGGCTAAAAAAAAAAAAAAAAAAAAAAACTTTTTTGCTTGAATTGCTTGAAAGAATATAACAAGAAAGAAATATTCTAAAAGTGTATACGGACAAATATTAAAAAAAAAAAAATGTTCTACATTTCCTCATTTCCTGTTAAATTCCCGATGAATAATTTCAGCTGATTTTAATATACCGTTAATATTTTACAATGTAAATAGATGGGTTACCAAATGGAGAAAGAAAAAAAAAAGCTAAACTGTTCTAACTTTTTATATATTGCGAAATTTATTTATGTTATTTTAAATCTTCGTTTTTCTTTCATTATTTGTTTTAATTTCATTCTCATTTAGAAAAAATAAACACTATTCTCTTTTTATCTTTTAACGGATTCTTTTGAATTGCTACTGAGCACGTGCGAATTGTTGGCATTTCTTAAAAAATTTGGCGATTTTTTTAACGCTGAACTGCCAATCCTGGTTATCATTTCAGATAGAACTGAATGCGCAGTAAATAGGGAGGCTTTGCAGTTTTGATCAGCCTGTTCCGACATGTGTATCATTTAAGTTCGAGAACTCGCAGAAGTAACCATACGTTTGTGAGGAGAATGAGCGGGAAAAGGAAACATGTGTATATTTCGTTAGATGTTAAAAGACGAACTTTAAAACGGTTAGATGCAAGAGAAAGTATTAAAAAAATTGCAAAGGAATTAGGTGTTGGAGAAGTGACAGTATGTGAAAGGAGCAGGAATCGTGCAAAAATTGAAAAGTGGAGTGCCGGAGATCTAACACCCGACGATTGTTTAAACAACAGAAGAACAATTGGTGAAAGTGATTATAAAAAAAACAAGTGAGGCTCTCTTTATGTGGCTTTCTCAACAAAGGTCGAAAGACATGCCGATATCCGTTCCGATGTTGCAGGAAAAAGCCATATATTTTTGCCAAAAAATGAGTGAAGCCGACAATTTTTCTGCCAGTACCGGGTGGTTAAACAGATGGAAAAAAAAGGTATGGAGTTCACCAGATGACTATTTGCGGTGAGAAACTTTCAGTGTATTTTGAGGCTGCAAAAACCTTTCGTACTGAATAAAAAAAATTTAATGATAACAGAAAATCTCACAGAAGAGCAATTGTACAACTGTGATGAAACAGGGTTGAATTTTAAACGACAACCTACTAAATCCCTAGTTTCCAGAAATGAAAAATCTGCTCCTAGCTTTAAACAAAGCAAACAAAGATTAACTGTGATGTGTTGCTCCAATGCGTCGGGGACGCACAAACTACGCTTATTGGTGATTGGAAAATCGAAAAAGCCACGTGCTTTAAAAATCATTGCTATTCAAGCCCTACCAGTTTCTTATACGAACCAAAAGAACTCTTGGATTAATAGAGATATTTTTAAACAATGGTTTTTCGATGAATTTGTACCAAAAGTAGAAAAGCATTTAGAAGAAAAAAAGCTTCCTCGTAAAGCACTTCTCTTGATAGATAATGCCCCTTCACATCCTGAAGAAGAAGATTTGAAAAGTGGAAATATTAAAGCCATGTTTTTACCGGCGAACGTTACTAGCCTTATTCAGCCCATGGACCAGGGGGTTATCAATGATCTTAAATTGAAGTACCGAAATATTATGCTTACGCATGTTTTGGAAGAAGACACTGCATCTTTGATTTAACAAATCAAAAAAGATTAATGTGAAAAATGCTATATATTGGCTTGCTGAATCATGGGGGGGAATTAAATTGGAGACAATAAAGAAGAGCTGGCATAGTATCTTGACAACTAAAGACCTCTCAGACAATAAGAAAAAGAAAAAGATAGAAAATCAAGAACATTTTGAAATTAAAAATGCAATTTTGAAGCTACCCGGCTGTGAAGAGGTAACAAATGATTGCGTCGAAGAATGGCTTTATGGTGATGAGGAAGAGGAAATTACCGACGATGCAGTAATTCGTATGATTCCCGAAAAAGAAGAAATTGATGAAACTGAAGATTTAAACGATGAAACGGAGAAGATAATTTCGAATGCAGAAGGCACGACAGCGTTAGATGTTGACCTTCGCTATATTGAGCAGCAACCAGATGCTTTACCACATGACGTTTTATTTTTGAAAGGCTGGCGAGACAGCGCAGCAAAAAAGAGACTTTCTGCTCAAAAATAAATAACTTTAGATTCATTTTTTAAAAATTAAATCAAGTAAGTGTGTTGTTATTTAAAATACGTTTTCATATTTACAAGTCTGTGTGCTCGTTATTTTTTTGCTATTTGTTCTCTCTATTTTTTAGTTTTTTGTGTATATAATAAATTGAATTTTTCTCTTCAATTATATTATGTAGTCCGTATAATCCGAGTTTTCAGTAATCCGAGGTGGAGTCGGTCCCGATCAACTCGGATTATCGGGACTCGACTGTATATATATATATTATATTTAATATAGACCTGTTCTTGAATGATACTACACAAAATAATTGGAATACGTAAATATGAAAAATTGTAATTTATGCGCTTAAAATTTGAAATTTTATTATTTTCTTCCGATCTTTCTTTCTTTCTTTAGTTAGCTTTCATTGGAACTATAAAGGTTATTGAAAATGACTGTCATATATAATTCACGCTTATGTTATGAACTTTTATAATTTTAGGATTTTATAAAATGAATTTTCATATTATGGCATAAAATATTAATATTAAAATATTATTGTTTTATCGTGCAACTAGTATATAATGTCAAGTCTAAATATAGAAATGTTGGAAGTTATTAAATACGGATATGATATGTACAAAGATTCTCTAAAGTATGTTAGTTTGGAAAAATAATGACAATGATAAAAAAAATCTGTGTTAAAATCAAATAGGATTTAGCTGACACTTTTCTCAGCTTTTTGCAATGGTGACATACAGACAAAGCTAACAACGCAAATAATAAAAATAGAACTATACTGAAAGAAAAATATTCCTTAAGAGTTGTAATATATGAGACAAATATTTTGTAAAAACATTGAATTTTATTTTAATGTCGGATTGATTAAACGATGTGATTTGATTGGTTTTAAACATATTTCACATAGCTATACTAAAAATAAACTATATTTAAAATGAAATTGAGATATAAAAAAATATTTGTGAAGGTAAATTTAACTTTTTAATCCTATATATTAAAACGAAAAGTGATTTCTGGAAGATTATGACCTAATTACGCATGCGTTAAATTAAATCTAGAATTTATTCAGTTTTAGAACAAACGAGAACGAGGCCACGGTAGCTGAGTGATCTAAGACGCCGGGTTGAAGCTGTAAGATCGTCAGTTCGATGCCCACTCGGGACAGAACGATTTCTGTTATTTTATTGCGATAATTCATTACAATAATGTCATATGTTACTTCAGAGGGAGAAGTTATATAAATTGTAATTTTTATTTCGAATTATTTATAATTAATAAAAATTTAACAGCCAACAATTTTTTTAATTACCAATTTTATATTAAAAAATATTTCAATAAAAAGATTGTGCATGTAATGTTCGATTAAATAAATTGAATAGATGAACCATTTTTGCTATATTTGGAATGACCATTATCAAGATGTCATATATGTACTAAGATATCGCAAAAAGGATCTTGACAATAGAAATAATATTATATGTGATTGCTTGTGTATATGAAAATGGGAATAGATTGCCAGAAAATATGTTTCCAATTTTTCGTCTTTCTCCAATGTCATTTCTCTATCTTGCCAAGACCTTTATACTAAAAAAGTACCGAATTGAAAAAGGAATTGAAGCACCGAATCAGAAGTTTAGTAAATTCATATGAAAGCATTTCCCCAGATTTTGCAAAACTGTTCCAGAAAGGCCTTAAATACATAAATCAATATTTGCTACAGCTTTTTCAACCCTATGGGAACTTAAACATGAGATATGCAAGCTTTGTGGTCCAGCAGCCATTAAAGGACATCAAACTTCGCAGGCGTCAGTTTTCACAAGTTAGTGATTTTATTAATTTCATATTTCACAAATTAGTGAAATATGAAAAAATAAAATTTTTAATTTTTTTTAAATTCTAATTAATTGTATATCCAATTGGAAGATAATTCTTAAATTACGTAATCTACTGATGCTCCGATACAGTACGTATATACACAGCCATGATTAAACTAAGAAAACAAATAAACAATAGGTGATGCACACGTATTTAAACCAAAACCCGATTAAAAGTTCTACAAAAGATCTACAAAAGATCTACTTTTTTTCAAAAAGTATGCACAAGAAGAACAGTAACAGTCGTATTTTAACTGCATTATAGAATGACGTCATCCGCTTCGGTGGGGGGGGGGGACGGGACAAAGATAAATAAATTGAATAAATAAGAAATACAATTTAATATAACAAAGCATACATTTTAGGCTACGTGTGAAATTCTAATCGATCGATAGTGTCTTTTTTTTTTAAACATTTGAATTTATTTTTTTATTTTTAATCATAAATATAAAATAAACACTTGCGAAAACGTCCCAAATTATCTTTTTTGTACCATTTTTTTTTATATATAATCATTGGTGAGTACGATATAATGCAGTATTTTATTTTTGTGGCGACACTGTTTTGGGAAAAGATTTCATTTCATTTATGAAAACAATGCTGATTTATTTTTTTAATTAACTGCGTCTTTTAATAATAATAATAATAATAATAATAATAATAATAATAATAAAACATGTCTTAAAGACATGTGAGTGTACTATGTCAACGGACTGTTCAAAATCCTTTCATATGGTATCTTATTCATCGTTTTGCACTTTGTATTTACTTAGAAAAAGGAATGTTGATAACAGAAATAATATATATGATGTATTTTTGTCAAATTTTTATTTTAATTAAAATAAAGATAGTTTTTTCATAAATTCTTTGTGATCTATAGTTATTTAAGTAACTTCAATTGCATTAAAGGATAGATTTCTAACAAACCGTTATTCTACTTTAGTTAGGAGAAGTACGATTAAAGCAAACAAAACGGTTCTTAACGGCTAATTTGTGCTGATTTATTATGTTTGTTTTGAAACTCTTTTGTTAGTTATTTCAACTTCTTTGTTTAATTTTTCTTTAAGAAGCTCCGTTAAATGTTTTAAATTTCTTTCATTTGTCTCTCTTTTAAAACTGAAACAGTTTGTGTAATGATGCAAAAGACAAGCTACGGTTTATTTGACACCATTTGTTTTCGAATAAAAGGTCTGACAATTTCTTTTGAGTTTATTGTTATGTCGCTTATGATTAGTAATATAATTAATTGTCTTAAAAAGCTAATAAATAAAAATAAATAAAGAATCGATTATTAATAGACATTTTATTCAAGGAAAGAAAATTTATCTTTTTTATATGATATTTTAAAAAATTAGATCATGGTATAAAATGATATAATCATAAAATATTGAGACTTTCCTAAAGAAATGATACAAACGACAAGCTACGGTTTATTTGACACCATTTGTTTTCGAAAAAAAGCTCTGACTTTAACATTTTCTTTTGAGTTTATTGTTATGTCGCTTATGATTAGTAATATAATTAATTGTCTTAAAAAAACTAATAATTAAAAATAAATAAAGCTTCGATGATTAATAAACATTTATTCAAAGAAAGAAAATTTATCTGTTTGATATAATATTTTTTAAATTTAGATCATGGTATAAAATGATACATTCATAAAATATTAAGACTTTCCTAAAGAAAGAAATATACTTTCCTAATGAAATGAACTACAAGCTACGGTTAATTTGACAGCATTTATTTTCGAAAAAAAGCTCTGACTTTAACATTTTCTTTTGAGTTTATTGTTATGTCACTTATGATAAGTAATATAATAAATTGTCTTATAAAAAATTAATGATTAAAAATAAATAAAGCTTCGACGATTAATAAACATTTTATTTTATGAAAGAAAATTTATCTTTTTGATATACTATTTTTTAAAATTAGATCATAGTATAAAATGATATATTGATAAAATATTGAGACTTTCCCAAAAAAGATTTTACCTGTTAAAGACTGAACTGAACTTTAAGCGAAACACAATCAATATGAATATGACATTATTTTTAAAATATATGAAAAAAAAAATGTGAATTAAACAAAGAAAAAAAGTAAACAAAATCTAATTATGTGTTATGATAAAAATATTTTAATTTTCCTGTTATGCTTTCGAAAACATTTATTGCTCTGATTTACAGTTGAAATCAAAATCGTTTTAAAGAAAAGTTTGTGGCCAAAAAGAAGATAAAAAAATCGTACAATAAAGTAGTTAAAAATGATAGATCAAAACATTCTTATTTAAAAAAAATTATAATAATGAATGAATGAAAAATGTGTTAATATCATCACATTCAGGAAGAAATTGTATTGAAAAAAACGAGCACATTTCTTGTTCAGTCCTATTTAATTATAAATACTGTATTGGGTAGTTTTACGATATAAAAAATAAATAAAAGTTTTAAATATTATGAAAGTTCAGATGTAAAAAATACTTTTTTGAAATGGCTTACAGAAAAGTATTAAGAATAAAAATGCATAAATTTAAATTACTGTACATTCTTTGAAACAAAAAAAAAAAAAAAAATCATCCAAAATTTACAAGTGTGCGTTATACGCGTGTATAACGCGCAGAGTATAAAGGTATAAAAATGAAACCGTAATAATTGAGATTTCTATATCAATGATCAAGATAAGTGGACAACATTATTTGAATGAACGAGAGTACTGTTCCAAACACTTTGTGGGGATTTAAGAAGATAATCTTGGCTGTAGCCAGTACCGGTGAAACCATCGGACAAACGGGTGACTGCCTAGGGCCCCGCGCCAGTTGGAATCTTTCTAGAGGCCCCTAGCGTAGAATTCAAAATCACGTTACCTTGTGTAAAATAATGATAGTATTGCTCTAAATTAGGCTTTATTTTTATTTCTATTATTTATTTATTTATTTATTATTACTTATTTATTTATTTATTTATTTATTTATTATTTATTATTTATTATTTATTATTTATTATTTATTATTTATTATTTATTTATTTATTTATTTATTTATTTATTTGCAAAAAATGCTTTTTGGGACTTATTACAGCCAAAGGGTCCTTCAATAATAGCATAGGTAATTTTCTTTCATTCTTATATCAAGTTAGCATCGTCTCCAATTTGTTTTAACTTTGTTCATAGTAAATGTATTTTAAGTAATAGTTTTTGTCCCAGCTGTATTGAAATTTCTTGTACATTTTAATTTGCTTACATTTTATATTTGTTTACAGTAGTATTATTATTCATCCATTATTGTTCATTTAATACTTACTTCTATCCAATATTATTATCAACTTTAGCATCATTACAGCATTATGACATGGTAGTATTATTGCTGTATCACATAGTATTGTAGTATTATTTAGTACTGCTCAGTATGATTGGTAAATTGAATTTTCAGAATTTGTATTTTCGGAAATTTGTAATTATAGAATTGGTATTTCCGTATTACATAGTATAATTATTGTTCAATAACACAGAGTATTATTTAGTATTACTCACTATAATAAGTAATTTGTTTTCGCAGTTATTATATCATCAAATCATATTTTTTGTTTCAGTACTACTTCTCCAATCTTATAGTGGTATTTGATTTGTGTTTATTGTTTTCACTACATGTACATATTCCTATACAATCACTTATGTCATTCCCTAATATATTTAGTACTAGTACATTGCTGTACTTAAATTCTGTTAACTGTTTACTGTAAATACCACTATCTAATTATTCAAGTTTTCCCCAAATAAGTCTTTTTATACACTCGATACTACTATTCAAACTATGATTATTTTAATTGATATTATCATATTTATTAATTGTTTATCATTCAATAAGTGAGCTATTATTATTAATTTGTATTTATTGTTTTCCCTCAACTTTAATAATTATCTTCTAAGGCTTTGCCACATAGTAAACAGATCTACTGGATGGGGCTAGTTGAGCTAAAGCCGAAAGGTAGGTCTCCCCGCCCGGTTTGACTATGACTTTGTTTACTTAGATATCATCTTTCACGTTATTAAACTGTAAATATTTTAAAATTATTTTCAAAGTGTTAGAAAGAGTTACATAATCTATGCTTGACGCATGATTTATCATTATTTTTCCTCATACAATTATGCTTTAAGCTTTACCAAACAGTCATCTAAATGTGACACTGGAGATAATTTGTTTAATCAGAAATGAGAAAAGAATCGAACATAAAGTATATGAAAAAAAAAAAATAAGCATTTCACTACATTTTCTAAGAATGTTACTTTTTTAAGACATGTTAAGAAATAAGGGTAATTTCCTCTGATAGTTTCCATTACGAATTTTCTAGAAAAGGTTTTTTTTATTTTTTTTTATTTTTTTTTTTTTACATATAAGTTAAGTAAATTAGATTTTTTTGCACATTAAATATGCAGATAAAATAAGTTATATTTCTCCTTCTTTACTTGAAAATATTTTTAAGGGTGTCATAAGATAACTTACAAAAATTAAAACGGTGAAATATTGTCATACCGGCATCGTATTTAACATGATAATCTTCGTAGATTAAAAAATATTCTTAAAGAAAACCATATTTGCTCAATTATACTTACATTTTTAGGTAGCTTCCAACACAAAGAGTAAAAATCTACTTATTGCAGCCGTTCTGAAGAAAACAATTCCAGAAGAGTATGGTATATTTTCTCCGATCATGATCCCCATACCCCAAACGTACACCCAGAAAAAAATTTTGTTGAATCAACAAAAATTTGGTTGACCCAACAAAACTTTTTGTTTAAATATAAGTCAATGAAAATTTTGTTTGAATCAACAAAATTTTTTTTTTTTTTTGCAATTCCAAAAATTTTTTGTATCGTCAGCAAAAAATGTTTTGTTAATTCAAGCAAAATGGTTCAATTTTAATTGAATTTTGCTAAAACAACCAAAATGTGCTCAACAAAACATGTTTTGTAGTTATAATCAATTCCTTTTTCCGGGTGTAGCCCCGTTCAAATCTTTATAATATATATATATATATATATATATATATATATATATATATAACATTTGTCATTCTGTAACTCTGTTATTTATGAACCGATTTGAATGTGAATAAGTATGTGTACAGGATATATCAAGGACTCGACCGTGTTCATTGGACAGCGTCATCCACCATCTTGTTTCAAAATCGCGACCACTTAATTTTTTTAAATTTTTTAATAATTCTAAAAAGGTAGAAAAAAATATTGATGTAAAATATTGTTTCCGTTAAGTGTTAGATCGTGATACAGGGATTCCGAAGCACTATTTTGTTTTGGATTGATCTTAAAAAATGAGTGAGATATAGAGGTTTGAAATTCTAAGATGGCTGACATTTTGAAACAATCTTATTTTTGTTATGCTGCAACTCACGTATTAATGAATCGATTTGAGTGTGACTGAGCATATGCACAGAACATACCAAGATCCTTCGCGTTCATTGGCTAACTGCTGTTTTGTTTCAAAATGGGGGCCAATTAAACAATTTTTAATTTCTTAAAGATGTCCAAAAAAACTAGGTATTAAAATATAGTATTTATTTATAGTACTTAAAATATAGTATTTTCCTTTATGTGTTTGACTTTGGCACATAGATTCCGGAATTTTCTTTGTTTCGTCTTTATGTTAAGAACTGGCTTAGATATACCAGGTTGCTGACAGTTTGAAACAGTCTGAATTTTGTCATGCGATTGCACTCGTATTTCTTAACCAATTTGCAACCATTGTTGTTACTCTCATACATTGAAAGTTACATAATCATATCCGAAATCGTGCAATTCTCGGTAAGCTTGGCTATACCTAACGAAATATCGCCAGATTTGTCGACAAAAATAATTCGCCATAAATGAAGTCAACTTGAATTTAGCTGTCTTATTTGGTTGAATTCGCATTCAAATTCAGTATTAATTGTTATTAAATCTTCTATAATCTGGTTTCATGCATTTTAGCTTCATGTATTTGAGTAAAATGAGCTGAAATTTTAAAAATAAGATATATGGAAGCTACCTTTACCCACCGGTAGAGGCCGGGAGGACATTTTTATATATAATTCACATAAAAACGTTTTCAATTTTATAAAGAAACGTTTTTCAATGAATTAACAAATTCGACTTTGAAAATTATATTTCTTGCAAATTCATTGAAATGTCAAATAAAAAGAAAATCACATTCTCAGTTATTCAGAAAATACATTTTGTCATTTTATGAGAAAACTGAACTTGCTTTTAAATCTCGTTTTATTTAAATAATTCATAAAATGCAGTTGAAAGCACTTTCCAAAATTACAAAAAATTAAAAAATATATAATAATAATAATAATAATAATAATAATAATAATAATAATGTAAAAGGTGAAATAATGTAATTTTTTATCTGTTTTTCTCAGACTTTGAAAGTTAATGAAGCATTTACCAACACAACAATAGGAATTTGAAACTACACAGAATTTGTTCAAGCAGAACTCATAAAAAATTTTAATTTAAAGTGACAAAAGTCATAAGTGCAGTATGAAAATATTTCAGAGTTGTGTTCAATTACTAACAATCCACTCCGGCTTCGCACAGATACCGTGATTATTTAAGCATGCCTATTTTTTATAAGGACCTTAGTATAAAATTCTGATTTAAGAATGTGCGATTTTTGCCAAATAATCTAAACAATCACGGAATCGATACGACGACCACTAAAAAATTCTATTTTTAATCTGAATCTAGAATTTATATGAAAAAGACGTCATGCTTAAAAGGAAGTTTGAAACATTAAAAACAATTAGAAACTATTTCTAAAATATTTTAAATTTTAATGAATTATTAATTATTAATTATTGATTTATTAATTTAATATTTTTAGAAAAAATTGCCGTCCTTCTGTTTGTGTGTTTCTGTAAACGTTCTATCTCTCGAACAAATTTTGATAGAGACTGGAAATTTGGTATGTACTTAGTATGTAATAATGAGAAGAAGCCCCTCGTTTTTACGGAATATCGAAATATTCGTTCTGATAAAAGGTACATAAAAATTTTCGAAATTGTTTATTTTAAGGAATGAATATAAAAGAGAATAAACAACATAATGACGTCGATCGGACCATTAGTTGCTGAGATATTTATAATTATATTTACCACACTCTTCGATTTTTCATGACCCTGTATTTCATTCAAATTTCAATTCAAAGATATATTTTAATTGGAAATGAGACGATTAATCCGACGCAGTAAACTGTTAGTTAATATGATTATCATTTTTGGAGTTATAAGGATGTTTCTTTCACGCAATTCAGCAATAGAGCATTTAAAGTTTATGACGTCATCAAGCCCGGATTTTATTCAAATTGCCATGCATTTTATAAATAGTTTACACATGTTTTATTTTCATATTTTATATTCTGCATATCCATGATGGGAAAGTATTACGGTGACCTCCAACGACTAGTTTTAAACGTTTTGAACTAACAACTAAATATTTACACAGCTTACTTTTTTATTTCTTGAGAAATAAAAAAAGACAATTCCCAATTGCATTAAACAATCAAAGAAAAAAAACTAGAAAATGTTTTTCAAACAACAAAAGTTAAAACCAGAAGTCAGATGACACATATTGTTTTTTTCTCTGGAAGCGACTCGAGAATTTCCAAAACAAACATAGATATGAGAAATTGGTAAGAATTCGTCTAGACAGAACTGATAAAAGAATCGAACATACAGTGTCAAGAGTAATACATATTTCAAGATAATATCTTAGGTGGTAATTATTTAAGAAAAGTTAAATGAACAGTATGAGATATTTTTCCTTTTTTAGGTGCGTTCGTAATTATATAAATACGTAGCACCTATTGTCGTCGCTTGGTCCGTCCGTCTGTCTGTGCGTCTGTCCGTCTGTCTGTCCGTCCGTCCGTCCGCATATAACAACGAAAAAACTACCCAACCGAATGGTTTGAAATTTAAGATATATTACCTTTGCAGAATTTTGTCGGGACATTTCAAATTTTATAAAAATCTAATCAAAACTTTAGGAGATATTAATAAAAATATTTATTAAGAAAATTGAATTTTTTTTTTAAATAGGTGCTTTCTTGTTATAGGAGCTTCCGAAATTTAATAGTCAAGCGACCGAGATACTTATTCTATTACAGAAATTAATCTGCAGACGATATCATTCATTTCACAGAATTAAAAATCATCAACATCTGAATATTTATATAGCTAGCTACAGTACGAACACGTCTGTAGCTAGCGTGTTCACGTTTGACGTACAGTTTCCAGCTTGTTCTTAAGTGTAAGACGAGTGTATTTATTACTCGTATCTGTTACAGCCTTTATTGAAAAGGAAAATATTCGTGGTTCCAACCAGGGCTTTCTGGGTTACAGAACATAGGTGAAAACCATATTTTTAAATTAAAACATATAATCGATATTTTTCATTCAATATATTTTTTTGGATTGCCCACTAATAACACCAAAAAGCTTTTTTATAGGAAAAATATCAATTGTGCATTCAAATAAAGTTTTGAAAATTATTAATAGAGATACTTTCGTATTTGCCGCATGGTAACAGTAAATAGCCGAGGAAAGATTTCCCAACTTACAGCAGCCTCTTTGATTGTGACACATTATAAATACTAGGGGTGTAAAATTGATTCTACTACATTATAAGAACTAAGGATCCAACCCTGGATTTCTGAATTTGAGAAAATAAAGGTTAAAAAACCATTTATTTTAAAATTAAAAACTCTAATCGGTTTTTACATTTGATATTTTTTTGGATTACCCACTAATAACACCAAAAAGCATTTTTATAGGAATAATATCCATTATGATCCATATAAAGTTTTGAAACTTATTAATAAAGATACTTTCGTATTAGCCGCATGGCAGGAGTTAATAGCCGACGGTAATCTCCAACGATTTCCCATCTTACATCAGCCTCTTTTATTGTGACACATTGTAAACAATAGGGGTGTAAAATTGATTCTACTACATTATAAGTACTGGGGTATCCAACCCTGGCTTTCCGGATTTGAGAACATATAGGGAAACAACATTTATTTAAAAAATTAAAAACTCTAATCGGTTTTTACATTTGATATTTTTTGTATTATCCACTAATAACAGAAAAAAGCAGTTTTTAGCAAAATTATAAATTATGCATTCAAATAAAATTTTTAATTTAAAAATAGCGATGTTTTCGTATTAGCCCCATGCCAGGGGTTAATAGCCGAAAACATCTCCAAAGATTTTCTTACTTACAACAGCTTTTTAATTGTGGCACAATGTAAATACTAAGGGTATAAATTTGATTCTAGTACACTATAAGTACCTGTAGATCCAATCCGGTCTGCCCGGGTTAGAGAACATAGATAAAACAATTTAAAAATAAAAATAAAAACATTAATATTTGTTTTTCTTTAATGTATTTTTTAGATTTCCCACTAATAACACCAAAAAGAAATTTTTCTATCGAAAATAACAATTATGCATTGAAATAAAGTTTGAAATTTATTAAAAGCAATGCTTTAGTACTAGCTACATAACAGGAGTTAATAGCCGAAGAAATCGCTTCAGATTTCTTTGCTTAGAGCATCCTTTTTAATTCTGATAATTTAAGTGGTTTAAATGCATAATTCTATTACATGGCTGTTAAATTTGTGCAATAACTTTATACTATATTATTTATTTATTTATGAAGTTTTATTTTCATAATGGAATATTAGCCGGAAACTAATGCTGAGCTATTTATTTTGATTTAAGTGCAAATGGGTTAATCATTCAAAATCCGACTGCACGCGATACAGACGGATTAAAATGTAATTCATGCTTGAAAATTATACTTTACATACACATCATTAAAATGTAATACAGTTTTTAACCCTTTCAGTGAGGAATTTTTTTTGGGAGGTTAATGCCCTGTGCGGAATATTTTGACCAAAAAAGCGATTTATTCAAAAACGATGTCGACATTACAGTCGACTCCCGCACTCGGAACCTTATGTCGACTTTTGTCGACTACCGCATTAAAAGGGTTAAACAAATTGCATTTGAAAGTACATTTTTTCCCTATTTGACGGTGTAAAAATTCAAATCTTGCGATATTTCGATATAAAAACGAAAATTTATGGTCAGGTGTTGCCAATGTCAATATGACGTCAGTGTTACTCACGGGCGATGTTTTTGCTTTAGAATATAGATTATTTTGAATAGTTTTAGAGTATTAAAAAAAAAAAAAAAAAAAAAAAAAACTATTAAAGTTTAAATGCCAAAATGTTTTCTATAAATATTATACAAATTGGCAGAAAGACACATGCAAAAGTTTTGCGAAGACAAACACTTCTGTTACCTATTAAAATATTTGTCGTAAATCGTTTCTATATCTATAACATAGTTTAAAAATAACATTATTTTTTGTTATAAACGATGTTTTTACAACTGTATTTAATTGCGTTCAACAATAAAACATAATTTTCTCAAAATTAATCCTAATATTTTCCATTTATTTTTAATTTAAAAAGTTTTGTCAATTCATTAGAAAGCCGAATAGGAATTTACTTTCCACATGAATAAAACAATTTATAAAGAATAAGTGAAGATTTACAGAAAAAGAAGCCCAAAAAGTAAAATCAGAAGTCAAATGAAACGTAATGTCAATGTTCTCTGTTTTTTTTTCTAGATATTCAAAGTTTATCTAGAATTTTTTCAAAAGATTCATCGATTTGAGACGTTAGAATAAATTTGTTTTGATAGAATCTGATAAAAGAATCGAACATAAAGTGTCAAGAGTAATAAGTATATTAAGATAATTTTACTGAATAGTATTTGTTTAACACAAGTGGAAGTGACACGGTAAGATAGTTGTGTATTTTATTCGTGTTTCTTAGACAGGTATCTGTTACGCCTTTTTTTAGATTTTTTCAAATCAGAATTATGTTGATTAAAACATTTTTGCATTATGGCACTTCTGGAGATGAATGTTAATATTTTTCTATCGTTAGTTAAAAGTATCTTCAAATGTATGTACAAGGAACAAGAAAAAATATTTAAACAATGACAAAGACCATACCGCCATTGACTATAAAATATTTATCGTCTTCATATTAAATATTCGTAATAGAAAAAGTATTGTTTATCATTATACGTACGCCTTCCTTTTATCTGCGATTCTCGAAAAAAATCCGCGTTTTTGCAAAATCTAGACCTTTTTAACTGTTTAAACTGAATATGTCTTGAAAATTTAGATTACTTCGAAATTATTTTAAATGTAAAATAAGAACATTTCATAATCTCAGCTTATTTTTAATAAAATTTATTTTGTAATTTCATATGAAAGCTCAACAGGCATTAAATTCCTTTTTCATTACAGAATTTATATAAAAAAAAGTTAAGACACTTTCGATAAAAAAAGAAAGTCAGATAACATAAAATGTCAGTCTTCTCTGGGTTTTTGTTTAGTCTCTGAAAGTTAATTAAGCATTTCCAAATAAGTCATATGAGACGTTTCAGAGAATTTGTTTAGACAGAGCTAATAAAAGAGTGGATCATAATGTGTCAAGAATAATAAGTATTTCATAATAATATCCCATAGTGGTATTTTTTAAGACTTGTTAAAAAAGGGCAAGATAAATATCTGGCTGGCAATGTGACGTCACATAACGTTGAATTGATGTCACATTGACATGGATGTTATGTCGTTATAATTGTTTTAATATTTTCTGTGTCGTCACTCTGTGACCGCTTTGTAAAGTCACAGTGTGACTCATTTTTGAAAACGATGACATTTTGCATCATTTTGCATTGGGTCGAATGACCATATTTTACAGGAACCTGAACGGACTTCGTTGGATGGGTTATATTTATTTTATTTTTGATGCAGGTCGGATTGGAATTGATATCCGGCATCAAGTCGTGTAACTTGATTTTAATAGAGCTAAATATGTCTAAGATTCCTCCATGGGGTTGACTGACTAAAATTTCTCAGGTATGCCTCATTTCAATTATTTTCTGCTGCAGGTGCGATTCGGATCAAAATCTCTCATAGATCGGGTAATATGTTTATAGCCCCCCCCCCAAAAAAAAAAAAAAAAAAAAACCGACCTGGGACGCATGAATCGCAATTTCTGTCTATACCAAATCGGATTACTTTTTCTCTACAGGGGGGTTTTGATTCTGCTATCCCTTTCTATATCCCCCGGATCCCTTTTTTTAAAGGAAAAAAGAAAAACACTTTCCAAAATTAGAAGAAGTGGTAAGTCGGATGACATATACTGTCGTTTTTTTAATTTTAATTTATTTTTTTAATTTTAATTTTAAAAAGAAATAAAATATCTCAGATAATTGCAATTGACATGTCCGATACAACAGTGAAACATGAAGTACCAAGAGTAATAAAGTATTACGCTACATTATCTCAGAGTAGTGTTTTTTAAGGCTTGTTAAAATGAAAGAACAAGATAAATACCCGTATGGCAATGTGACATCACACTGTGACTGTTTAACCGTTGATATAACGTCACATAACGTTGAATTAATGTCACAGTGACATGGATGCGAAACGGTTATAACTGTTTTTAAACTTTTCTGTGTCGTCACGCTGTGACTGCTTTCTTAAGTCACAGTGTGACTCATTTTGGTAAACGATGACATTTTTCTTCATTTTGCATTGTGTCGAGTGACCATATTTTCTAAGAACCTGAACGGACAAGGTTGGGTCGACTGTATTTATTTTATTTTTGATGCAGGACGGATTGGAAATTGGTATCCGGCATCAAGTCGTGTAACTTGTTTTTCCCGGACTCAATCCGTCCGACATTCCTCCAAGGGATCGGCTGATCCAACCGCAATTTATTTCTATAGCAAATCGGATTAATTTTCTCTGCAGGCGGGTTTTCGTCTTGGGTATCCCTTTCTATATGCCCCGGATTCTTTTTTTTTTTTTTTTTTTTTTTTTTTTTTTAAGGAAAAAGAAACACATTTTTCAAAATTAGAAAAGATCGTATGTCCACTGACATGTAATGTCGTTTTTATCTTTTTCTGTAAGACTTTGAAAGTGAATTATGCATTTTACAAAAGAGTCAAAGAAATGAGATATCTCAGAGAATTTGTTTTGACAGACCCGATACAACAATCAAACATGAAGTGTCAAGAATAATAAGTATTTCGGTATAATATTTGAGAGTGGAATTTATTTAAGACAAATTAAAGTAAAAAGGCATATATGTGTGTTCTTAATTTGTATTCCTGTGCGAAATCTCCATTATGGCTTTTACTGCATTTTTTTTTTTTTACTTTAAGCTGAGTTACGTAAATCCAAAAACAATTTCATTTTAAAGAATACAAGGATTGCAGTTTACTGTTACTCAATCGTCTGTTAAAAGTACTTTTACGTATATTGCACGAGAAATTAGTAAAAATACTTAAAACAGCGATAAAGACCTTTACGTTTATTACCTTTAGATATTTACCATAAGCATATAAAAATATTCATTTTTCAAAAATTTTTTTTGTACATTTATCTGTGATTTTTTTATAAACATATTTTGTCCTTTTATCGTTTAATTTGATTTTAATTATTTTTTAACGAAATCAGATGGCACATAATACAATTTTTCTCCGTTTTTCTGAAAATTTGAAAGTTAATAAAGCATTTCAAAGAGTGTCATAAAATTGATAAGTTGGGGAGAATCGATCATAAAATGACTAGAGGATTAATAATTTTACGACGACATCTGGGATTGGTAATTGTTTAAGACAATTTGAAGTAACTGTATAACACAGGTGTGACTTCTATTCGTGTTACTGTAAGAGGTATCTATTGCGAGTTTTGTTGTACTTTCGTTATATGTGTGTTACGCAGTTAAAAAATATTTATATGTTATTTATGGAGATGGTAATTTAATGTCTCGCTATAGTTAATTCAAAGTTTCATTGCGTATGTCATGCAAGGATCTAGAAACAAAATCTTCTAGAACCAGTGACAAAATAATATTTTGTCGTTAGAATAAACTATTCAGAGTAAAAACGTATTTTGTGCATTATACTGACATCGTTTATTAATAATAGGAAATTCTCGTAAAAACCTGTTTCTTGTTTTGAAAGAAATCTTAATAACAATTTAAACTGAATTCGACAGCACAGTATATATCTTTTACAAATGCATAATGTGAAATAAAAAAATCTTAATATTTTCAGATTATTTTTAATTAAAAGAATTAGGCGATTTCATGAAAAAACTGAAGTCATTTAAATTCTATTTGAACTTTTAAAAAACCAAAAAAAAAAAACATATCAATGAGTGAAAAAACTTTCCAAAAATAAAAACTTAAATCAGGTGACACGTTGAGCAATATTCCTCTGTTTTTCGCATTCTTTGAAAGTTAATCAAGCATTTCCAAAAAAGTCGTATAAATGAGACTTTGGAGAGATACGATTCGACAGAACTGATAAAAGAATTGAACATAAAGTGTCAAGAATAATAAGTATTTCACAACAATATCTCACAGTGGTATTTATTTAAGACAAGGTAAAGTGACATTGTAAGATATGTGTGTTTTTATTTCTGCTACTCTGAGAGTTATTTATTAAGGATTTTACTTTGAATCTTTTTTGTTTATTTATATAGATTTGATATACAAAAATTAAAAACTTCTTTTTTTTTATTATTTGCGGCGATTGGTAAGTTAATATTTTTTCAGCTTTTGTTGATAGTATTTTTTACGGGTATAATGTACTGAAAAAAAATTGTTTTGAATTTTAAAAGACATTGACTATGAAAGCTGCCTTTTCTTTCCGGTACAGGCCGGAAGGACTTTTTTAAGATATAGCCAAAACAAGAAAATGCTCCGGAGTCCTTGTATAAAGTTCTAACACTTAACGGAAACAATGTTTTCAATTTATAATATTTTGTACATATTTTTGAATTTTTATAAATTTAAAATACTTAAACGGGCCACCATATTTAAACAATATGGTGGATGAAGCTGGCCAACAAACTCAGTCAAAATCTTGGTGTGTCTTAAACACATAGTCACATCCAAACCAGTTCATACATAAGAGAGTTACAGTATGACAAATGTCATATATATATATATATATATATATATATATATATATATATATATATAAATCAACATTTGAACAGAGGGTGGGGTCTGGAGGTCGTGATCTGTGAAAATATACCAACCTTTTTTGGAACTGTTTTCCTCTGAACGGCTGCAATAGGTAGCTTTTTGTATTGAAATCTACCTAAAAAACTAAAAACTTAACACATCAAATTGCCATATATAGATACACTTTGTATACGATGGCTGTTACATAACAATATAGTTGCTACTAGTGAAGTCACTCCAGTATTTAAATCAAAATCAAGTTAGACATACAAAAATTATGAAACAATTTTCATGAATTTATTTAAAAGGCATACAATTTCATTGTTCAAAATCTCAAGTAACATTCATACACCCCACAAACCATTGTTTCCACCAAAAAATAACCATTTACTAAAACTTTGAAAATCTATTTAAAATGTATCTTGATTTCACATATTTCGAAAATAACTAACCATCGCTCATAAACGATGTTGCAACTCTCTGCTGATGAACTCTAAACATTGCCACCTCGAAAAAAAAAAAGATTTCCGAATATATTTATATGTTAGAATTGACTTAAGAATCTATTAATTGCGTAAAACCGATATCGAAGTTTACATTTAAAGAATCCTTAAATTCCCAAAGTATATTCATCACAATCTGATATGAGGCTCGCTGTGTAATTTAGTTAAATATAAGATTTTGAAAAATTCAACATATATTGTTCCAACCAGTTGTTGTTAATAATCCAATTTAAATACAAAATATAGTATTTTCAATTCAAAAATAGTTCATGAATGAGTGGTAATGCTTTGTTTATATATTTGCTCTATTTGTTTAATCATAAAAAACTTTTTAATCATAATAATAATAACAAATGAGCATGTTATGTATGACTCATTTCGTATTATAATAGTTTTAATGTATTTGTAAAATATTTAATAAGTCTTTATCTTGGATTTAATATAAAAATGTTTTGAAAACATGTACGGCAAACATGTTAAACGTGTTGCCGGAAACAAACTTCTTTGTGGCCAGCCAATATAAAACGATGTAAATCAGTTCATTTGAAAAAGAAATTGAAAAATTAAAGCTAAACACTGTTTCCAACATGCAATATGAACAAATAAAATTTACATGAAATTACACTGTATCAGAAACAAGCAAATACATTTTAAGCCGTAGAGGAGTGTTTCAAATATTATTTGCTGATTTCAAATCTTATGAAGACAACTTTTTTCTGCAAATATCTCCACAAATACCGGTGTCAGTACCAGATTGTGAATATTTGAAAATTTTCTTTTTAAAATATATCTATAGTTAAAATATATTTTAAAAAATGAGAGAGAAAGAGAACACCCCTATTAATTGTGAAGCAAATTTTCGTTTAAAAATGTGACAATGCCAAATGATCAGTAATAACATGTATTAATTAATGTCCATCTTTAATTTTGCCTAGAGATTTGTCTAAACATCGGAATTGTAACAGACTTTTAATTGCTTCAATACTAGCACCTATTTTCGACATCACATTTGGATTTAATGGTAAATTTTACTTTTGTATATCAAACGGGAAGTCTTTCGATCAAGTAGATCAGATTTTGCGAAGTTTTAAAGTTTGGAACTCTTAATGTTAACTTTACTTCCAATTGTTGCAAAAAAAATTACAATTCGGGTTTTCTTAGGCATAATTCAAAAAATACTTGGCAAAATAAGCCTTAATTTTGTATTCGTATATTTAAAAAAATTTAAAAATCGAATTGAAAAATTTCTATTAAAAAAATCATAATTTACAATTGATAATATTTTTTGAAAATCAGTCATAATATATATATAAGGGTCGCCCAAATGAAAGTGCCATTGCTGTAATAACTCCGCTATTTGAAGAGAAAGATGACTGCGCATGATCCTATAGAGGGCGCAGACTGCTGGAAATGCATGTGATATCGACAGGTCCCGCCAGATGCGTGTGTGATAGCGTGGGAGCGCGTTAAAAGGTATCGTTCGCATCATGGATGCCTCTAAACGGTGTCAACAATTCGTGCAATTTTTAACATTGGAAAATGTGAGTGCTAGTGAAATCTATCGTGGAATGCAAAATGTGTATGGGACGGAGTGTATGTCACGCAGATCCGTATTCCGATGGTGTAGGGATTTTCGTAAAGGGGGGCAGCTCCTCTGGGAGGTTCCCGAACATCCCTCTAAGAGCACAGACCTCTCGCCGTATTACCACCACTTCTTCGGTCTACTCAAGAAAGCTCTGATGGGACGACGATTTTCCGACGATAATGAGGTCCAAGCTGTCGTTGAAAATTGGTTCCCCAACCAACCCTGGAGCTTCTTCACCCAGGGTATCCATCGTCTCGTTTTCTTTTGTATATTAATTTATATTAATACAATTAAACCATTTCTCAAACCGATTGTAGTGCCACTTTCATTTGGGCGACACATATATATACACACATGTATATATATATTATGATTCGGTGAACTTTAGAACTATTACATGTGATTTTGATTTATATTTGGTTAAGGCGAATAAAACGTTTCTTAATATTTTAAATAAAATATTTGCTTAAGTTTTAAAAGAAAAATCTACATGTATAATAAAACAGTTTTGAAATAATTGAAAATTTATAAAAATTGTGCAATATACCGGAATTACATACTCATGACTTTGAAAATTTATACAATGGTATTAATTTGGATGATTTAAAGAGTAAAATTATGGATTTTTTAAAGAGTTCAATATTACAGATATAAGTTTTGAACAGTTCACTAAGCTTTTTAATTTTGTTGTTAAAGATAATTAATTATATGACGGTAAACTGGTTTACAAACAGATTAAAGGTATACCCATGGTAGGATATGTAGCTCCATCCTAGCTGATATACATTTATATACATATGAAACAGATGCTACTTTAAATAGAAACATAATATATTACAGTTACATAGATGATGTTCTATAACTTGAGACTTCCAATTACTTGAAAAGTTACATATTTAAACTCTCTCCAAATAATTTGAGCTTGAAAAGGGCGTCAAATAATTCTAAATGTGTCGATTATCTGGATGTAATATAGACATATCTAATGGTGAACTGGAAACAAGGATTTATGATAAGATAATTTATTTTTAATTTTCATACTATTAAAATGTTACATTTCAATTCAAATGTGCACTTGTCTATTTTCCGATAAACTTATATAAACGGATTATGCCGTATTGAGAAACTGAGCTATAGCTATGCAAATACTGCTAGGGATATAGCTGATTTTTATTGTATGGCGATAACACCAGATTATCCGGTTCAGTTTTTGACCGATCTGACAAATAAATCTGTGAAAAATAAAGGTTATAGTGACGAATTGATCGGAATGATCAATACACGAGAGATGTTTTGTCGAATTGATAATTATGAGAGTGTCGGAGTAGTGGGTTGTTTGCCGTAATGAAAGTTGATGGTGTAGAGTGGCCATAATTTGCTTCCTTTCGTTATGTGTGTTTCATTTATTTTCAGTCTGTACTTGTCAGGTATGGGGAGTGTTGCATGCCTAAAACTAGATAAACGCAGCAGTGCATGTCTCAAGCCATGCCACCTGACACAGGTTGTTTTATTATTTCTCTGTTTCTTTCATTATTGCTGTAATTTGTTGTGTTCTATAGTTTTCTGGTACAGTAGCTTGTTGTGATTTCTGGTTCTGTGTTTAAGTAGTTCTTTTGTTTTCTTTTTTTGTATTTATTTTGTTTATAGATTTTAATTAGATTTTCTGATATTGGTTCTGCATGTGTGTTTTCATTGAAGTTTATTATTATAAATTTGTATATATATAGCATACAGACCTGCCAAGTCTCCGGCTTTTTGGATACCAGTAATTTAGTACAGAAAATGTTGTTTTATTAAATTAAAGCGTTTTGCGATTTAAAAGAAGAACATTTTCTCTAAAAAGATACTGGTGTTCAAAAATCCGGGTATTTGGCAACTCTGAGCATATATGTGCGTGTGTATGTGAAATTACTTCCTGAAAACAAATGTGAATAATAATCTATGATTTTTTAAAATCCGAAATCGATTTCTAGAAGCTTCAAATTTAGGAATCTGAAAACATGCCTCATTCCGCCAAACAGATTTTGAGTTATGTCTAAAAAAACTGACCTCTTTGCAATATGTTTTGCAACGATTATAAATGAATCTAACATCAACAGTTTCAAATTTTAAATCTTCAAATTTCCTAAACTATTTTACTGAGGGACTTCCTGTTTCCTATACGAAGTTAAAATTTGTCATAGGAATTCAAATATTATTAGTTGTTAGTACAGAAAAATTTAAAGTTTGGTATAATTTCTATAGGCAGATGACTTACTAAGAAAAATAATGTATGACATTTTTAGTAGACTTTATTACTAACTAGCTAACCCGCTCGGCGTTGCCCGGTCCCGAGATAATTACTATCTCAGAGAAAACGTTAACCCCCTCTCAGAGAGTCTCGTTAACCCCCTCCCTCCCTATACCCGCAAATATAATGAATAATTTGTTCAAGAGAACCACCGTCACCTACATTAACGCGATCATTAAAAAAAGAATTACATTTTTCTGATTATTAGAACATAACGAAGACGCTACGCTAAAATACCCGGCAGATGACACCCCTTCCCGACCTCAATTTCAAATCTATATCTTAGTTACCTAAATTTTTGTTCATTAGTAAAAATTGGCAATTATTTCCTTTCATTTTCGCAAACTAAATGGAGGGATCGGCCAGAGAAACAGTTCTCTTTGTAGTTCAGTTTTTAATGAGAGCAGATCCCTGTCTGAAACTTTCTCGGATTGTTTTCACTGGCGCCGGCAGATTTTTGGCAGTTTTTTGCATAAATAAAAAAAATACCAACTGAATTTTTCAAAAATCACATAGTCAGATGCAGAATATTTTTTTACATATGCTCAGAAATTTTCTGATATAATTGATATCTCAATTAGTTTTCTTAAAATTCGCTAATTAGTAAAATAATTTCGAATTCGTTCATTTCCGCTTGCAAATCCAATGCGCCGCGCGCCGGTTCGTTTCTTTCGTCATTTTGATTTAAAAGATGTCATTTTAGAAGCGATGGTTAATGAGAATCTAATTAATATCTAGGCTAATTATCAAAATATTAAAATTCTGAGGGTCAGGTGCACCAAGAGAGGGTTTTTATTACCAAAATCTAAATTTTCAGATTTCTAGGTGCACTAAATTTTCCTAGCCATCGCCAACAGACACACACACAGAGAGAGAGAGAGAGCGAAACTTTATTTTATTAGTATAGATTAATTGGTACTAGTCACTTTTTATAGGATGGTTTAAAGAAGACCTATTAAGGGATGGTTTCTTTTTTCCTTTCTTTGAACGACTGTACTTCCGGAAGCAGTTTTCTATACATATTTATTTCGAAAGAAATTAAGTCTTTTTTCAGATTTAGAATTCCCAATATTCACCTTGCATAAATTTTAAATTAGTCACTTTGAAAAAAATTCCCCCAAAACATTATTCAATATTTACTCAGAAGAGATATGTGTTCTGAAGACATTTTATTAATGGTATTCAGTTTTATACAGGGCTTTTTTAAATAAATATAGGTCCCTATGAAAAAGAACGGTTTATTTACTTTGCGGCTAACTTGAACTTTAAACCTTGCTTGTCACTTTCGACTTTGACATTAACATGTTTGATGTACCGTATACGAATAAAACGAAAACAGAAATCCAAAAAGAATTACATTTTTAAGAGATGTAAATCTCTAAGGATTAAACTTGACTTAAAATTTCTTAATATAAAAAAAAGCTTTAAAAACTAAATAATTGAATGGTATTTTATTTCAGCTTTAAAAATGTAATATTCGGCTACGGAAAAGGTTTTTCATGAGAAGTAAAAATGTCATTTCAACGCTGCGAATGCGGTCTTTTCAAAGAGTTGTTTTTAATTTAAATGTATGAGACTGAAGGAAAACATATTTTTATACACGGACTATAAATAAAATTGAAAGGAAATAAAGCTTGCATTCCTACCGAATTCTTATTGTACTTTCTTTTAGATTCTCTGTCTTTATCAATTTTATAATTTTATTTAAAATTGTAGAATTCTATAAATGTCTATACCGCATTGTTTTTTTAAATAACTGCTTCTTAAAAAATTACTCTGTAATAAATCACTGTTTTCAAATCTTTCATTTTAAATTTTCAAAAGAGAAAACAATTACTAGAAAATATTTTTTGGACGATTTGCATTACTTTTACTTAAGATAATTTTATGCTACGTACTTTTTTGCTTGAAGTTATGAAAGCTTTGAGAAAATAAAGTAATTTTCTGGTTTAATGAGCAACAATTGCAATTTTAATTTATAAAGATTTATATTCCAAATTATAATTACAGAACGCACAATAAAAGAGTAAGTAAATTTTAAAGGCACAATAGACTTTTTTACGCAATACGAAACAGAAAATTTTAGCTTGGATGTAAAACGGATATTTGTAAATAATAAAATATTTATTGTTTAATTAAAAAATGATCTATTTAATGAACTATTTTATTTCGGGTCAAGTTTATTCGGAAAAAGTATGTGATATATTTCAATATATCATAAATCTCTCTATCTCTCTCTAACTATCTATTGATATATAATAAATCTATATAATAAACGATTTTATCTTTTAAAAAGTAAAGGTAGATGACAAGTATAATATTTTATTATTTTTCTATGTCATTATATCCCTTTCTTTCTTTGAATGTTTGCTAACTTAAAACTCTGAAAAGAATCATCCAAATAAATGGGATATCTTTATCAGGAGATTTATTTTGAAAAACTCTTTAAATAGTCGGACATAATATATTATACTTAAGGTAACTAACTATACTAATAGTGGAAAATTTAAGAAAAGTTGTTTTCCTTTTTTTCGTGAACTGTTCTTAGTTTTTGTGTGTAATGAAAGCGAGTGTTCGGTATCTCAACTAATACTTTTCGTACACGATTGTACTGTAAACATTTCGGCTTTAAAAATTTTGCGCAGAAAAATAATATTGTTCGGACAGCCTAAATGCGTCAGTTATGGAAACACGCTAAATCCAGTAGTTGACAGTCAACATTTGTCTGTTTCAGCAATGAAACATCTGTCTGTTCCAGTAATGGACACATCGACTGTTTGCAGAAAACATCAAATTAAAGGATAAATAATTGAAAATATGTATTTTATTAACAAAACGTATTTGTTGTTACGTTGTTGTGTTAACACAATGCCAATTTAAAAACAACATTTCATCGAAAGCTGAAAAAATGTAGCTTAGTACATTTTAATTACAAAGCTTTAATCACAGCATTTTATTGCAATTAAATCCTTAATGCGTAAATGAGATTTTAATCCAAGTATAGCGTAGTAACTTTAAAAAAGACCTAGCCTAATGACATTTCCTGATTACTAAGCCCAAGCTTTGACTCAAAAAATGACTTCAGCCGCAGGCGAAATTTTCTCAGTATTCGAATGGTCTCTTGAATTTGGCTAACACTATTTCCAAATAGTAACATGCGCCTTATTTATATGCAATTAAATAAGTCAAAAATTACAATTCAGAAATGGTAAACATAAGTAATTGTCCTTTGTAAAGAGATAATTTTAGAATTTCGAAAAAATGCTCTCTCCTCGGCCTAAAAAACTCCGATAGAATGAATCTTGAAGTATTGAGTAAATCTCCTTTTCTGAAAACTATCTATGGACATCTACCACTTCATCAGTTTTTCTAAAATGACACAGCTCTTGTTTGTGTTAAATTCTGACTTATTGAAGACAAAGTAGACGAATACCTTCGCAAAAATGCATTAAACTATTTGCTCTCTGATTGGTTATCCACATATAAGACTCTTCCGGTCCAGTTTTATACTCAGCTATCACACACCGTTCGCAATGACAAACGTTAACAATTAAAAAATAAACGCATAAATTTAATTCTGCAAACTAATTTTAAACACATTAAAGCCAAAGGTACAAGCAAAATTGGCTTAAACGTAGGTACAGACATAACATTAAAAATTAACTTATCTTAATCCAAATTACAAGAAATCACAAAAATATGACTGGGCGATCACATTGTTTGAGTTGAAATCAATTCGTTCAGAAATTAATGGCTTAAAATATCTGTAGTTAGAAGCGCAAAGGGTTTTATGAGCGACCGTATGATGGGCGCAAATCTCTGCGCTACTTTCAAACTTTTTTTTAAAGTTCAAAGACATCGTTAGAAAAGTATAAGTAGATGTTTTGTATTTTTTTCGAATTTCGGTCAGGAAAGCAGACGCAATTTTCTAAAAATTAAAAAAAAAAAAAATCTCGAAAACTACATTAAAAAATTATATTTTTTGAAACGGTTAATATTGATATTTTTTTAAAGAAACAAAACCTTTGTAAGCGGAATGGTATCACCTATAAGTGAGGTTTTTTATTTCATTTTGTTTAGGAAGGCATATTTGTAAACATGCGGAAGGAAATTAATAAAACGAATTGGACGCATGGAAAATATTTACTTTGAAATGGTAAGTTTTATTATTATTTTAAATGGTTAAAGCCGTCAGAACCAAAGCAGTACGTTGGTTAAGTGGGTATTTTTTTGTCCTATTTCTACTTATTAAGTCGATTCAGACTTGTAAAAATGGGGAAAAAAGCGGAACCATTTTTCTCTGAACATAACTTCAGAGTACTTCTGAAATCCCCACGATTGACCACGGCATTTTACGATGTGCACTATGGTTTTTATTTAATATATTAGACAATTATCAAAAAACGAAAAAAACGGACATGTCAGGGGAATTAAGAGCTGCTTTGGACTATCCGCATAAAAAATTTCCAGACCTCAACGTGCGGTAGATTATCCTAGCCGTCGCCAGCACGCAGACACGCACACTGGGACAAACACCTTTCTTTTATTAGTATAGCTAAACAAAATACTTCGAAATTTGCTTCGTTAATAAAGAAAATAATAATAAACGACTAAGTTTATCTAAATAAGGATTTTTCTATAGAATTGTAATAAAAATATAAATACTTGAATATTAAGCTCAAAACAGATTTCTTTTCTAAAGTTTTCAATGTTTGTTTAGGCTTTAAAGACACATTCCGAATTTAAATAATAAAAAAATCTTTAAATAATAAAAAGAATCTTTTAATTTTATAAATAAGTAATATCAATAATGCTTAAAAATTCTGTAAATGTCATATTAGAATCAGAAATATTTATCAAACAATTTCCATGTAACCATTTAATGAAATTATTTTTAATCATGGTAAGACGGAACGAGAATTTTGTATAAATTTCTTCTAATGAATATCAAAGCTACTGCAAGAAATGTTACTAAAATCCAGTTCAATAATGTAAAGAGTAAAATAGATTTATCAACGAATAACGATTCAATTTCCATGAATTACAAATTACTTTAGCCTGACTAGCAACCTAATAATAACTTTCTTTTATTAATTTTTCTTTTAATTTTTGCGACTTTTCTTTGTCTTATTTCAAGAATGTCTTATGCAAATTTAAGAAGTTTATTTTATTTATTTTTTGGATTTGTTCTTATTGAAAAAGATTGTAATAATAAGAATTTTAGAAAAGTTAAATTTTGTTTTAATGCGATGCTCAAAGAGATTTTATTTTTTAACTTTAATTATATTTAAGAAGAGATTCGTTTAATATTGTTACATTTTTATTAAAATTTAAAAGAGAAATTAACCTAAAGCAAGATGTTCGAATTTTTACCTTAAGTGTTATCATTCAAAATATAAATGGAGGTGTTTAAAAGCAGACTAGTGTACTTGTATTAAGTATTAACAAAACCCGCGGTTTTGCTCGCATAATTGTTGAAATATGCTAAGTGGTATTTTTGGGCCTAGTTTTTTTAGAGGATATTATACTGCTACGGATAATTCTAAAATTGCTTATTAACCCACATTTTGAGTAAACTTAATTCTTATACTGCATTAGGCGAATATGAGACTTAAATGAATGAGAAGAGCTAAAATTAATTCCAAATAAATGATAATTTAGAATGTATTTTGAAGTTGTTCCTCTCTTTTCATTTTTCCTATGAAATTTAGAAATTTTTAGAAACTGTTATATGGAAGCGATTATTTACATCTTAAACGTAAACACCATTCCAAATTCCAAGCTTCTGGTTAAGCAAACTTCTATAACAACTTTAACACAGAAATCGCAATTTTAGAACTTTTTGTTCCTGCACACATTAAAATTTCTAAATTTTTAAAATTTGTTCTGTGGATGAATTTATGTCTCTCACATAACAGCCATGTAAAATGTCAAGTTTCTATCCTTAACTATTTCAAACAAATCATAGTTTAGAACGTTTTTAGAACATTTCCCGCTTATTTCAACCTTTTAAATTTCAATTTTTTTAGAAACCGTTCTAAACGAGCACTGAAATCTTAAAAATAGCCATCATGCCAAATTTCAAGTTTCTACACCAGAAGCATCACTAAAATTGCAATTTTAGATCGTTTTTTGCTTCTTCAGCTTTTTAAATTTCGATTTTTTTTAATATTCTGTGCGAGCCTTTACGTCTAAAAAATAACAGACGTGTCAAATTTTAAGTTTCTATCCCTAATAAGTCTAAATAAACCACAATTTAGAACGTTTTCCGCTCATTTAACAACTTTAAATTTAGAGTTTTAAAGAAACTGTTTATACCAAGAATTTGCATCTAAAAAGTTACCACTGTAAAAAATATTCCAGTTTCTAACCCCAATAAATCTAATTAAATTATAATTGAGAATGTTTTTAGAACGTCTTCCACTCTTTTCACCCTTTAAATTTCGATTTTTTTTAAATCGTTCTTAGCGAGCATTTGCATTTTAAATCTATCCACCAAGCGAAATGCCAAGGTTTTATACCAACTATACCACATAAATCGCAATTTTAGAACCCTTTTTTACCTCTGCCCTTTATTTAAATTTCGCATTTTTGTCAAACTGTTCTGTGCGACATCTCTAGAGTAACAGTCACGCCAAATTTCAAGTTTCCAGCCTTCAATAGTTCCAAATAAATTGTAATTTAGAACGCTTTTCGCTCTTTCACACATTTAAGTATTATATTAAATGCTTTGTATAATGCGTTTACTAAATTATGATGACACCTGGTTGTCATATTTGCGAGCTTGAGACATGCTTATTTACATTATGTAAGCAAAATTTTAATTTCTGGTATTATGTGGTGGAATTAGTTACATTTCAGCTTAAAAGTAAAATAAAATATATGATTCAGTGCTTTTAACACCAGTTCACAGAATTTTCAGTTTGATACTGCAAATATACTCTCAACCACAGAGAAATATATCAAAGATTGCACCTCACTAGACTATTTCGATACATAGACTATTTCGATAACATACAATCTGTTTTTTTAATTAAAAACACATTGATTCATTAATGTTTATTCAATAAAATACACAATAATTCAGTTAATCATCTCACCAAACTAGTAGTAGGAAGAAGAAATCAGCTTCGAGCTCGAGATATATTGTTCCACGTTAGAACGTGATATTATATCACAGAATCTGTCGAAACACTTAAATATTCATAAGTACAGAAGATCATTTTCACAACCATAACTCTAAGAAGACTAGAAGAAAATAATTCTAATTAAAAACGTGTTATTGTAACTAAAAATTAAATAAATTTATCATTCAATTTCAAAATTGCAATTTTCTCTTACATTTAGAAAGTTACGATCGCTATCCTTGAAACTTTGTACCTTCACTTCCTAAAAGCAATAAAGTTTCTCCGATTTTGTTTAATAATTGATTATAAATATTTGCAAATATTTGCAAAATAATATACCATAACTGCAGAGTTTTACACGTTTTTGTTACCATTCTTAAAGATTAGAAATTTTATCTACTTTATTAACAGTACTTCTATGATTAAATCACGCGGATTTTTTTGTTAAATATTGGTTACATAAAATCATAAAAATTTACACCTATGATGAATACAAAATATTTTTATTACCAACAGTACTTACAAAACTATAGAAGAGAAATGATCTTTTTAGTTTTACTCTTTTTCCAAAAAGATATAGAATTTTTTTTTATGTTTATTGAATTGAATAATCTGAGTGAATACATGATAAAGTAGCAGACTCTCTTAACAAATTCCATCGGAAGCATCAGACAATAAAACATTTATGTGTAAAATGCATACTACAAGCAAACATTTCGTTAACTTCATTTGCTAGCATAAAGACTGTGGAAACTAATTATATACTAGAGGTGTAATTACAATGATTACATATCGTGCAAACTTCGTTTTCAAGTTGAAAATGATAAATCCTCGTAACCAAATGCCGTTCAAAGCTTTTGCATTGATTCTTTAATACACGAAATGTAAACCGCAAGTAAATATTTCGTTAAGATGTTATCTTAAAGAAATAGAAAGCTAATTATAATCTTGAGATATAATTACTATAATTTTTATACCTGAATGTAGATTCCGATATTTGAGTGTGATGGATTGACTCCCATTAACTGTTTTATTTTTCAAACGTGAAATTAACGAGTTTGTAAGTGAATTAATGACACTGGACGAATAATAAACCCCCATTTCCAAATTACTATCAAAGCATTATTCATTGCTTCTTTAAAAGAGGAAGTGCCAACCGCAAGGAAATATTTTGTTATGTTAATTTGTTACCTTAGCGAATGAGAAAGCTAATTATGAAATGAATTGTATTAAAATTGTTTTTATTCCCGAACGACTCAAATTTCTACTTGTGACTGTCTCACTCGCATTAAAAACTTTGCGACGGATCTTACGTCACGTATACGTGATGCATATAGTACTCAGAATCCTTGATTATTTCTACCAATAATTTATAGTTGAAAATTTCGCCTTATTTAATTCCACTATTTATGCAATAAAATAAGTTTTTTTTTTTTTTTTTTTTTTTTTTTTTTTTTTTTTTAAACCGGTAACAAAATATTAAAATTTTTGTAAAGGACAGTCATTGCGAAGAGTTTACATGGTTTAACTGTTATCAAGTAAATATACCTCAGAATTCATAAATGGGTGAACGTCATTGGAAATTATATTGTAATACTAAAAAAAAAAACATAGTAAATCGAGGAAAAATTATAAAAGTATGAATATTAAATTAGTTATTAAAATTGAACAGTAATTTTTAAACATGCGTTCAAATATTTTCTATAGTTAGAACACTTATTTTCTTTAGGAAAATTTTATAAAACGTACATACATACGGCATAATACGGTATAAACATACGACATAATACAATGTGCTGATAATATTAGCGTGACTTATTCACTCCCACTAATTGTTTTGCATATTAAAATGAATGCATTCCTTTAAGTTACATAGCAATATTTGATTTTTTAAAAAAACGTGTTTATCATTAAAATTTAAAAATGAAAAATGCGATTATTATTAAACCGTCTCAGAAATTTTTAAAAATATGTTACAAATGTTTCTTTTATGTTTAAAAACACAGACTTAATTTTAAGAAGAATAAATTTACGAAGTTGTCGACATAGTACCATGTATTGATAATAAAAGTACTACTTATTAATATTTCATAAAAAGTTCAGACAAAAATGGTATATATTTAAATGTTCTAACAAAGAATAAGATATTGAATATTTATATGATTGTTGCATTAAAATTCGAATAAACGACAAGAAACAGATATAAAATGTCGTACATAATTTAAATATTTTTTGTAAGTCTCCAAAGTGCAAGATTAACTGACTTTTAAATGGAACCACACATATGGAAGTATAACAGTTTTAAAATAATGATGTATAGTGCAGAAAAATGTTATCACCGGCGTATTTTACATAATAAAAACGATATTTGCCTTTTCATTTTACGTAAATTTCTAATGTGTAAACTCCTTTATATATATATATATATATATATGCCATTCATCTAAATACAATACAGAAAAATATAAGTCTCACAACCGCAGTATTTATCCAATGTTCGTTAGTGTTGTGACATATATGCAGTTAATATTCGAATAATTTACTAATGCAATATTTTTACAATTAATTCAATTATATTTTTCTGTAATATTTACATAAAGAACTGTATATTTAATAACGTATTAAATGCCTGCGTAAATAGATGAAATGTTTTGGATACTTTGTATTTTGTATGCTATTATACTTCACGAAGCATACAAATGGATAATTCAGGTTAATAATTCTAATAAATAGATCCATACATAACTTTTGCGATGATTGAATATATAATTCAGTAGTCGGTGTTTTTTGGAGGATATATGCAAAGGATTAAGATAATGAATACATTTTAAAAAGTACTATAGTTAAACTGCGATTATATAAGGTAAAGCCAGGAGAGATGGCGCGGTCAGAGAGATTGCACACATAGAGTTTCGGGCGGAAGGAGTAGAGTGAGCGCGCAGCGCCTCCAGGTAGTTGTACAACAGCAGTAGTGGTGTGTCTACTTGAAAGTGCACGTTGATTGTTTTGAGCGTTTAAGATAAAGCATTGCTATTCTGTTTTGTTTCCCCAAAGTAAGTACTTGAATTTTCATAGCTAATCATCAGAATTTCCATACAATGTCGGTAGTACAAAATATCTTAAAATTAAACGATTTCTCATAAGCTACTAATCTAGATTAACAATGTGAACATTAACGGTTCGTTTTAGTAGCGGCCTTGTTAAAATAAAAGGCCGCGCAATCTCTCCTACCGAAATTGGAGAGTTTGCAGATCTGCTACTTAGGAGAGATGGCGCATTGTTCGCATTAGTTTACATACTAGGAGAGATTCGCAGCTTATTGGTAAATTTGCATAAAAAAATGAAAAAAGAAATGGACTAATTTTAAGTTAAACGTGTTTTCAAGTAGCTTAATGTTATTTTGTAGTCTTATCTGGACTTGCTTTCTCTGATTCTTTAATTTTTTCCCCTTTAATTACAATTTTTTAATCGTTTTTAAATTTATTTCTTTTTTCTGATTCTTTAATCATTAGGTTGAAATATTCACTCGTAATACAATAATATTTGTTCACAAAAACCTTACAACAATGTTATTTAAGTATATTTATTATTGTTAACGATTTCATTGTAGTTATTATCTGTAACAATCTCTGCTACCCATGTGCGCAATCACACCAACCCTGTAAGGACAGATTGCGCAAAATAACTTTCTTGGTTTTATTACAACTGTTCTATTAAATTACAACATAACAACAAAATAGCAATGGAAATGCTTAAAAAACAAATGAAGTAAAAATTATTCATCGATAGTTTAGCAAAAAAATAATATTTAGATTTTTTATTGTTATTCTTTTGAATTGTGCGCAGGTTCTCCTAGCTTTACCTTATAAGCCTGGATCAAATGAAAGCGGAACAATGGTTATAATTTACTTTATATTTGCATGAGTGTGGTGGAACTTTGTGTAGAGATAAACCGGAAGTAAAGAATATAATCTCTACTTCGAAAGTGGATTTGAATTCAGGGGTTACCGTACACCGAGGCGGGGCTACCAGCTTTTTTCTTACTGAAAAATACTTATTTTGCAGTATAAATAGCGATTTGTTACTGAAAAACAATCATTTTACGGTATAAATACCGTTTATAAACGAAATGGCATATATACGGTTTGTTTACGCTTAATATACCTTAGATGTACGGTACTCATACCGTAAAGAGTGAACACGGTACAAGTACAGTTAATTTATGGTACATCTACTGAAATTTTACTAAAAAATTTTACAGTGTATCATTCAGAGAAGGCAATTCTTCAGTGTTTGTCCTGTAACCTTTAAACAATTTTTCTGTCAACATTTTTTTCTTTTTGAATTAGGTTTTTGCAATTTTATAACTCCTTCATTTTCAGTTTTGTCTACCGGTATCTTACATGCTACTTGAATAATAATTTCTCATCAAATGCAATCATCTAAAACTTTATTTCTTCTTGTTTAACACTTGTATCGTCTTTTCCTGTTATCGTATCATGATTTGATCTATCTTTCTTCAGATTTTTTTGTTTTATTTTGTTTTCCTTCTTTGACTCTTTTTCATTACTGCACATGTTAAATGGTACAAGTTATTTTGCTTTTAAGTTTTTCTTCTTCATTTTCCTTTTTTTTGTGGGGGGGGAGGGGGTGTATTCACACTTTACTTGTAATCACTTTCGGACTGGCATCTATTATTTTCACTTTCTTTTTTGCAGTAGTATTTTTATTTATTATCGGCAAAAATACATGTCAAAAGAACTTGGTGAAATTTATGAATCGTTTCTCGCAGCACTTACAATTTGAGATGCAGAATGTGAACTGGTTGCATTAAAATATTTTTACAGTACAAAAACGATCTGTTATTTTAAGGCTTTTAAATAAGCAACAAGAGATTACTCAACGATTCATCATTGAATAATCTCTTTTCGACTTCATCTAAAATACTTTGAGGATAAACTATCCTATTTTATTTCGATTTGAAATTACACACCATTTTAAATATTCGAAAACCCACAGGATTTAAGCTTCAATGCCCCTTTTAAATTGAGCTGTAAAACTAATTTGAATATCAAGAAGTTATAATTTTAATCTTTCGATTGAAAGTCTGTAACAAACAGAGAAGAATTTACTATTATAATTAGAAAAAATAAAGAAAAAAAAGTATCTGGCATATTAAGGGAGACCCGGAAGAAAAAACACAAAATTTTTATTATTGATTTTAAAGTAATGAATTTTGGTGTACTATTTAAGAATCCTTTTGTAAGGAATAATCAGCAAAAAAATCTACTTTTTATTAAAAAGTATATTTTTTATGGAGGTTTTTATGATTTTTTTTCGTCGAAATATACAGTTTTTAAAATTACTACTCCTCATTCAATTTTCAATATTTTGGTATTACTAAAATTTCTTAAATAGTGTTATGGTATATGGAAAAGTCCCAGGGAGACATATTTTTAATTTTCTTTTTTAATGAACTTGAAAAAAAAACAATTAAATTACGCATGGAAATTTCCTTAAAATCGTTATAATTTTCATGTTTACCAATTTATGAACTTTTCAGAAATATTTTTAAAAAATATCTCTACTTACTTTTGTTGCAAATGCTTTTAAGATTCTAAAAATATAAAAACTTTGCATCTAAGTTATTTTACCACTGAGCCTTAGTGCTTTGAACTTAGGCAAATATGAAAAAAGTCATTTTCAGGAAAACGCATTTAAAGTATAAAATACAAGAGAAAGTAGTAAAAAAAACTTGTTTCATGTTGAAACTATTTTTTATATTGATTTCTAATATATCAAGACTATTTTTTAAAACAAACTTTATATATTTAACACAATAAAAAAAAATGTAGCTAGTTTTGTCTTCGAAGAAAATTCCTCGATTTTCACCGAAGAAAATTACACTTTTTAAAAATACTACTCCTCATTCAATTTTCAATATTTTAGTATAACTAATATTTCTTAAATAGTGTTATGGTATATGGTAAAGACCTAGGGAGATATATTTTTTTAATTATCCGGGGGGAAAATTTAATTACACAAGGTACATTTCTTTAAAATCATTATAATTTTGATGTTTACCAATTTATATACAATTTTTAGAAACATTAAAAAAATATATGTCTCATTACGTTTGTTGCAAATTTTTTCAAGATTCTAAAAATATAAACACTTCGCTTCTAAATTATTTTACCATTGAACCTTAGTACATTAAACTTAGGCTAAATATTAAAAAAAAAAGAATTAAAAATACGAAAGAAATTAGTCAAACAAAACTTACTTCGTGTTGAAACTATTTTTTATGTTAATTTCTAATGTATGTACCAAGACTATTTTTTACATTGAACGCAAAAATTTTTGTTGCCAATTTCGTTTTCGAAGAAAACTTTTCGCTTTTACAAAAAATGTGTAAAATTTAATATTATTTGTAATTTTTTTTATTATTATGTATTCTTCTTTGATTAATTATACTAAAATCAAAATGTTATGAACTGTACCTAACTTTGTGGTAGTGTAATATAAAAGTAAACAAAGATGTATGGGCTTTTTAAATGGCCGCTAGCCCTTTAAACTCTGGTGAATACAATTAAAAAAGCTCATTTACTACCTGTTCCAAGTGTCTCCAAGTTCTGAAATTTTGCATGGACATTCGCAAATATGTATATTATCGTTTTCTGACATAATTTTTTTTTTTTAACTTCATTGAAAATTGGATTCGGGTCTCGCTTAAAAATAGACAATTAATTATTAGCACTTTTTGTTTTTATTTCTATTGCATGTTTCAAGCTGTGTAATAGAATAATTTTAAATACCGCCTCATATTAGCGTAGTACACTGTCACATACTTCAAATTTTAAAGTCTAATGAGATCTACCATGACTCGTTGAACGACTTTGTCTGTTAAAATAGTTTACAACAAATTTATTTCATGGTTGCATGACAAAAGTTTCATAAACATAAACTGGCAAAATGTTTTTTTTTTTTTTTTTTTTTTTTTTTTTACCAGAAAAGTAAGGGATAATTTATATATATTAACTTTTTGAGAGTAATCGTAATGGATATATATAAAATTGCTTGCAATTGACCGATTAACCGATTGACCCTACAATTTATAATTATAGGTTTGATATAATTTTTTTATGAAATTCGTAAAACAAATATACATTTTTCTTATCATTGTCAATAAATAGAATATATTACTGTATTTATGTATCCATACATATGTAATATAAGTGAATAAAATGTATATTTTTTAATCTACAGATTCATTAAATAAATAACTGAAGATATATCATTTATTAAATAAATAGTATTTATCTAAATTACAAGTCCAGTTATGAGATTTATTAATCATGCAGCTAATTTATTTGTTTTCAGAACCTTTGCCAAACATTCATATTCCTCGCAAACCATACAAGTTCAGAAAGAGCAAAACTTTTCATCAATTTACACTAATATTTCATATTCGTATTGATCTATATAATTAGTTGCTTGAACTTTATCAAAGGAAGGATTACAAAATCAGTTGCGTTTGCACTCAAAGAGAAAATAAATCGAAATTTATTTAAAGGAATGTCACATTAAAAATAAGACTTCAGTAAATAGCAGATTAGTAATATATATAAGTATACTGAATCGATTGAAAGGTGAATATATTAAATGTAAAAGGAAACTTTTCTGCATATGAGGTATACGAAATATTTTCACGGAGGAAATTATTTTTCAATGAGAAAGAAGTAAAATTATTTTTTCATATAATTATCTATGTGGAGATAATTAATTCCTTTTAAAAGAGTTTTTTGGTTTATGGTAAAGTAGGCTTTTCTGTTCTGTACTGATTACGAAACTATTGATGATGTTTGAGTTAAAGATTTAATCAAATTAACACATGTAAACAATAAAAATTAAGATACACTAAGTTAGAGTAATAAGACATGATTAAAAAAACTGGTTTACAAAACTTTTGGAACAGATAGGTGGATCAGTTTATTATAAAGCATGTTTAATGCAGTAACAGAAAATGTGATAAAAAGTGCTTGTCCCACCACTTTTTCTAGTTATTTAACTTTAAGATCTATATTATGTCACATTGTATATGTTTAAAATAATATCAAGTACTTAAGGATTACAATTAAGAAAAAGTCTACTAATGTCTTATTATATAAATGATAACAGCTTTAGACGAATTTAAATTCACAAAAGTTAAAATCCCATTCTACTACGTGTTCATAAAACCTCATGATATAGTATATAATGCTGAATAATTGATCGGGAAAGGAAGTAATTTAAATATTTATCATTTTAAGCATTTTATTAGGTTAACATTACAGAAAGAAAAATGTTTAATGCAATTTTCACCTCTATGCCGTACTTAAAGAATAATTACTCGGAATTTTTTTTAACAACACTTGTGCAGATTAATTGTCATTCAAGTACCACTAGATTATATCATTTTTATATTCTTTACATCTTAACGTATTTTCAATTCCATCATTTTAAAAAATATCTTTAACAATAGCACTATGTTAAACTTCGCGTAAAAGATTTGTTATGATGCATGATTTTTTCAAAATGCCAGCGTAAGCTTATTCGTATTATATCAATTTTACTTAAGTACTGCGTTGGAATCTGAGATCAAATAAGCCTCTTTTTTTAGGAAGGAATTCAAATATCCGCCACAAAGGAATAAATTACATTTGAGGGGGTCGGGGCAAGTGAACGTCAAGCCACATTTTTGAACTTCTGAGATATTTCAATTTGAAAATTTGATCAAATACTCAAATCAAGATATATAACCTGTAGTTTTTTTCCCCAATGTCTTAGTAAAATTTGAGATATTCTGAGTAACAATATGACATTACTTTAATGATGATATTATTATTACGTTTTTTGTAAATTAGCTATATTCATTGGGGGCATAAACATCTGGGGCAAAAACGAAACCTGTCACATATGCTGCCACCAAGTGACATTAGAAACAAATTATATGTTGGATACTATAATTTACAATATTAAGCAACAGATTACAGTGTTAGATTTATTTCACCAAAAATGTGGCTTGGCACTTTCTTGCCCCGACCCCCTGATTTATATAGTCTGCTGCTTTTATAAAATAATAATAATAATAATAATAATAATGATAATACTTCTTAATTTCTAATAATAATTCTAATAATAATATTTTGAAAAGCGCATTTTTATTATGGGTAGGACAAGTAACCGTTGAACTAATGGAATGTTTTTTTGTCTTTTAAATTAAAATTAAAATTTTATTTATTTATTTAAATTTCTAAATTGTTTTGTATCGTTCTTATGCTTTAAATTGTTTATTAATTTTAAATTTAATTATTTTTCATGTAGTTTTACACTGCAATTAAACTTAATTTTGCAATGGCTCCTTTAGGTTTCGGCATGTCTCCGACATATTTCCTGGATGTAAAGTTGCACAAGGAAAGATATACATTATATTAAATAATATACATTACATTAAATATCATTTCTGGTTCAGAAGAAGTTTATTTGATCTCTGGATTTTATTAGACGCATTCCATGAAACTTTTGGATTACAATAGCACAATCTATGGAAACATTTCTATGTATTTATAATTTTTTAATTTTTTGGACTAATCTTTTGAAAGAATCATCACAATTAATTAAACTTTTACATAAAAATGTTGTTTCCATCCGAAAAGTTATAATTCTAAAATTTAGGTTGTCTTTGTACACCCATGAATTATTTAATGCTTGGAATCGATGTTATTTTATGTTTTGTGTTAGTTTAATGTGCACTATGGTGCATATTTCGATATATGGATAAATTTTGACGAGTTTATTTTGTCGAAACGTTTATAAATTATCTGTGATTGCACTTTTATAAACGTTCAATTATAAAGCTTCATTTTTTTTTGACAACTTTCGAATAAATTTCTGTTACTTCAAGTTTTACTGATAATCCGCCGGTCTCGTTGATCTTTTAAGGTAAAAATAATACAGAGCAGTGAGAAGATTTAGCATTGCAGACTAATGTTTTTTAACAATATCTAATATTTTTTAAATGTAGGTTTAATTATATAAAGGAAAATTAAGGACTAAAAATATCTGTAAACAACATTAGGCAAGCCAGAATATAATCTAATTTATTCCATCAAAGTTACACAATAAACTAATCAAAGATAGCAAAGGCAAATATATATATATATATATATATATATATATATATATATATATGATATATATCAGTATATATATATATATACTGATATATATATATATATATATATATATCAGTCGTATTTTAACTGAATTAGAGGATGCATCTGTTTGAGGAAGAAAAAAAAACGCGGGACGAAGAAAAATAAACTGAACATTTCAATTTAAATTTTCCTTTTAATCATAAATATAAAATAAACCCGTGCAGCAATATCTCCCACTTTAGCTTTATTGCACTATTTTTTTTTAAATAAACATTGTTGAGCATCATATAATGCGTTATTTTATTTTTTTGTGGCAACACCGATTTCAGGAAAACCTTTCATTCCATTTATGAAAACAATACCGATTTAATTTTTAATTAACTGCAATTTTTAAACAAAAAACACTTTAAAAAATGTGAGTGTATGTAAAAATGTCAGAAGCCTGTTCAAAATCCTTTCATATGGCATTTCATTTAACGTTCTGCGTTTTGTATTTGCTTTTTAAAAGAAAGAGATGTTGACAAAAGAAATAATATATATGATTGTACTCCACTTAATGAAGATTAATATTTAGAAAAACGAATCACAAAATAATACATATTGACAAAAATTATTCATATTTATAGGAATTTCTTCATTTGAAATCGTGATTTATGGCTTTGTTATAATATATCAATGTCTCATCTGCGTATATACAACACATGTTATCAATTACAGAATTTCCCTAATCGTTAAATTTAATTTTCTAAAATACAGAAGCATGTACTTTTTTGTATCTGAAACGTCTCATCATTTTATATGAAACAAAATTATTGAAAATTCAGAAAGCGATTATTGAAAATCACGGTTCTTTATTATAAAAAATTTTTGAGATATTGTTATCTCTGTATACATACAATTACATACATAATCATACATCTATATTTGTGTATTTGGTATACATATATAAATCCAATGCATTATAAACACAAAGGATGGAATTTTGAGCTATTCGCTAGTCTATTCTATGCAATTATGCATTTTTGTGACACGTGGATGTTCTTGTCGACTGACTGTTAAGCACTGACGTGTAGCTTTATTTTCCATCATTATATTTCTTTATTCCATTTTTGTTTCATACTATGAGTCAATCCTTTTCATTTCATTTTTTTGCATCATCTATTTTTAAAATTTTATAAAAATTTATATATTGGAATTTCCTGATAAATTTCTCTACATTTATTAAGAAGATTTCCATACATATATTTTTAATATAGCAATTAATCTAGAAGAATATTGCATGCTATCTTTAAATTGAAGATTAGGTCATTTTTCCTCTACGAAATTGTTATATATATAAATATATTACTTTTCTTATGTTATTGAGTTACATCTGTTGTACTTATATGGCATATTTTATAATTATATCTTTTTATTTTGTAAATTTTATTAAACACTTTTATGGACGTTTGGTTGCGTGCTCTCTCTGAAATGGCGCTCCGATAATTTGATGTTTGAATTTGTTAATTATACAGGATGTATCAAAAAATCTTGACGCATTTTAAAAATTTATGAAAAAAGATAGAAAGCTAGCAATTCACGTATGTGTTTCTTTAGATATTGAAGTGTTTTCTGTGACAAAAAATCAAACAAACAGATGGCGCTTGTTCTTCCCTGATAGCAACATTTACGGAACGGCCAAGCTTTTTCTCGTAGCCCGCAGAAATCGGTACGCACTGCCGCGAGGCAATTAACAATACCATTTCCAACAGTGCATGGCGTACTTCATAAGAAACTTTGCCTTCATGCGTGTAAAGATACAGCAAAATTTACAAAGGAATGATAAACCTCGTCATTATGTCTTCGCTCTGCAAATGCTCAATTATATGGAAGAAGGTAGCGAATTTTTAAAAAAACATCATTTTCACAGATGAAGCAACATTCAATAAAAGCGAACAGTGTTGAAGAACTGAAAACACGCACAATTGCTGCAATTTCATGTGTCATGCAATCAATGTTAGAACGCACATGGACCGAGATAGATTATAGAATAGATGTTCTCCGTGCCACGAACGTTGCACATATTAAAATTTATTGAGAATGTTAAAGAAAACTCTAATATCGCAGGTAAGACATACGTGAATTTCTAATTTCTATCTTGTATATATTTTGTTTTATAAATTTTTAAAATGTGTCAAGGTTTTTTAATACACCCTGTATATTAACTTAATTGTATTCTGTATACACTTTATAATTACCTATCTTTAAATTGGATATTTGCTTAGGTAATTTGAAAGAACTTGCGTAATGTACACTGCTCAAAACAATTAAAGGATATAGCAGTTTTAGGTGGATTTTGTATCTGGGAAACTTTTTAGCTGATTGATACATGGTCGACAGACATAGTAGGTTATATGAGAATAAATTACACATGTTTGGCAGAAAAAAATGCATTTTATTGCGCATTTGTGTACAAAAGGAAAAAAACACAATTTGTGCATATGAGAAAAAAAGAATAAGAAAAGGTGTTTTCTTCAAAGAAAATCATTTTCAGTAGGGGGTATGGTTTCCACGGACGGCCAGCAACGTTGAACACCTTTGAGGCATGGACTCAATGAGGCTATTAATGACGAGTTGGGGTATTCTGCCCCACTCTTCCAGAAGAGCTCTTTCCAGTTCTTGGAGAGTTTGTGGGGGTTGTTGGCGGCCAGAAACTCGTCTTCCTAGAGCGTCCCAAACGTGCTCGATTGGATTCATGTCTGGAAAACACGCTGGCCATTCCATTCGAACGATTCCTTCCTCGAAAAGGAAATCCTCCACCAGGTTTGCACGATGTGGCCTGCAGTTATCGTCCATTAAAATGAAGTTATCTCCGATTGCTGCAGCGTAAGGGACTACAATAAGTCTGAGGATCTCATCCCTATATCGGCGACCAGTCAGAGCTCCATCTCGAATGATGTAGAGGTCAGTGCGCCCGTCAATGGAGATGCCACCATACACCAACACTCCTCCACCGCCAAATCTGACACTTTCGTGCACGAACGCAGGATTATTCCTACTGCCACGGTCCCTCCAGATGAAAATACGCCTATTATCCGGATGCACAGAAAAACGGGACTCGTCAGAAAACAGAATATTGCTCCATTCATTTCTCCTCCAGTTGACATGCTCGGTTGCCCACTCCCTGCGGTCGCGACGATGCCTTGATGTTAATCTAACACATACCATCGGTCGGCGAGCATACAGACCTACAGCATGGAGCCGGTTTCGGACAGTCTGAGTTGAAATCGTGGTGCCTGTAGTCGAGCGAAGGTGTTGTTGGAGAAGAGTAGCGTTCATGTTTCGGTGTCTCCGAGCTGTTAACGCTAAATACCGATCTTCATTGGGCGTTGTTGCCCATCTACGACCTTGCCCTGGTCTTCGGCCTGCACATCCACTCTCCAAAAAACGGTTCCAGATCCTGGAAATGACACTTTGTGACACTCCAATGGGGTACTTCGGCTACTTCGGCTTGAGTTTGGCCCCCTTCTAACCTACCAACAATTCTCCAAGCTTCTGAATCTGTCAAATGACTTCGCTGAGACATCGTACTCATCTAAACAAAGCAATCACTGAATGCCGATCATCCTTGTCTTCATTCTCTTTTATCCAGTTGAAAGTCAAATTTCATTCGCTGCCGCTGAAGCGACGTTTTTGACGTCGAACTCAAAATTTGCATATTCCACAGTTTGAAAACCAGAAAAATTTGCATTTGTGATTGTCTTCTTCTATTTTCGGCAAAAAAAATTTCGTTTATATCTTTATTTTATATAAAACTTCAAATATCCTTTAATTGTTTTGAGCAGTGTATTTTGAATTCAAAGGACGATTCGAACTAAAGTTTCTCTATGCAAAACAGTCTGGAGAGAAATTGACGTTTATAAGTGTATTCAATTTGCATTGTATGCATTTTAGAAGGAATAGCGTATATGATTGCTGCCAAAATCACCGATAAATGAGAATACGGAGTTTGAACAATCCTTAAAAAGCATAATTTATGAATACATTTATGAAAATTGGGGTATATTATTTAAAACTTGTAAGTAATGTAGTTGACTATTAACAATCAGAAACCTTGAATATTGATCTTAGATAAGCATTTCGAAAATGCTCATCAACGAAATATAAATTTTACTTTAAGACACTAATTTAACAAAATATTTCTGCAAAAAGTAGTTCAACACTTTGTTCAAAGTTTCAACAATTTTTAAGAGACTCCAATAGTACCTGATCATGTTTAAATTTAAAAAATATTTTTCTGCAAAGATAAAAGTATATCTTATGTAGTAAAGTATATCTTAGTATATCTCTGTATATCTTAGCGGTAAAAGACGTTTAAATTCTTGCGCACATGTTCACGGAAAGCACGTGGCCTAGCAAAGTGGTTTCAAAAGTCAAAAACCGGGCCATGATATGAAATGCTGTACATCTGCATATGAAAATTGTTGTTTACTGGTTTTTACCTTGCTGAATACAAATCTGATATTAAAGGATGAAGTTCTTAATGGCGACTTGAATATGGAGGACAGAACTGACGAAATCGATGAAATTAAATTCAATAACACTATGTGATTTTGAAAGCCAGTAAATCTTGTGTTTTGGAAGTTATGTTTACTGAGTTCCACGCTAGAATCAAAGCAGAGAAGGATGTGCTTCTGCACGATCCGCTGATGTCCGGCTGGGATAACTGAGCATAATGTTTTTGGCATTCTTCTGTTTTACTATTAAGTAGTTCTTAATTGTTGCCTGAAGTTTTTTCTTACTCCATGTTATTTCTACTATTACTTTTGTTTCTTTTTCCATTAGTTTTTATGTTATCTTTTAAAATTTTATAACAATGATTATTTCGCTTTCTTTTTCTTTTTTTTCTTTTGTTTTTATCATTCCATTGCTTTCAGCGCTTCAACGCTGTTTAAAATTTATCGTTTGCTTTCGCCTTATTTCGATTTTTATTTTATATTTTGCCTTATTCTGGCCACCTTGATTATTCATGTGCCCAAGTGGCTGTAAGTTATTATTATTAGTTTTTTAATTACAATTATTTTCTGTTTACGCATTTTTCCATGGTATTTCTTCGTTTTGAGCCATCGTAATTATTAAGAGTTACTAGAACAGTGGCTCTAATCATGTATAATAGACTTTCTGAACTTTAAAAGACCTTTTTAGGTACATTAAAGGTTGATATTTATGTAACATTCTACAGTAATTGATTGAAACAATACTGATTCAAATATCTGTTAAACGTTTGCAATGATATTACTTTGTGATGCAGGAAGATTATATATGACCTAAGAACATCTTGTAAAGCTACACTAAATATTTTATTTCTTGTACAACAATTAAAGTATACACAGCCACACTCGTACACGATTGCACATTCTGGTGCTAATTCTTAATTAATTTTCTTTATAACGAATATTTTCAAAAATATTTCACTGTCAAATAGTTTACATCAATTTCGCTGACTTTAATATTTTCATTTCGCTTCAAATTATAAAGCTAACTTTTGTTTATTATATACAGGGTGGTCCTAAAATATATGTCAAAAATGTATAGGTAGGTAGAGTGGACCTAGATGAGAAGATTTCGTAAAGGAATATGGGTGAGGAAATGCAGCGTTAAGGCAGTAGAGGGCGCTGCTGATTTCGGCAGATGAAAGTGCTTCGCAGGCTTGAATCGTCACTCCTCGCACGGATTTCCAGTAAAATGCATCGTTACATCAATACGGAGCGTACCGATATGCATTTCACGTATGGGGCTGCGCAAGGAAATGCTTCAAACCCAATGCACGCCTTAAAGCTCTCGAGCTTGTTGAAGGACTATGCTCTACTGTTCGAATTACTGCTTCTTCCACTGCAGGAATTCCGCGATATCTTTCACTGCCCGCATCACGCCTGAAAGCATGAAACGGTCCCTTCGTGCACAACTCTCCATTAAGACGCTCAAATGTTCGGCTATCTGGCAGATTCCTACTCGGAATCGTTCCATGTATATCCTTTGAGCAGCTGCTGAATTTCCTTGCGCAGCCTCCATACATGAAACACATGTCGGCAAGCTCCGTATTGGTGTAGCGATGCATTTTGCTCAAAATCCGTGCGGGGAATGACGATTCAAGCTAGCGAAGCGCTTTCATCCGATGAATTCAACAGTGCCCTCTGCTGCCTCAACGCTGCATTTCCGAACCCATATTCCTATACGGAATCTTCTTAACTAGGTCCCCTCTACCTACCTTTACATTTTTGACATATATTTTAGGACCACCCTGTATACAAGGACAGAAACCTGGGCTTCGTGGGTTACAGAATATATGAGAAAACTGCTTTCTTAAATTGAAAATTCTAATAGATTTTTTGCATTTAATATATTATTTTTGAATGCCCACTAACCATACCGAAGATAATTTTTATATGAAAAATAGTAATTATGCATTCATCTTTAAATTTATAAATAGACATACTTTATTTTTATTTCGTTCAAGAATTTAACAAACTAAGAAATCGCCAAAATCGCTATTTAACATACATCAGCATTTTTCATTCTGATCTTTTCAGTGTATTAAGCGGGTATTTCTTGATCAGTCTTAAATTTGTATTTTATTTATATTTTACTAATTTATTTCTTGAAGAAGTTTTATTTTATGGAATATAAGCTGTAAACAAATACTGATCTAATTATATTAATTTAAATCAATCGGATTTATCTCTCGTAATCGACTGCATGCGATAGACTTAGCTTTTTAAAAAAATCGGGATTGCGAATTAAAAAAAAAAAACCATAAATATAGAATGAATTGCGATGCAGTTTTCAAAAAAAAAGCTATGCAGCTTTCAAACAAACTGCATTTGAAAGTACATTTTTACCCTATTCGATGGTGTAAAAATTGAAAATTTTCAATATTTAGAAGTTTAAAAAATTGCTATAAAAGATAAATGTAATAGTTTGGTTTCGCCAACATCAAAATGACGTCAGTTTGACGTCAGTCTGACGGAAACGTTTGTACTTTATAATATAGATAGTATTGCATATTACATATTAGTTAGATATGTTAAATATTTATATTAATATAAAATAATACCGCATATTTAGAAGTAATGCAAATAAATTGACAAAACGTATTTTACTGCGTATAGATAAGACCGCAACTTACTTTCTCACATATTCATAACATTATACAATATCAAAATTTTAGTCTGACATATGTAATCATAAATTATCATTACAGAATATCATATTCAGCGGAATGCTTAAATTGTTCATATATTAATTAAGATATAAAATTTAGAATTTTACGGCTGAACAAGTATTCAAGATATTCTGCTGGTCTTACGTAATTTTAAGGATATTACTCGTTGACATAATTTATGAATGCATCCCTTAATACGGAATACAGAATATGGATGTGAAATGATTAATCTCTTCTAGTATGCAGGATCCTGCGATGAGTAGTTTCATTTAGGTGATTTTAATCTCGTTATTAGAAAGACGAAAATACGGATGCTCTTTTCTCATTTTTATTTGCATTATTACCCGTAAGCAAATTATTTTGTACAACTAATAATTTTAGAAGATAATTTATGATGGTGTATATAAATATAAATAATGTGTGTGTCTCCCTATGTTTGTGTATGTGTGTGTAACTGTGAGAAATACAATAACCACTTATATTTTAGACAACATTCAAGTAAGTTATTTAAAATATCAAAACTCATGTGTATACGTTTAATTTTAATTTTATAAAATATTAAATAGACTATATGATTTCTAATAGAGGAAATTGCGTAACAGTAAATTGTATTGTTACATATAGATAAGTATACAGTTTCATTGGAAAATAAAACTACTGACTATTTTTTACTTAACAGTTCTCAGAATATTTACAAAATATATTGATATTTACAGGAACTTATTATATTTCCGACGTAGAATGTATATGGGACGTTTTATACGTTTAGTTTACTAAAAATTATTCAAATAATTAAAAAAGTCTATTTTCAAAGACTTTAGTTTATTTTTTTTTAAACTGGTCACAGAAATTTAATGCTATAGATTTCGTTAATGACAATCAATTTAATGGCTTTACAGAAATAAGCAAAGAATATGTGCAATAATTCAAATAACACACAAAATATTCGATAAAGCACAGTAAAGAATCTTTTATATGTATTACTAGATGACCCGCCCGGCGTTTCTCGGGCCCGTGATAATAAAATTAAACAAATCTAAAGGTTGTATGATTTTATATCTTTAACCCTATTTTGTATAAATTATTTATTTAAAATTGCTTTGCATAGCGACTGAAAATCCTTTATTTTCACTTTTAGCCGATACGGGCGCATTCTGATAAATGGAATTTGTTGTGTGCAAATCAGAGCAAGGCGTTAACCCGCCTCCCTCCCCATATCCGCAAATATAACTAATAATTTGTTCAAGAAAACCACCTTCTCCTACATTAATGCTATCATTAAAAAAATAATTAAATTTTTCTGATAATTAGAATATAACGAAGACACTACGCTAAAATAGCAGGCAGATGACAAGACTTACCATAATCAATTTCAGATCTATATCTAAATTAGTTATCTAAATTTTTGTTCATTAGGAAAAATTGGCAATTATTTTCTTTCATTTTCACAAACTAAATGGAAGGATCAGCCAGAGAAACAGATCTCTTTGTAGTTCAGTTTTTAATGAAATCAAATCTCTGTCTGAAACTTTCTCGGATTTTTTTTTTTCATTGGCGCCGGCGGTTTTTTTGGATAAATTATGAAAAATTACTGGCCGAATTTTTCAAAAATCGTATAATCGGATGCAGATTTTTTTTTTTTTTTTACATATGCTCAGAAATATTCAAATTGATATCTTATTTAGTTTTCTTAAAATTCGCTAATTAGTAAAATAATTTCGAATTCGCTCATTTCCGCTGGCAAATCCACAACAGAAGTTCTTATCTTTAGCCATTTTGATTTAAAAGATGACATTTGGATGCGATGTTTAATGATATTCTAATTAATATCTTGAGTAATTATCAAAATATTGAAATTCTGAGACTCGGGTGCACAGGGTCAGACTTTGGACTATCCACACCTAAATTTTCAGACTTCTAGGTGGGCTAGATTTTCCTAGCCAGCGCCAAAAGACACACACACACACAGAGCAAAACTTTTGTTTTATTAGTATAGATTTCATTATTTATAAGACCATTTATAGTGTACAGTGTACATAAAAAAATTCTGTGTTAATATTTTGATTTAAAACATTGCTTATCCCTTAATGCAAGCTACTAATACCCCTGTATTTTCAAAAATTAAACAGTTTTCTAGTATTTTTATAAAATTACAGGAATCTATTTGTAAGCAAATATTTATTTGTGTTATACTTGTTATCTCTCAACATACTGATATTATCAGTTAATTTAAAAATAAGTAATTTATATTTTATTAACTTAATAAAACAAGTTTATTTTATTGAATTTATTGCAATAAATTAACGTCATAAAAATTAAACTTATGTAAAATGCTTAAGCAATCCCTATGCAGTCGGTTACATATTGCCCACCCCCCATCCCTTCCTGCTAACTAATAATTTCAGATAATTAATACAGATGTATTTTACCGCTACTACACAACACAACTAGACACTTTTAAAGTTGTTGGTAATGCAATTTTTTAACTTACAATTATTGGCATTAAGTGCCAAAAAATATGTTAGAAGTCTGTGTTTTAAATTACTCATAGCAAATTAATTACTTTTAAGCAATTATTGAAAGTTTTTCAATGACTACAATGTTGTTTAGTTTATGGTTTAAATATTTGGTACATAAATAACTTTTTCTTTCTTTTATACATACATTTTTTCATAACTTCTTTAATTCAGCAAATTACAGAGTATTTATAGGTTTCAAATAATTAAAGATAATAATGACTGAATAAACCTACAAAATGTATATTGCAAATAATATATTAAAATCACTTGTTAACGTTAAACTAAAGATGTAATTAATGCTTAAAGTGATAAAAAGATTATTCAAAAATGCTTAAAATACCTTTTAATATAAAGATGACATGTTTCGTACACTCAAACGGCGACTTTTCACAGTTCGAAAATGACAAATACACAATTTTCCCTAAGTTTTACAAAATGATTTTCAAACGTTTGTGAAAATAGTTTTTTTTAATAGGAATATAGTTTATTATAGTTTATAGGAAATATACGAAAATAGTTTATTATAGATTATAGGAGTGACTAAGGTGTTAGGGTAGTATCTATTTGCTACACCTACCATTTACATAATTGTTTTGTGCTCAGAATTACATTTTGTGTTCAAAACTTACTATTATTCGTTGCTTAAATTTGGACTACAGTGCGGATTCTGAGTATTGGAAACGCCCGTTGACTTTGGCTATGCAGTATAAAACATTTTTCATCACGTTTCGTGCCAAACTGATGAACTAATGTTTACCATTAGACGATTTTTGCCCCTTTTTGTAGGTTAATTGATAATTGTTTGGAAATTTATGAGCACCACGTAGTACATAATAAAACGAGAAAATGAAAGAAAAATCGGCAATGTTATATTGCAAAATATACATTTCCTATTATCTATTTTATAGCATAACAGATACTGAATAGGTCGAAAAGTTCAAATTAGATATAAATAATTTGCGAGCTACAGCGATGACTCTAATATGCAAGGAAAATATAGATTTATAAAAATTAGTTTTAAATTTCCGTGCATTTTATGCCCTACTAGCTGATTCGCCCGACACTGGCCGGGCGAAATTGGCTTAATTACTCAAAATACGAACAAAAGAAACATGACAAACTATAGGTACGTACATTTTTCTTTCTAACGGTGCAATTCGTTAAAAAATATTAATACTATCTCTTAAAAAAATCGGAAATTCGATTTTGCGTTTTTTTTCTCTGTCATATTTTCAAGTCCGCATCGGTTTAAATATTCGAAATACGAAAACAAATACCCACTTAATCTGGGTATCTTTGTCTCTTCAACGATGCAATCTGTTTTTAAAAATATTAATATTAACCCTTTAAAAAAATGAATTTCCGAAGAACATTTGGGATTTTTTCAATTTCCTTACATTTTGTTTAAATGGGCATCAATTCTGGAAATCGAAAAAAAAAACACATCTACGTTTATTTTTCTGTCGAATGGTTTTATCTATTTGAAAAAATATCAATTTTTACCCTTTCAAAGAAAATTCGTTTTCAAAAGTCACTTTCGTGATTTCCGTTTTTTCTGCAGAGTGCAAACTAAAAATCGGCATTCATTTTCCTGTTTCGAAATACAAATAAAATATTCATTTAATGAGTGTTCATTTTTCTTTGTAACGACGTCTTGAGTTTAAAAATATGTTAATAATAAACCATTTAAAAAAAATCCTTTCCGGAACTGATTTCGCGATTTCGTCAGACTTTAATCTTTCTCGGTGAAATCAAAAGAGGAATTTTCACTTAAAAATATAAAATCCTACAAATTCGAGGATGGTTACTGCCGAAGACAGTATGGCACCCAACATCAGGTTCGTTTGGACAGATTTTTGCTTGAAAATATAAAATCATTCAACAGGTATGTTTAAGGTTTGCATCACGGACCGGACAACGCAATGCGGGTCAGCTAATTCAATATATTTATTCAAACGAATTAATCACTGTTTATCCAAACTTTACAATTGTTTTTTGGATTATTTTGCCATTGTCGGTATCTATGGCATTTACGGTACCCTTGTTTTCTAAACTTAAAATTATGAAAAATAAATAAATACGCTTTATAATGGTGCAAGACAGACTTTATGTATTGTATTATTTCCTATGAGTCAATGAAATGATTCCGATTAATTCAGCATTCGGATGCAGAAAGGTTCCATTTTAAAGGTTTTACTATCTTTCGAATTATAATTGCAGCTATGTAAATGTAATTCGAAATACTTTGCTTATGTTTCAAGTTAAAAAATCATATTTTGAACCAAAAATTTTATTTAATAAATTTAATCAAAAAGAACCCTAAAGACAAATTTTATTAACTAAATTTTCTAGTGTGAAATATGTTTACTTGACCTGAAAAAAAAACCTAGAAGATTGGCAGCTATGCATTTATAATCATTGTGGAAAAAAATCCGGTGGTGGAGGGAGGGGGGACATAGTGCGCCAACTGAAGTTTTCCCCACATGCGCCGGATACTGCTGGCGCGCCCCTGAACATAAAATAATACCGCATATTTAGTAGTAATGCATATGATTTAACAAAACGTATTTTACTATGTATACATAAGACCAAAACTTACTTTCTCACATATTCATAACATTATACTATATCAAAATTTTAGTCTGAGATATGTAATCACAAATTATAATTATTATAATATCATATTCAGTGGAATTCTTAAAATGTTCATATATTAATTAAGATATACAATTTAGAATTTTATGGCTGAACAAGTATTCAAGATATTCTGCTGGTTTTACGTAATTTTAAGGATATTACTCGTTGATATAATTTATGAATGCCTCCCTTAATACGGAATACAGAACATGGATGTGAAATGATTAATCTCTTCTAGGATGCAGGCTCCTGCAATGAGTGGCGTAACATTTTGGTGATTTTAATCTCTTTATTAGAAAGACGTAAATATGGATGCTATTCTCTCATTTTTATTTGCATTATTACTCGTAAGCAAATTATTCTGTACAACTAACAATTTTAGAAGATAATTTATGATGGTGTATATAAATTTAAATAATATGTGTAATTTATGTCTGTGTCTCCCCTGTGTCTGTGTGTGTGTGACTGTGAGAAATACAATAACCACTTATATTTTAGACAACATACAAGTAAATTATTTAAAATATCAAACTTCACAAGTGTGTATACGTTTAATTTTTATTTTATAGAATATTAAATAGATTATATGATTTCTAATAGAAGAATTTGTGTAACAGTAAATGTATTTTGTAACTTATATGCACTAGTGTACAAAACTTAAGCAACAAACACAAAATACTAATTTCTGAACATGTGAGTACTCAAAAGGATATTCTATAAACAGAAGCGTAGAAAATAAGTATTACCCTAACAGCACAGACAGTCGATGTGAAGTCTTCTTGACATAAAAAATGGTCACAATTATTACAGTCACTACAATGAATAGAAATGTGATACCTTTCATTCGTCTCATTTTTACTCTGATTTGGTCACTCTACTGAACAGTCACCATAGCTGCTGCTTTTTGACGAGTCACCAAGTGACTTTACAATTAAGTCATCTTGTGACTCTCGTGTGACTGTCATTTTGACACTCCATTGTAAAGTCATCATGATAGCTAATCTGTGACGAGTTCCCAAGTAACTGAAAATGTAATCATCTGGTGACTTTTCACAAAGGAGTGCAATGATGACTTCACAATAGAGTGTCAGTTGCCTGAAAGTCACGATGTGACTTCATTGAGACAATATTTGGCGACTCATCACAATGCAATACTCACAATTACTTCAAAGTTCAGTCTTCAAATGACAGTGACTTGAGAATCACAAGGTGACTTCATTGCAATGTCACTTGGCGACTCATCACAAAGCTACAGTCCAGTGACTTTTCAATGATAACAATCATATGTGAGTAATAATGAGAAGAGTGAAATATCCCATATTTCGATTCACCGTAGCGATTGTGACACTTGTAACCATGTGTGACGTCAAGGGGACTTCACATCGACTGGCCGTGCTGTTAGGGTAGTACCTCTTTTTTACACTTGTTCTTCATAGAATTTCCTTTCGAGTACTCACGTGTTCAAAAATTAGCATTTAGTGTGTGTTGCTTAAGTTTTAAACACTAGTGTATAACTGAAAGGTAATGTATTATTTTTTGTCTTTAATTTTATCAAAAAAATGTAATATGCATGTAAATTAACAGAAAAAAATTAAACCTCTTCTGTTTTTAATAATTTTCTAATGCTTTTAATGTTATCGTTTAAATCATGATTTTTTGGTACGGTATGTGCCATATAATGACAAAAGTTTTTACGTTTGTTTAATGCCTTTATGTATAATCCTACATTTAATTTCTACAATCATCTTTAAATGATCACATGCTAATTATTGGAGTGGATCGTCTTTTCGGAATTTGTGTTTCTTGTAAAATGTTTCAAATATTTTCTATATCTGTTTTCTATAAAGTTGAAATAATCTGTAAAATTCAATATATAAAATATGCTGAATAGACATTAATTCAAATTATCAATGTATATATATATACAGGTTGTGTCTGAACTGATGATCAGAAATATAAGGGGTGATAATGCATGTCAAGACAATCAAAATATGTACAGGAATCCAGGGTCACAATCTACTTATTAAATCAATTATTTACCCCACCAATTAAATAAATCAATATCCCTCGCACCAAGTCCAATCCACATTTTCGTTCATAACTTTAAAAATAACGAAAACATTTTAGCGAAATCTTCAACTCAATAACTTTGTCTTCTGTGAAATCATGTGGCATCAAGATAATAGTTGGAGTTTCACTGTAATTCGATCAGTGACATTGTATGCTTTGTCTGTTACCTTACGTGCTTTGCAGCGTCTACCTCAGTGTTACTTGGATATGAATGTTTACCGTTTCTATTATTTTATGTGTTTTTATCATGTTTTGCAGAAAGCAAAGTAAGTACGTTGAAGATATCGCTAAAATATTTCCCTTACTGTTAAAGTTATGAACGAGAATGTGGATTGGGCTTTGTGGGAGACACCGTGTATTATTTATTTAATAAGTGGATTGCTACCCTGGTTTTCTATTCATAATTTGCTTCTCTTGACATGTATTTCAAACCCTTACATTTCTCACCATCAATTCAGTTACACCCTGTATGTATATATATAATTTATTTTATAAAGTTTACTTAGATTGAAATTTTATTAAAAAAATCATGGTTTTCTCTCAAACTTTTCACATATTATAAAAATGTGCTTTATAGAAAAATTTATGGCCCTAAATCGACAGTTTTCTCCAAGTTCCATCAACTTTTATGATTTAAATGGCAGTTCTAACGTTTCCAAAAAAGCAGTTTATGACTACCGTTTTTAAACCTCGTGAAGTTTAAAATAGAAAACTCAAATTTTGGACCACTTTTTCTCATTTGTTATCTACCGTAATATGATGTGCAGTTGTGGGAATAATTTATGTTAATAGTAAAGATCTAGAAATCATTTCAAATAAAATATTATTTATATTTGTAAGTTTATAAAAAAAACAATTTTTATTACATTTTAAAATATTTTTATCTATTATATGTACTCTGGAAAGGAATGTCTGTGCGAAAACGTTTAATGATTTAGTACCAATGTCATGTAGTTAGTATCAGAAAAAGTATTGATTTTAATAGGGACTTATTATTTAATTTCTTTATATTTTGTAAAATGCAATTTAAAATTCAATATACGCAATCAATATATATTATTTATTTAAAAATTAAGAGTTTAACTTATACTATAAAATTTTCTCACTATATACGAAAATCATGAATAATTTTGACGAAATGAATTTAAATGCTAAGCTACAGTAACAAAATCAATATAACAAATCTTGTAAAACAGTCCTTTTGGTCTCTACCGGGAAGAAAAGGTAGCTTTCCTATATCTTCTTTTTATAATTTTAGCTAATGTTACTCGAAAGCAGCAAGCAAAAATACAAAGAACCAGTTTACAGAAGATTCATTAATACTGAATTTGAAATTCTCCAAATTAGTCAAATATAGCGAAGTTGGTTTCATTTATAGAGGCATATTTTTGGTCGCCAAGTGTGGCGATAATTTGCCAAATGTCGCCAAGATTGGCAAGAATTCCACGCTAACGGATATGAATATAGTTTTATACGTATGATTGGGGATATGATTAAACAATGAAACATAATAATTTGTGAGAAATTCCGCTCAATAAATTAATTCCAGATTTGTTTTACTCTGCTGTCTTGTTTCAAAATGTCAGCCACCCTAGAATTTCAAACTGCTATATCTCGGCCATTTTTTAAGATAGAAGGAAAATAAAAAATGTTCCACAATCCTTGTATCAAGGCCTAACACGGAAATAATAAATTTGAATTTCAAATTTCTTTGTATATGTTTTTTAGGTTTAAATGTTCTAGTGGCTGCCATTTTGAAACAAGATGGTGGACCAAGCTGGCCAATCAACTCGGTCGAGATTTTGGTGAGCGTAATACACATGCTTAGTTTAATACAAATAGGTTTATAAATGCGAGATAGACATTTTGCAATGTTTAGAAATAGGAATGGTTAATTTCGCTTTGTAAGAATAGCACGATTATTGATTATAAAGTTAGTTGGATTATCCTTTTCTACTTATACAGAGAACATTACATGAACATTTTAGTTTACTTAGCAGCTGAAATACAAATTTTCACGTATTGTTACATAACTGTACGCGCACTATAGGTGTGTCCTCCAAACGACAAAGTTTCAATGATTTATAAGATTCGAATATTAGATAAAAAAATTATGAGTGTTGAGTTCTATTTGTCTTTAATGCGACAAAATATCCAACTTTAGCTAATTCTTTAACATCATCCATGCGTGGGATATAAATGTTACGAAAGTATATCTTATAAGCCCATTTAAAAACAATAGAACAAAACTTCAAATATATTTCAACCATTATTAAAATACTAGCTGTTACCCGTGACTTCGTTCACGCAACATTAAAAGAAGAATAAATACATTAATTAAGCAAAATATTTCATTCCCGATAATTAAAAACGTTAATAATTAACTATCTATTTATCACATTTCAGAGGAGACAATACAGTATTTCTATTATTTGTTATAGGGACCTTGACATAACTCAGTCTTAAAAAGGGGAATTTTTGTGTCAAATAATCGCGAAAATAAAATTGCAACCAATGCAAAAAGGAGGGCCAAATAAAATCATGGAAATAAACGAATTGAGTAAAAACAAATGCCAATTTTACCTGATAGAAAAATTTTACTTTTAACGCCTTTTTGAAACAGCCATCCTTCAAAAAAAAAAAAAAAAAAAAAAAAAAAAAAACATTAAATGGAAATAGTATATGCTTTTTCTTTAAATTCAATTCTGCCTCCTTGGTTTAATGTATAGCTGAAATAAATCTTGTTTTCTAAGAGCGCGTCCGACAATGTTACCGGTACGTAACCGGTAAAGTCGGTTAGTTACCAAGGCGTTCAGTGCTGCTAACCAATACGCAACCAACGTCGTTCAGCGAAAGTAACCGAAGTGACCGGTAAGGGACTGAACTAACCGAAGAAAATCTTGGTTAGGTGGGCCACGTGATCGGTTACATGAAAATTTACGATGATGTAATACAGATGTAATTACGATGATGTAATACAGATGGAGCTGCAAGTAAATAATACAATTTTCGTCCAGTAGGTCTGTCGACCGGTTAGAAACCAGATACTTACCGCCCCGGTAAGTAACCGGTCCCATTGGTCACTTTGGTTAGGTCTGCTGAACGTGCTCCATATGACAGTATGTTGACAGGCAATTTTTGTTCTCTAGAATAAATTGATTCATGAAGTTTGAATATGCGAAAATATGTTTTTATTTTTCGGATAATTTACTGAAACCAAGATTTTGTTTTCACCATCTATTCAAAGTGAAAATAAATTCTGTTTTTCAGTTTTAATAAGAAAATGGTGTAAAAAATATACTGATCTGTTTTATTTCTCCTTTTTATACACAAATATGGAGTAATTTACTTTCCGTTTTTAGATAAACTATTTAATTTATTTTTTTTAAATTCTGAGAGTTTGTGTGACATCCTCGAATCAATGATAACCGGTAATAAGTAAATCGCGTTGCGTTCGATAGTTTAGGAGTAGTTGCAAAATACAAACACACGATCAGATTGTTCATTTTCCTTTTCTTAAAATTATGATGTGATTTTTAGTAGAAAACTCTCATCTGTATATAACGGATACTCATGCTTAATAATCAGTATAGATTAAAAAAACATTTAAATTTTTCGTTATAAATATGGCGTGAAACTCATCTACTTTCTATACTTACTGATATTAATGCAGAGCTGCCAAGTCTCCGGCTTTTTGGATACCAGTATTTTAGTACAGAAAAATTTGTTTTGTTTGATCGGAACGTTCTGCGATTTAAAAGAACAACATTTTCTCTAAGAATATACTGGTGTACAAAAAGCCGGAGACTTGACAACTCTGATTAATGTAAGGAATTGATTCACACTCATTTTAAAACATACTGGAAAATTCCCGTTTTATTTCAAATACGACGTCTCTTTTTCCCCAGAGAAATCCCTTTTTAATGGCATATTTCTTGATAAATTTTTTTTTCCAGGCATTTAATTTCAATGCTGGCATCGGGGAAATTATGTTACTTTAACGAAATAATATTAAATCTTTAGGTTTTATTAACAAAAATGGAACTATTAACATTCGTCATTTTTTCTTTAGGTAATCGAGTTATTTCTTTTAGTTTTAAGAATGAAATAACTATTTCTCGCTATCCATGACATCATTTTCGACATGGATAATTTTGCGGAGCATATTATTGACATTTGCTAACCGTTTTCTTTTCAAACTTCTTTTTTCTTTTTTAAAATGTAAATAAGAAATACGGTATATTTATATTAGCCGTGCGCAGACGGTAAAACTCCAAGTATTGTTACCATACAAAAGAAAAAAAAAGAAAAAAAAGTAAAAAAAAAAACCAAGATCATTTTATTTTACCAATCAAAGCATATCCGCTTTATTTTTTATGTATGATGTCATATTCGCCTGTTTCCTATGGTTATGCATATTGAAACCTTGTATCATTATTATATTACTTTTAAATGCTAAAGGTGTAAAATTAACAACTATAATATAAATTAAAATAACTTTTATTAGTTGTTTTACATGTTTCGACTCTTCTGAGTCATTTTCTTCTTTTTAATTCTTTAATTTTTTTTATTTCATTTTCATTTTTAACGTGAAAATTTTTCAATTGAAACTAAATTGTTGAGTAAAAATTATTATTCCGGGTGTTGAATTAGTTTCGGCAACGATAAAGTATTAGCAACGGAAAGTAAATTTAACCATTTTAAAATGTGTATGTAATAAATAATAGTTACGTTTCATAAAATAACATTTACTTTATTTTTTAAACTTCTTTGATTTCTATCAAAATCGGCTTTTTTTTTGTAATACCTATTCAATGTGAAGGCACTCTCGCAAAATCACTATCTAAAGAAGCGAACATACAGCTCTTGTTTTAGCTTCATTTTGAAAACTAAACATTCTCATGGTCACTTGTACACATACCTCGAGAGAAAATACGATACTGAAATTATCAGAAATCTTGTAAATAAATCATTTTTTAGCAAACTTTCAGAAATAGAACGATTTGTAATATGTACACTCGCTACAGAACAATTATCAATTCTTTGATCTTATACAGGGTGTCCCTAAACTTATGGTACATACGCTAGGGGGTGATAGAACACATCAAGACGAGTAATAGTAAATCGGAAACCAAGGGTCCCAAACGTATTCCAAAGGAGATAGGCGCCATCAAAGTTTAGGGTCCCAAATTGCAAATGATGATAAAAAAGGGAAAAATGGGTCGATTTATTTGCGGTTTTCGCTAAAATCATTCTTTAAATTAATATTTTCTTTAAAAAAAGTTTTAAAGAGAAAGTTATAAAAATGCCGGTAGAGGGCGCTCTAGACTTTGGAGTACCGAATAACTACTTTTTACCGGGTTTTTTTAACTCTCTTAAATGTTTTCTAAAGCTTAGACCTTAGTTTAAATTTTGTGTGCACAAGTGAAATCATCGCGAGTGGTTAAGTGGAGCAAATTTAACGTGTTCAGGGAATTGATTTTTGAACGATCGTATGTAATGAGCAAAATAATAAGTGATGAAGCAAACTTTAAGAGGTGATAGTACACATCAAAACAAACAACATTCACTAAGTAATGCATAATTTGAATTCAAACGCAAACGTGTCAGAGCATGTTCAAACTAGATACATACAAGCGCTATAGCTACCATTATGCTGTAAGTTTCCGGAAGAAGAATATGAAAATGTTATATGGGGAAGAAGAAGAACGCGTATGCAAATTTTCGCTAACATAAAAGTTACTTATTCGAGTGCGTAATTGTAAAACTGGGATCTGTTCACAGCAGCTGTCTTCATTTGCTCTGTGGATAGCCGATAATATGGTTTCGTACTCTAACCAGGAGAAGGCCGAGATGCATTACATGTACGGAGCTGCACACGGCAATGCAACAGAAGCTCAAAGATTGTACCGAGAGCGTTTTCCAACCAGTCAGACGTGTTCCTGATGCGAGGATATTAAAACGACTGCACCAACAACTGTGCGAAAGGGGTTCCTTTGCAAGTTGCACGCAGGATACCGGACGTTCCAGGAGTGTAAGAACGCCATCCGTTGTGGATAACATTTTTCGTCTTATCAGCGAGAGGCCTGAATCTAGCACGCGGGAACTATCCGAAGAAGTGAATGTTTCCCGTAATGCGGTGTGACGAGTTCTGCGAGATGAAGGAATGCATCCGTACCATGCGCAGAGAGTTCAAGGCCTAGAACCAGCGGATTACCAAGCATGTGTCAATTTTAGCACGTGGTTGCTTCAACAAACAGCTGTGGACCCTGCTTTTTGTGCGCATGTGTTGTTCACGGACGAAGGCACATTCACACGCGAGGGTATTTGGAATATCCACAATTATCATGTGTAGTCAAATGAAAACCCATACACAATACGTCAACGTTCGTTCCAGCGACGTTTCGCGGTCAATATTTGGACCGGAATCGTTGACGATTATCTAATTAGGCCATACTTACTGCCAACGCGCCTGGATGGAGATTCATATCTTGTGTTTCTGCAAGAGGTGTTGCCAGAACTATTAAACCATGTTCCAGCACCCATCAGACGACGTATGTGGTTCCAACACGACGGAGCACCGGCCCATTACAGCCTGGATGCCCGTAACGCCCTGAATATCATGTATCCGGGGCGATGGATAGGTCGTGGTGGTCCAATAAGCTGGCCGGCCCGTTCACCCGATTTATCCTGTCTGGACTTTTTCTTGTGGGGTTGGAGGCCGCAATTTTGAACAATTCCTGTGATGGAGTACTTCGTGTTGTTTATTTACATTTGGTTGAATAAAGTGTTTTTCTTCCTTTTGTTGGTTTCTTTTCATTCCATCTCTGTCTGTCCAGTTTTCCATCATTTTGGTATTATTTTGCTCATTACATACGATCGTTCAAAAATCAACCCCCTGAACACAGTTAAATTTGTTCCACTTAACCACTCCCGGTGATTTCACTTGTGCACACAAAATTTAAGTTAAGGTCTAAGCTTTAGAAAACATTTAACAGTGTTAAAAAAACGGTAAAAAGTAGTTATTCGGTACTCCAAAGTCTAGAGCGCCCTCTACCGGCATTTTTATAACTTTCTCTTTAAAACTTTTTTTTAAGACAATACTAATTTAAAGAATGATTTTAGCGAAAACCGCAAATAAATCGACCCATTTTTCCCTTTTTTATCATCATTTGCAATTTGGACCCTAAACTTTGATGGCGCCTATCTCCTTTGGATTACGTTTGGGACCCTTGGTTTCCTATTTACTATTACTCGTCTTGATGTGTTCTATCACCCCCTAGCGTATGTACCATGAGTTTAGGGACACCCTGTATATAAGATCACCATTAACTTTTGTGATATGCATGAATTGTGAAGGACACTGTAGCGAAATAACTATCAAAAATCCGAATAATCACTGCTCTTGATTGATTTTTATTTTGAAAAGTTCACTTTTTCATCCTCACTTATATGAATACCTCGAGATGAAACATGTTAATGAAATTATCAGAAAACTTGTAAATGAATAACTGTATAGAAAACATTTCAAAATAAGAACCCTTTGAACTATTTACTTTAGACACTGAACAATTATTAATCCCTTGATCTTATAAATGAGATCTGGCTATCATTAAATGCTTTATCAATTTGTGTGCTTTAAATGTTACATATAAAATTATGTTATTTGTCAAATCTATTTTTGCTTAATTAAATTAATTATTTCAGTTATATAACTACTTCAAATTAATAGAATATGATTCATATTTTCGACGTTTAAAAAATGACACGAACTTTTTACATATGCTATTAATTTACTTACCGGCTAAAATTCAGAAATGAACCCTCTTACACCATTCTATAAGAACCTTCTTACATAATTATATGTTTCATGCTATAAACGTTACTTTTTTTAAAACTTAAGTATGGAAAAATCAGTGTTTAACAATAAAAATAAATTTTATTCAGTCTGATTAATTACATAAATTTATGTTTAGTTTGAAAAGACACTATAGGTTACATTTATAAAAATTATTAAACTTGATTTGTTATATTTCCATGCAATTTATAAAATTCTTCATTAAATTTGGAGATATGAGTTACATGCGAAGGTTGCTATCATTTTGCTATCAGTGTTAAAATTCAATATAAGCAAAATATATATGTAATGTGTGTAATACTATTATTTTAATATGGTTAATTACAATTCTTCATCAATACTGCATCACTATCTAAAAATCGTAATATCAGCTCTTCTTAATTGTATTTTATTTTTCCAAATCAATCTTCCCACGGTCTTTTGTATGCATTCGGATGCCTTGAACGAAAACACTTTAATGAAATTATCAGAAAACTTGTTATTAAAACACGTTACAGCGAATTCCTCGAAATAATAATGGTTAATTTACCTCGCTATAGATAAAGTATTAATACCATGTACTTTTAATTAGGATCTGTCAATCATTATATGTTTTATCGATTCATATGTCTCAAGCGTTGGGTGTAGACATTATGGTTAATGAGTTGTGGTTGATGATTAATTTACTAAATTACTTCATATTACAGACTTCTTAAAATAGATTTTCAAGTGTTCTTCTTTTTCATAAATGATTTCTTAAATGTTTCGCATTTTCTATCGATACAAAAAAAATTCCATCAACACTTTTTTTACCAGCTGTAATATATTATTGAATACCTTACTGCATACCTCTATGAACATTATAATTTCGTCATGCTCCAAATGTGGCTTCTTTTTACTTTTATCCAAAAAAATCATTGAGTCAGTGTGAATATATAAAAATAATATACAAAATCATATCATGTTGCTATCAGTGTTGAATATGTAAAATCCAGAAAATTGTAATTGGATTGTTTATTTAATTTCTAAAAAAGTTTTAAGAGTTTGTAAGACTCTTTAAAATTCAATACAAGCAAAATATACATGTAATGTGTGTAATAATGTTATTTTAATATGGTTAATTAATTAGCAGAATGATCATTAATTTCGGCCATAAACAGAAAAAGTCAAAGTTTTTCAATAAAATCACTATCTGAAATTTTTACTATTAGGTGTTCTTCTTTGAAATTCTATTTCCAAAATAAACCTTCTCGTGCCCATTTATGGAGATCGAGAGAAAACAATTTAATGGAATTATCAGAAAACCGAAATTGATTCACTTCACAGCAAACTTTTAGAAATAAGGAATGATTAATTTACTTCAGCTACTGAACAAGTATTATCCCTTTGATCTTATAATTAAGATCTGACTATCATTAAAATTTTATTGATTTCTATGCCTGGAGCGTTATACATGAAAATTGTGATATCTATTAAGTAATATTTTTATTTAATGCATAAAATGATGTAACATATATATGATTTCTTCAAATTAATAATATATGATTAGCATTTTCTACTTATACAAAATTTTGACACATTTATTTAATAAAAACTGGTAACATATAATCTGTAAGCTATCTTATGTCAAAACTTTATGCCAATTGTAGATTTTTAATGCTTTAAAATATGCCTATTTTTAAGTGACGAGCTCATTTTTATTTTCCGGATGACATGCCTTTAAAATGACTTCTAGACTTGGATTATAAGTTAATATGTGCCGTGACGCTATAATTGTGATCTAGAAGAGTTTACCTAATCACAGAAAACGTCACATATATTTTGGATTCTCTGATACGATACTATAATTGAGATGTTTTATTTATAACTTAAAACACTGTTTAAAAAAATTAAAGAGAATTAATTAAAGAATATTTTATTGGCTAAACTGAAAACATACGGCTTATTGCTAGTTAAAAACAGAAACTATTTAGTCATCTTCATCATCACTGTTACAGTTTTTACAAATAAAAAATAAAGCATTTCCTTTTGCACACTTGTCATGGTACCACCTTTTGCATCTAAGACATTGAACCCAGTCTTGTCCTTTTTTGGATTGGTAATCACAGTAAGAACGTGCGTAAAGGTGCCCCGACGTAAATGCGTAAACGTGCCCCGTCGCCATGTTTGGATTTCTTTTTAATGTGCAACGAAAATTAATCACATTTCTGTTCATACAAATACAGTTCTCAAAAAAGGATAAAATTCTGCTAATGTTCATATATTTGTTTATCTTTAACTAAATATTATTAGTTCACAATAAGTTTCAATAAGTTCAACACCAAATTTATTCACCTCGAAAGAAAACAGGTTATCCTTTCCGCATGCTAGACCGAAGCTCATAACTTGTGAGAATACCCGCCAGGGAGCAACATCAATCTGTTATGACTGGTGGGGCGTCAATTATAACCCATTTCGGAAAAAGTGCACTGCGTAAACGTGCCCCGGTCTACCCTATACATTACTGTAAATGCCCGTCCTCGGATGGTGGGTAGAAATCGTGGTTTTTATTTAAAATTTGAAAAAATGATTAAAATATTCATATAATATTCCTCGACAATAAGTAAAACTGACCTGAAACAAGGCATAGCCTGCAGCTCAGGATCTGAATAATACATGGAATTCTGGGGTTTTAATAACACATATTTTTTAATCAATTGTTATGTAAAAATGTAGAAATAATTTTACAATAATAATATGCAATCTGCACATCAGACAGTTTTTTTTTAACTGATAATTTCTTTGTGTATGGTTTCCTTCGTTCCCTTTCCATAATCGTGATGTCTGTTCCTTTTCCGCAATCGAAGATCATGTCCCTGTTATAAAGCGACATACCTAATGTATCCTTAAAAAATAAGAAAATACAATCCATTTATATAATTCGCAAGTGAACAATTATAATTTTAAATTTTTTACCGTTACTTTTAATAATTTTAATTTTCCTGAAAACCTTTAGTTATTTATTAAAATTATTTATTAAAAAATAATTAATCTAACCTATAATTTATTTTTTAATCTTTAACATGGGAGCAATATATACAATCAAGATGAAGTATTCAATAAAATCTTCCATTCAAATAAATATACGTTATGTTGACACAATAAATTTTTTAACATATTATTTATTTTATTAAAACATAAAAATAAATTTCAAGCTAAGCATAATGGGTACTTTTCGGTTAGCCGGGCGCCAGTGATATATGTACATATATAAATACATATGTATATATATATGCATCCATATATGCATATATATGTGTATGTATATATATGTATCTGTAGATATGTGTAGATATATGTGTGCGTGTATATATACATGTATATATATTACTGGCGCCCGGCTAATCAAAAAGTACCGCATAATGTCATTTTCACTTTTATGCTTCACCAACATGCAAGCAAATAAAAATATGTTTTCTGTTTAATTATAATGAGAAAATGGCATCAATAAGCATAAAGATAATATAGACCCAATGGATGATATTCTCGTAACGTCGCAATAAATATGAACGTTTATTCGCTTATAAAAACAACGTACACGTGCATAAATATTTTTACGGAAATTTATTTTGAAAATAAAAGACTTCAAAAAAGATACGTTTCTAAATATTTTTAATTATTTCTCTTTTCTCTTTAACAATGGAAGTTTTTTTTTAATTTTTATCAATTAATCTCAAAATTGAATGACTCACTGTTGTTTGTTTGCCCGTATATATACATATCTCATCAAAAACAACTCGTTGTAAATGATCCCGCCAAGCCACAAACCTAAAACTTCAGTCACAAAAAGAAGTGATATCACATAAAAAGAAGCGATATAGAAGTGCATACTCGGAGTCCCGTGTAAAAATCTATCACCACTCATAATGTTTCGAAAGGACTCGCAGTGAGGTACAGTATGTGAAAACTGCTTGGCGACCTGCAGGCTTTTATAATATATGCAGTATATCAATTTTGAAAATCGAAAAAAATAAATTTTTAATTTTGTTTACATAATTTTTTATATATTTTTGTATGCGAAAGAACTGACAGAACGGATTTTTCCCCAGATCTATGCGATTCCGCTTACGCTAGAACTAATGCAATATATCTCAATTTAGTTAACGTTTATTATAAGGTACAATGTTATTAATATGCGTATGATCATCATATATATATATTACAAACTCAAAATCTTTACATGTTTACTTAAAAAATCCTCTTCGTAAGAGTGGTGTTTCTAGTTTAAATAATGGTAAATAAAATCAACAAATTGATTTTTCAAGCTCATAAATAAGAAAGGACATGCAAACACAGAAGCTTCAACTTTTTACAATTTTATGAGAGCAAAATAAATAAATTAAATTAAATTAAATTAAATTAAATTAAATTAAATTAATATAGCCATATGTAATTGAAGGAAACACAAACATTATAAAAGCCTGCAGGTCGCCAAGCAGTTTTCACATACTGTACCTCACTCCGAGTCCTTTGGAAACATTATGAGTGGTGATAGATTTTTACACGGGACTCGGAGTATGCACTTCTATATCGCTTCTTTTTATGTAATATCACTTCTTTTTGTGACTGACGTTTTAGGTTTGTGGCTTGGCGGGATCAATTACAACGAGTTGTTTTTGATGAGATATCACTCCTTTTTGTAAGGTATTTAATTTCAATTATACAGATTCCATTTTTATTCAGAAAAGAAAAGATAAAAGGGGCAAAAAAAATAATAGTGATGCTATAAACAGAATTATACATCAGAATTATACAATTTATTGAGTGACTTATTCCAATGTACATGTCGCTATCATAACAACTGGGAAACTTTTATATTAATTTCCTTACATTGTATTCATCAGATTATTTATGTCATATTTATTTTCCTTTTTCTTTTGTTTATATCACTCTTCCGTTTATCTACATTCAAAAACAAAAAATTACACAATTTTACAGTAGTTTACAAACTAATTAAAATACTACAGTTTCAGAAAAATGTGAAAAAATAAGAAGCACTTTTATTCGGTCAACTACAACGATAAGTTTATGGAGCATACTTTACCGAGAATAATGAACTTTGATTTTCCTACGAACCTATTTCTATTAGTATAAAAATTTACAGGGATTTTTATACTAACATATTAAATATATTATTTTTGAAAATTACCGAGCACCTTAGAAGTTTTTTATTTGTTTAAGTTTTTTAACTCAACGTTTCGAGAATTTGAAAAATATAAAATTCGCAACGTTTGCAAAAGTATAAAAATTATTAAAGTGATTTCTGTTCATATAGTCTGCTCATTCCAATTCGGTGATCCTAAAATATAGGTCCCCAATCTCCGGCAGTCCATGAATTAATTAGGGCATATGTATGCAACTGTTAAAATGTTCTCAAAGTTGACAATAGAGGCAATAAGTATAGCTCGGCAAATATGAAACACGACATTGCTTCATCATGGCTTTGTTTCGTGAGCAGTTCGTTCTCCGAACATAAAAATCTCACGCGAAAGTGTTCGTTAACCGATTTGTTCGTAAACCGAACAGTTCGTTACCGATCACCTATTGTATACGAAATTTAGCATTTTAAGTTCGTCATAGCCGGAGATTCGATGAACGGCAAATATTTAAACGCAAAACTTGTAATCTTGGGGTATCAAAATTTTTACATTCTATTACTCAGCGCATGAACGTAAAGTTGGAATTTTGAAATCGCTATTTCAATCAATTCCTAATACGCTAGAATTATATATTTATAAATAAACACACATTTTTAATCGATGAAAATACTATATATTAATAGATTTAGAGCTTACCATCGACGAGATTTCACACGGACAAAATGATCTTATATTAAATTTTAAAGCAAGATAATGAAACCTTACAGAGATTGAAACAGTGTAAAATCATTAAAATACATCTCACTCAGTAAAAATACATCGGTTGTAGTGTAATCAAGATCTTCTAAGAGACTCTGTAAACGAAACGCATATGCGTCAATGCCGCTTTACAATAGAGAGGATGTAGTAACATATTTGAATATCTTGTGTATATAGCGAATTTGACAAAAGTTATGCAATTTACTATGGTTTTTCCTCTGTGTTAAGTACAGGAATCATGTACTTCAACGTAAAAATTTGCTAATTACACAACTTTTTAGTCTTATTAAAAAATCTTTTGAGTTACCCTGTAAACGAACAGTAAATTCTACACTTCTGTTTTACAATAGGAAACTAACTTAGGTAGTTCGTAGTAACATATTTTAACATCATGCGCATACGTTCTTTTTGAAAAGAGTTAGACCATTTAATATTTTGTTTGCTTCATCTTAAGTATAGGAATAAATCACTTTAAAGTGGTATACATAAAACACTAATTAATATTTTTACACGAAATATTAAACATTTGAACTACTTATAAAAACAATTCAAATGCTGCAAACCGCGTAAAAATCGGATAATTACACAACTCTTTAGCCCTATATCAAAAGATCTTTTGTGAGACCCTGTAAACGAACCTTAAATGTTAAGATTTTTTATAATAGGAAGCTTACTTGGGTCGAGTGTAATAACATATCTTAATATCATATGTATACGACCATTCCTAAAAGAGTTGGGTCATTTATTATTTTTTTGCTCTATGTTAACTATAGGAATTAATAACTTTAAACTGATATAAATCAAAAACTAATTAATATTTTTACATGAAACTTACAAAGGTTTGAACTAATCATAAAAACGATTCAAATAACGTAAACCGAGTAAAAATCCAATAGTTACACATTGCTGTAGCTCTGCCAACAGTTTTTTGCTCTATGTTAAGTATAGGAATCAACAACTTTAAACTCATATAAATCAAAAACTAATTAATATTTTTACATGAAACTTACAAAGGTTCGGACTACTCATCAAAACGATTCAAATAACGTAAACCGCGTAAAAATCCGATAATTACACATTGCTGTAGCTCTGTCAACAGTTTTTGGTCTGAACAAGATTTAAAAAGTGCAAAAAACAGCACTTTTAATATCGCATTTACTGAAAAACTATTCGTCGGATTTTACTTTACTTTTGAATTCTTAGTCCCGTGGCACGCCCCATTCCATAGAATCAAGAATTTTGTTTCTATCATAAATAGAACGCGAGATATAGATGTGTCAAAAACCCGTTTTGTCCCGTCCGCAAAATATAAACTAGACAGAGTAAAAAAAAAAAAAAAAAAGTAAAATCGTTTGGCATCCATTGGCGGAAATTCCTTTCATTTACGGTTCAATGCATTGCTGTTTCTTATGCTTGGCGAGAAACTCTGTCGAGTTTCTATGATAAGAGAAATAAAATTTCAAAACAATAATGTACTATATATATATCTATATATATAAAAGAAAGTACTTATTGGGGAGTTCATCAACGCACAGCCCAAACTACTGAACCTAGAAACATGAAAATTAGTGGGAAAATACTTATTTGGATATAGAGGAGCAGTAAGAAAGCATTTTCAAAAATTGCATTCCTAAGGGGGGTAAAAAAAGACAAACTTAAAAAAAATTCCTCAAAAATTAGATATTATAGTTATGTGACAAATGATAATATCTTTTAATGTCAAATATTTTACATTTTTTTCTTTCACGTGTATGTGAGAGACAAAGTAGAGCAATATACAAAAGAAATGACTACTTCAAAATATGAAACTTAGACGACAAAACTATATTTGCGAGATTAATTTTTTTTCGAACAAAATGTAAACCTTTTTTTTTGTTGTTAAAATTTAACAATTTTTTTAATTCTATAAAACATATATGAATACATGCAAAATTAAGTAAATTTGTAAATTAAATGCATGCTTCCTAATTTGTGATCAAACCTCAGTCAATGTACTTTTTATCATACCTTTCTGGTTAACTTATAAGACCTTTTAAAAATAAGAACGATTAATTTACTATTCTTATGGAATAGGAATATTTTCTTTTTGTGTATAATTAACGTACCATGATTAATTTTTTCGTATTTCTATGCTTTGAACATTGTATATGAAAATTATGGCAGATGTTTTAAATTATATTTTCTTATGATGTACTAAACAATTTCTCATGAATGATTTTTTCAGATTAATAGAATATGAATAAGACGAGGTTTTTTTTTTCAACCTCCGATGGGCTATAATATAAAGACAACTTAGCATAACATAATAATTTTTTTACCAAATTACAGCAGAGTCTTACGTATTTTTCTACATAATCGCGAAACAGTTGAGGCATTTGACATATCGTGACACGAGATTCTCGATGCCTTCTTCAAAGAAGTAAGCCGCCAATGGGGAGAGATACGTCTAATACGATTGTGTACAAATAAGACCTTGAAATTTCTTGAAAATCTTCAGAAAGTTTACTGATTGTAAACCTTCTTTTCACTCTGACCACATGAGAAACACGCTGAGTGAGGCCTACAGTAGTAACAGACTTGCTCCCTTGTCCACCAACCTCATGGACGTCGATTGACCCTTCTTTAAATTTTCTACACCATTCACGTACACTACCACCTCACATAAAGTTTTCACCGTACACTTTGCTCTTTCTGGCGATGGGTTTCAGAAGCACTACGTCCTTTTGCTTGCAGGAAACGGCTTATACTTCGTAACTCACATTTGGCGGGAGCATCGATCGTAGCGACCATGTTCAATTGCAAGTCACGACATGACAAATGCCTCAACTGTTTTGCCGATTATGTAGAAAAATAAGTAAGACCCTGCTGTGTTTTTCGTAATAAAATTAATATGTTATGTAAAGTCGTCTTTTTTATAGCCCATCGGAGGTTGAAAAAAAAACAGTCCACGCATTTTATATTTATTCAAAATGTATTAATTAAATACCTTAGTTTCTTTACAAGCTGGAATTGGTTGTCTTATCTTAATAAATCATGTTTTGCAAGCCCTAGGTGCATCACGCTGCGGTTGACTCCGGGTAAAACTTTGCGAGCATTTGACACCCCCAAATGCTGGATGTGTGTCATCACAAGAAATTATGATTTTAATGGAATATCTTCAGGTATAAGACTGCGTTATGAATGTAGTCCTTCATCGATCTTAAAAAGTAGCCAGATTTCCGTATAACCTGGACGTTTTTAGCAGTAACAAGGTAATTCAAGTTTAACTCGTCATTATTCTACTTGCATTTTATAAGTCTCTTTTTAGCAGAATTCTACTAATTTAGAGTTTTGAAGTACCCTCTATATGCGAATATTACTATTTTTTTATCGTATCTAAAAAGAAACTCCTTGTGCTGGAATAAGTTTCTCAGAAATGACTTTTAATTATACCGACTGCTTCTATTATTTTATGATTTTTTTAAATGTTAAAACATTCATCGTATACGCGACACTTCTTTTTAGGTACTCTGTATCTTTTGGTTCTCAAGAAAAATAAAATTAATTTATAGGACTTTTTCAAGTTTAATAAACAATATAATGAATTAGTTTAATGGTGATTTAATTATATATTGAACTAGTGTAATATTGAAATGAAATACATTTGTAATTAACAAGTAATCTGTAATAATACAAGTTGTAACAATACAATTGTAATAATACAATATAACATTTGTAATAACACAATTAAATACACATAGTGTTATTTCATAATGCAGCAAATGCTTTCACATGCATTTTGTATAAATTTGTATATCTTCAATATTCAGTTCAATTTTGAAATGTAGTAAAGTATTTTTTAAACAACTGAAAAGTTATTATAAGAAATGCTATATTCTGAATGCAAAATCGGAAATTTAATTATAAATAATCCTTCAATTAAAAAAAATAGAGAACCCAAAATCTTTTAATGTTGCCTTAATTTAGTTCTAGAGCTTTTACTTAAATGACTGCAAGTGATTAAACAATCATTGATCTGCTTGATCTGCCGAGAAATCAATGAAGGTATAATGCCGTGATAACATATTAGTATGTAACAGATTCTGCATTAAACATATAATTAATATTTTATTATGAATATTTGCATTTTAATAAATGGATAGAATTTATTTATTTTAAATAACTTTAATGCTTATACATTTTTGGTTACTACGAAATAATTTTATAAATTGTGTTTTAATGTTAAATGGATCATCTTATCTAGAAAGTCTTCTTTTTCCAGAAAATGCGCGTTTAAAAATGTAAAAAATATCTATCGTAGTATATTTAAATTTTAAAACTCGAAAATAAACTTCAGAACTTTCCAAATAATTAAATCTGTAATATTTGATAGAATAAAAATCATTTATAGCCGTTTGACGGGAATTTATGCATCCTTTAAATTTTTTATTAAAAACATATTGTATGGATTTGAGAGAGCAACTCCATATTGAAATAACAACAAATTTATACATATTCATCAATAATAGTGACATTATCTTCACCTTTATAATCTAAATTAAATTGTAGCTTCAGAAACCAATATTGTATGAAGATGTTTAGGATTTCTGTCATATATATATTTGCATTTTATATAATATTTATTGTTATTTTATAATAAAAAAATATAAAATAATTCAAACTATCTACATTATGTTTTTTTTTTTTTTTAAATCTAAATATTGTTACTACAAATTAATTAAATAGCAACCATATAATTTACAAACTAATTAGTTAAGATCCCATTATTTCAAAGAGCAAATCGTTGCTTTCATGGTAGATTGCAAATTTCGAGGCTTGTTCAGACAATTATATTCATGTTAATATAGCTGTGAAACTCAATGAAGGTTCCATCAAAGTACAACATGCCAGTTTCAGAAAGAAGATTACTAGTTCCTATTTAGGAAATTGAAGAGTTATATATAATTAACTTTCCAATCTAACATGATAATTTAGAAATGTTATAAGTAGTTTAGTAGTTTTAAAAGTATTATATTATCTTAATAAATTATATTCATATTATAAGAACTTTTAAATGCAATTAAGGTTCAATCAAATGACAACTTTCCATTTTCAGAAAGAAAATTACGAGTTCCCTATTTAGATAATTGAAGAGTTATATATATTTAACTTTCCATTCTAACTTGAGAATTTAGAAGTGTTATAAGTAGTTCAGTAGTGCGAAACTAATATTGATATACTTAATATAGTATTATGCAAAAAGCACCCAAAATCATTTGTATCAATCTTATGAAAGTCCATGTATCTCTTTAATTGAATTCATTTTTTAAATATATAGAACGTACCATATTTAATGAATTCGGGAAAATTCATTTTAACTTTCTTGATAAAACAGACAGAGAGATAATATCTTAATATCAAACATTTTTAAAAGATCACCTGTTATGCGTTTATTTGCTCATATATATACTATAAGCACAGAGTTAGCATAAGAGTTTTAATTTTTCCAACTGAGTGAAAAAAATGTCCAAGACCTTGGCTTTAGCTGATAACGCTTTACCAACTAAGCTATATTGGACAAATCTGGTGGACACAATTCACTGAGACAACGTTTTTGGCAAATGCATCAGACACCTTAGTTGTTCACTTAAACATAATTAATGAAATAACCATGACAAAGAAGCAATCAAAGTAGTACGAAAAAATAACTTTTTTAATGAAATATACATTGAAAAAATGAAGTACTCAAAAATGAGTAAATCGATGTACTCATATCGAATTGAGTATGTTTGGATCAAAAATGGACCCATTGTTTCTCAATTTTGAACCATCACATGTTATTAAACTCAAGCGAAACGATAATTTTGTATTTTGTAATGATTTAGTTCATTCATTGCGGCATAAAAAAAACTATCCAACATATCCTGGAAATCAGGGAATAATATTATATTTTTATTCTTCGGAAGGAACTATAACTTGTGCCTACATTATAATGAGTAAGGTTGCATTGCGTTGTTGTTAGTCATTCGTACATTCATAGGCAGATGCAGTCGGTCCGGTCTGCGTGCTGAGTGATATGGATATTTGTGAAAAAAAATTAGATTCAAGATTTCTCCGGTAACTTTGAAAATAAGTGCTCTTTGTTCAATAATCTATAAATAATACATTTTATGTAATCAGCTGTACCTTCTGTAAATATTAAATTAATGTAAATATTAAACTATGCACAGTATTTTAATATAATTTAAAAGTGTTTGAAAACAATGCTCTTGTCATAAAAATATTTGATTTGGGTATCTTGATAATAATTTTGGTATTTTTCCTAAATAAATAACCAATTAAAAGTTTCTTGTTAATAATTTTAAGCGGGAAATAAATGTCAGTATATTGTTACTTTAACCTGTAATAAATGGGGGGAGACGTTCGGACAGAGGCCCCTTGACAAGAAAAGTATTTTTTCCATTTAATTTATTTTAGTTTTGAAAGTGTTTTATTAAATGTGTTTTAGCCCATGTTTTCACCAAAATTTTGGTTTCCCACGTGTTACTAATCAGTCATCTTGGACGCCATCTTGTTTTACTTCCTGTTTTTATGAATAAGATCATTGTTTTCAAGCACTTTAAATTATTTTAATATACTATGCATAATTTAATATTTACATTAATTTAATATTTACAGAAAGTACTGCTGGTTACATAAAATAAGAAAACAAATATATTGAATATTTAACAGAGAGCACACACAGTTCATATTTGAATTCCCATGGCATCAAAAATGAGTACATCACAGTTCATATTTGAATACATCCATGAGATTAAAAAAAAAATTAGTACATAACGGTGCATATTTGAACACATCCATGAAGTCAAAAATAAGTATATATGTTTCTCAATTTTGAGAACATTGGGATCGGAGCTATTTTGAGTATGTGATGTATTTAAAATTGAGTACTTTTTACTCAATTTTGAGAACCCCCTTTTTTTAGTGTATATCTTATAGGAGACCCGGTGTTGTTTTCCAATTGTTTACTGAAAAATGAAGTTATACATTAGTAGTATATCTGACGACATTTCGTAACGAACCGATGATAAAAAATGTATGCAGAAATTGCGCATTCCTGCATCCATTTTTTTTTTTAACCCATTTGCATCAAAAGCGAATATATTCGTTTATTTCAGGAATCTCTTTTGTATTCAGAAATTTTGAACCCTTAACGGAAATTGGGAAAGGATTTGTACTTTATGTAATTTCGAAACGTTGTCGTCTCCCTTTTATGAATTCGGAATTCCTGAATAAAAAGGAATTTTTTAAATACACGCTAATGATGGAAATAAGATTCCGATTAATGTTTCCGAGTTTGAATGTTTAAATTTATTAATCTCAGTCTCTGATTTTTGATATATATTTCAGACACATATGTATTAGGAATTACATTTAAAAAGTGTAATGTAATGTAGATTTATATATTTATAAATTTTAATAATAATAGTAACCCAAATATTAAAACAGATCTGACGCTTTTCGGGATAATTATAAACTTATAGAAAACTATTTCCATTAAACATAATACAGTTATCAAATAGGAATATAATACCATAAATACTAAAATATAATTGTTACCTACTCTAAAATAGAATGATAGTCAAAAACTAAACATATATTTGAAATTTAAAGTTACATATTTGTATTTGTTATTTTTACATATTATCCATATTTGAAATAAAGCACATTTGTAATTTTTGGTGATCTTCACTTATGTAACAAAATTTATTCTCAAAACTTGATAAAGAAGTTTCTAAAAGTAAATCTTTTAAAGCCCATTAAACTGTAGTAGGACACAAAATACTTTATCAGATTAAAAATGCGATCATTTATTTGAAAGGAAGAAAGAAACCTTTTAACTGTGTGGTGTTTTACTTATACCCTTTTTTTATTTACTTGTCTTCTTGTCTGAAAGTCGTGCTGGTATATAGGTGACTCTTAATAAAACTTCTTCTTCTAAAAATTATGCAATTTTTCCAACTTTCTTTACAAAGTTCTATGGAAAGTCGTAATTTGTCTTTTTCATTTTTTATTCACAGTATTTGACCCTAATTCCTCTTATTATTATTGTTTTGTCGATATTGAAATAAAATATTTTTGGTGTTTTGAGAAAATACTCTTTTATTTAATAATTTATCTTACATGCACAGTATGTCCCTGTTATCAAACAGCTAATCTTTGAATTTATAATCTTAAAGGTATTGTTTCAATTGCAAAACTATTTGAAAAATATTGTCATCATATCAAACTAGTAACGCGAAAATATTTTATTTTTAATTTAGATGTAAGTTTTATGTAGTCTTTGGGTCGTATAGGTTATATTTAGTAAAACGTTCGTCATGCTCAACAAGTAGAACATTGAAAAACACATTTTTCTACGACCAAAGCTTAATGGAGTTGTGCTACTTCAAATTTTATGAATTTTCAGCGTTTTCTCCTCACTCAAAATGTGGTTTTCCGTTGTTATATCTTAGAAACGTGGTTTTTCGTTCTTATTTCCAAAAAAACCTTGAACATTCATAAAATTGGACGCATCGAAACTCGATATGCTTAGATCGTAAAAGAATAGAATTTTGGTATCGCATAATTATTTCATAACATAATTATTACAAAAAACATACTGTATTTTATTATATTATACTATGAGATAAAATTTAAGAAGTTTTTTACATTTAAGGGGTGAATCATCAATTTAAACAGTCTCCGTTCTTTAAAACACAACCATTCACAACATATATACATATCGTTAAAATCATTTATACGGTCTAAAAACAAGCAAAAAAATCGAAGTAGAACTCACTGTTAAAAATTTTATGCCACGTTGAACCATCTTTTGGGGCTGCAGTAGCTGCAACCATAAGATGGTCTTGAACCAACATTTGGTGCGTGAAATCTTAGTAGCGCAGATGAAATCTTGTACCAACATTTGGAGCTATGTTTCAACTGGAGCTCTAAATGTTGGAAGGCGATATCCACTATCGTATACTATACTGCAGTATTTCAGCAACTGCAGGGCCAAAAGATGATTATATTCAACCCAGCAAAAGTTTTAATAGTGTAGACCTCGTTGTTAAACCACTTAATTAACATAGATAAAAACGAAAATAATCATTGAGTGGAATTTATGTATCTTTGGATTTTGTATTTAAAAAATAAGATTAGGGCTCTATCACGTTGATTCAGATTTTAAGTAAAAACACTTTTTAAAGTTTTAAATAACCGAAATTGAATTAATATTTCAATTACAGAACAGACTTTTAGCTTCACATACTAAAATTATATATTTCCAGGAGATGTTTACAATTTCTACTCATGTAAATTCGGCCTTCATAATGCTAAATCAATATTTAAATTTTAATTCATATTTATTGTAATAATCATATTGTTCTATTTATTTTTCCGACTAAGCATTTAAAAAAATATATGCAATTTGTATTTTGTGTGTTTTTTATGTATCACGAAATGTGAATTACGAAATCAATATTGAAAAAAACATTTATGAATATTAACCTACTAAAATTTAGGAAACTTTTATATTTTGCCGTTTTTAAAATGAGTATCGTAATCATCACCTCATTTTGCCAAATAGTTTTGAATTATACTTAAAATATATACTTATTAAAGTTTTAAAGGCTGTATGTTCTTTGAATAAACAAATAATTACATTAAAATAACTAACTACTTGCAGATAACTCTGTCAAGTATGATCCATGAAAAGTAATGTAAAAAATATTAAATAAATTAGAAATTTTTACCTACTATATTTACTGAAATATCTTGTAATGTACCATATATACTTATAATGAAAAAAACTGTTAAAAAATCATTGTTTATTTAGAATAATTAAATTTCATTTAAAGACGCTATAAAAAAAATCATTAACTGTTGAGGCTTTTTCTTATAATATCCAGTTTCCGACACAAAAGTTGGGTAAAAACCTAAGCGATAGTTGAAATAATAAGTGACTGTTATAAATATTATGCTTTGTTAATGTAACTTGTATAATGTTCAAGAACTAATAGTCACAATTGTCTACAATTTATACTTATAAAATTGTATATTTTTAGAAATTGTAGCAATTTTCTGTGAAAGTATTAATTATCTTTTTAGATATATTTTTCTTAATATAACTTTAAATATATTAAACTATATTTAACTATATTTTTTAATTATATTTAACTATAACACTTAATTTCTTTGCAATGGAATTGAAAATCATTAATTTGTTAAATACGAATTAAAAAATAAAAATTATTTTTTTTGGCTAAACTTAATTGTAACACATATCTGGCACGTTTAAGTCGATCTACTGCATTTTATTATTTACATTATGATATATATATATATATATATATATATATATATATATATATATATATAAGGTAAAGCCAGGACAGATGACGCGGTTGGAGAGATTGCGCATATAGAGATTCGGGGGGAAGGATTAGAGTGAGAGTGCAGCGACTCCAGGTAGTTGTACAACAACAGTAGTGGAGTGTCTACTTGAAAGTGCACATTGATTGCTTTGAGCGTCTAAGATAAAGTATTGCTATTTTGTTTTGTTTTCTCAAAGTAAGTGCTTGAATTTTCATAGCTATTCATCAGAATTTCTAAACAATGTCAATAGTACAAAATATTTTAAACCTAAACAATTTCTCATAAGCTACTAGTGTAGACTAACAATGTGATCATCAATGGTTCGTTTTAGTAGCGGCCATGTTTAAATAAAAGGCCGCGCAATTTCTCTTACTGAAATTGGAGAGTTCGCGCATCTGCTACTTAGGAGAGATGGCGCATCGTTCCCATTAGTTTAAATGCTAGGAGAGATTACGAAGCTTATTGGTAAATTTGCAAAAAAAAAATGAAAAATTAAAATGGACTAATTTTAAGTTAAACGTGTTATTAAGTTACATAATTTTATTTTGTAATCTTATCTGGGCTTGCCTTTTCTGATTCTTTATTTTTTTCCTTTAATTAAATTTTTTAATCGTTTTTAAAATTATTTCCTTTTTCTGATTCTTTAAGCATTATGTTGAAATATTCACTCCCGATACAATAAAATTTGTTCACAAAAACCTTACAGCAATGTCATTTAAGTGTAATTATTATTGTTAACAATTTAATTGTAGTTATTATTAGTAACAATCTCTCCTGCCCATGTGCGCAAACACACCAACCCTGTAAGGACAGATTGCGCAAAATAACGTTCTTGGTTTTATTACAACTGTTCTGTTAAATTGGAACATAACAACAAAATAACAATGGAAATGCATAAAAAACAAATGAAGTAAAAATTATTCATGGATAGTTTAGCAAAAAATTAATATTTAGATTTTTTATTGCTATTCGTTTGAATTGTGCGCAGACTATCCAGCTTTACCTTAAATTAGCTTCCAGAAATGTTAATACTCACATATATTTAGTCTTATTCAGAACAACAATTTTAATTATCATGATAAAGGGTTAAACTCCAATTATACTAAACTTTAAAGTAAATTAAACATATTGATTCCTTTAAATAAATATCATAAATGCTCTGACAAAATTAAAAAATAATAATATGTTAATATTTATTTACAATATTAACTAATAAATCAAAGTATTTATGTTCAAAACACGAAAAATATTCATTTTTATTTTCCAAAACAACTACAGCAAAGACTTAACTAAAACATACCTAAGGAAAAACATAAACTACGAAAATAAAAATTCAAATGACAATATTTAAAAGAATAAAATGGGTAAAAATATATGAATTTTAAAAACAAGAAGTTTTATCAAAAGTCAGTAATGCAACGGTACGTCTTTTAGACAAACTCGTAAGTAAATAAAAAAAGGAGTAGTTAGAGTTACACGGAGTTTAAAAGTTTCTACCATTTAGTTCATTGCTCTCATTTTTCAAGCTGATAAAGTATTTTATTTGCCACAACTGTTTAATGGACTTTAAAAAGATTTACTTTTTAAAAATAAATGTAGAAGGAAATGTTGCATTAAATCTGTAACTAAGTTTTTGAGATCAAATACTTTTACGCAAATAAATATTTCAAAAAATTACATCTGGCTACTATTTTACATATCAATACTATGTAAAAAAAAAGAAAAATTTATAAAATTTTTAGTACGTTTTGAAAGTTATCTATTCGGAGTACAATTATATTATGTTTGAGTTATTATTTACATAATTGTTTCCTTTTTTTACGTAAATTCTTTCATGTTTACTAGATGAGCCGTTTCATGTGTTCGTAATTACAGCAACTCAGATACTCCTAATTAATTTTTTATATGCAGGGTGTCCCAAAAGTCTTCGTACAACTTCAAAAATTTATTACAAAAAAAAATAGGCCTACAGCATAAATAATTACAACAGTACATAGAGTAACTTAAAAAGATTTTTTCTACTACCTTAGTATGCTTGTACATGAGATCCTTTCGTTGCACGAAGAATATCAATTCGATATTCCAATTCCATCCACGTGCGTTTCAGCATGCTAATATCAACAGTAGTTACAACTGTTTGATGAAATCCGAACAAAATTTAATAGTCTCATGGAATTGAAATAAAAGATCCAAACAGCAGTAGCTACTGTTGATGTTAGCATGCTAAAACGTTCGGGGATTGAATTGGAATATAGTCATGATGTTCTTCGTGCTACGAAATGATCTCATGTTGAGGTTTACTAAGGCAGTAGAAAAAAACTTTTTAAGTTACTCTATGTACTGTTGTAATTATTTTTGCTGTAGGCCTATTATTTTTTTGTAACAAATTTTTGAAGTTGTACGGAGACTTTTGGGACACCCTATATATTATTATTTTCAGAAATCATAAACAGACAAAATTAATTGACATTATGTTTCTTAAATATGATCCACAAGACACGTTTAACTGAATCAAGAAATAAATTATTACTACTTTCCGATCTAACAATTGTATAATAAATCAAATTTAAAACATCTACAAAGTGTCTTCTAAATTTTTTGTACACTTTACAAATGCTGTTGGGCAAATGCTTATTAATCTAGCTATTATTTTTCTTAAGGTTAACAGAAATATAATATAAACTCATCCCAGTTACCAACTATTTCGAAAATCAATGCTTTATCTTCAGAAACCATTCAAACCAATTTTCGAGGTTTAAAGCTTCATTTCAGAAACAAAAGTTCATTTCGCTGCTCGTAATTATCGAAAACGTTTCCGAAAAGTTTTTACAGTGTATTATTTTTTTTTTCAACTCGAGATAACGGATTGTTGAATACTACTGCTTCTGAAGCAAACATTTTCATGCACAACAAGCATGCTAAATTGAAAGCATTAAAAATCATCAGAAAAATTAATATAGCATTAACATTGAAAGTAACATTATTTGTTTCTCATGCATGTATAAAGTCTGTTAAGCAACTGAAAATATGTGCTTGAGAATTGACAGCCAAGGAAAAAACATTATTCCGGGTATAGAAAACTTATTAATACCGAGAACCATCTGAAAACACTCTAAAATCTGCTTGGAGACGTTTTCAAAAAATACGAACAACCGAAAAAAACTTTTTTTTCGGAAATGTCTCTTTAAACCTAAAACAATTATTGGTTTCATAGGTTTCTAAGATAAATAAATGAATTTTATAATCGCGGGTAACTCGGAAGATGACTTAAACCTTAAAAAAAAGAGCTAGATTAAGAAACATTTGTCCTTTTTTACAGTGTATGTATGGTGCAGTATTTATACATTGGGTATGCTGTAGAAAGATTATGTAAAAACAAAAGTATCACTTACCAGCAAAAACTAACAAACTCTTTTATTTATAGTTTTATGAGAATATACCAATAGGGGGGAACGAGCTATGCTCTGTGACAATTAGCTTTGTGTTCAACTCGATATAGCAGTAACTTTTCTGTACAATATATAACAATCAGTTCTTTGTACCATAATTTGTTGAATTCTCTTTTTGAGAACTTTCTATGGACTCTATTGGTTGAATCATGTATCTGAGCTCCTAGTGGAAACATCTAGAAAATGCTTTCTATTTCTAAAAGCCAATATTTTCACCAAAGTTCGCGAAAAGTCGCAAACTAAACTTGGCAAAATATTCCATTTGCCGCCGAGCATGTGTTTTTGTATTGATAATCTTGAACGACGCTTTTATTGTCAAATCTTGCAAATGTTGCCAACTTTGCAACTCCATTTACTGCCAACTGTTCAATAACTTAATAATCCCTTCAACCTTCATTCTCATTGAAATGAATTGATCGTAGTGACCCCAAAATGACCCACTAATTGAATTTTGTCCATGATGTGACCTAGCTCCATTTTATTCTAGTAACTCAAAACTGTAGGATACAAATTTTAGTCAAAAAGGTTAAAGCCGTTTTTTAGATAAAATTAGCTTGAACTGTATTGACCCAAAAATGACCCACTAATCGAATTTTCTCGAACATGGGACCTTGCCCAATGATCTTGCAACTCTGGTAAAATGTAAAATTTAGTCAAAATTCGTTTTTGGTTAAAATTAAGCTGACCGGTAGTGACCCAAAAATGACCCCCTAATCTAATTTTCTTGAACATGTGACTTGACCCCATGGTCTTCCTGTAATCCAAAACAGTAGGATTCAAAATTTAGTTAAAATCGTTTGAGTCGTTTTTTAGCTATAATTAGCTCGACCCTGACCCGTAGTGACACAAAAATGACCCACTAATCTAATTTTCTTGAACATGTGACTTGGCCAATGGTCTTCCCCTAATCTGAAACAGTAGGATACAAAATTTAGTCAAATTCTTTAGAGCCGTTTTTTTAGATAAATTTAACTTGACAAGTAATGACCCAAAATGACCCACTAAGCGAATTTTCTCGAAAATGTGACACTGCCCAATGGTCTTCTTGTACCCGAAAACGGTAAGATACAAAATTTAATCAAATTTCGTTCGTACCGTTTTTTAGATAAAATTAACTTGACCCGTAATGACTCAAAATGACCCTCTAATCGAATTTTCGCGAACTCGTGATTCTGCCCAATGGTCTTATTGTACAACAAAACGGTAGGATTCACAATTTAATATATATTCTTAGAGTCGATTTTTAGATAAAATTTGCATATCCACACACACACAATATTTGCTCGTACTAAAATATATGACTTTTGAATAATGTTACTGTTATTAAAATTGTTTTCGCTCAGCTTACTTTTTATTTTCTTGAAACACAAAATGTATTTTGTAGAATTAATTGTATTTATCAGATAGACATATCATATAATAATATATATATATTATATATATATTAAGTGGCATTATTCTATACGATTTATTGAATATATTGCTAAATTAGTTATTCTATAAGAAAACTCTGTTAGTGTTTATTTGTCTGGGGCTTTACATATTTGGCATCTTATATAAAATGTTCATTCGTGGAAATCTATGCATAAAACTTTCCACAACAAGGGAAAATCAGTTTAATAAGAAACATAAAAATTATATTATTACTATAGTTTTGATGAAACGCATCGTTTGTATGAACTGTAATCTTATTCTATTTTAAAAGTTTATAGCAGAATATTATAGCAGAAGTTATTATCAACTGACTATAAAATAGTATGTCCAAGTTGTTGTAAAATCCTTTTATCTTTATCAAATGTATTTTTAAATTCCTTGATCTTCAAATTTTTCTAGAAATAAGTTTAATAATTTATTTCGTGAAGAAAACAATATAATTTACGTAACGTTTTATTTTTGAAAATAAAATAAGCTTTATCTATCTGGAGGCACGGCAGTGCCTCCGCCAAGTCGAGAGAGGACAGCCGTAAGCATACTTTTCTGGAAGCAACTCAGGGCACTTTTGACCCCCCCATATCTCCGCGCTGGAGTATCCCAAAAATTTTAAACTTCAATTATAGAGAGTATTTGGCCCACAGGACCAAAATTTAAAATTACAACTTTCTGTCTTTTCTAGTTCAGGCGATATATGAACTCAAACATTCGATTTTTTGTCACTTCTTACTCACTCGTTCACGCGTCATCAAAAAGATTGGGTAGATCCCGTAGCTCCAGAAACTTGACATTTGGAAAAAAGGTAGTGTTTAGGATACAAAGAAAGGAAAAATTATAAAATCCAGAAAATTCGAAAAAAAAACATTCGAAAATTCAACAAATTCCATCAAAATTGAAAATTGAAAATAATACGATCTTGTAGTCTTGGAAACTTAAGATTTGGTGTGAAGGTAGTGTTTAACATCCAGAAAAAGAAAACATCAAAAACACCAAAAAAATCGAAAGCAAAATTGAAAAAAACGAAGAAATTGAAAAAAACCGAAAATTTGAAGACAATCCGATTTTGTTGCGCTAGAAAATTCAAATTAGGAATAAAGGTAGTATTTAGGATACAGAAAAAGGAAAATTTAAAAAATCCAGAAAATTCGAAAAAAAAAAATAAAAAAATTCGTAAAAAATTGAAAAAATGAAAATAATTTGATACGATAACGCTCGTATTTATAAATTAATTTGGATGAAACTAATTGTGTGTATTAAGCTCACCAATGCCTCGACCGAGTTCGTTGGCCAGCTTGGTCCGCCATCTTGTTTCAAGATGGCGGCCACGGAAAATTTTAAAACTAAAATCAATATACAAAAAAGTTAAAAAATCAAGTTTATTTTTTAATTAGGTGTTAGGACTTGATACAAGGATTCCAGAGCATTTTTTGTTTTACCTCTATCTTAAAAATTGGCTGAGATAGAGCAGTTTGAAATTCTAGGGTGGCTGACATTTTGAAACAAAACAGCACATTACAAAAAACCAACGATAAATTTATGGTCAATAATGGTCAAGCAGGTGCAATCCCGAATGAATACTCCGTGTTATTATAACTGTAACTTTGACTTCGAAATTTTGATACGTTGCATTTTCTATTTGTTGATATTTTTGAACTATGATTTACACTAAGTGAAATGTTGTTGTCGAAGAGGGATTTTCCATGTAAATCCGAAACGTCCAATTTTAATATGTTTTTAATGTTTTATGAAAGTGTATTGTAATGTCTGTAATTTTAATGATTTTAATATAAATTTATAAGTTTTAGTGAACACGATTTCTCGCAAATTATTTTCTTTCATTGTTGTAATCATTTTCCCAATCATACGCATAAAACTATATATTCATATCCATTAGCGCCAAATTCTCGCCAAACTTGGCGACAATTGGCGAAATCTCGCCAAATTTGGCGACAAAAATAAGTCTTCATAAATGAAGCCAACTTGGCGACAATTGGCGAAATCTCGCCAAATTTGGCGATAAAAATAAGTCTTCATAAATGAAGCCAACTTGGCTATAGCTCAATAATTTGGCGAATTTCTTATTCAAATTCAGTGTAAACGAATCTTTTGTAAACGGTTTCTTTGCATTTTAACTTGCTGTTTTCGAGTAACATTAGCTAAAATTTTAAAATGAAGATATAGGAAAGCTACCTTTTCCTGCCGGTACAGGCCGGAGGACTTTTTTATGAGTTGTCGGATGCAATCTATGTTTTGCATTAAATAAAGTAAAACATTGAAAAACAAATCCCACAGGATGGGGATAGTTTGTTTTAGATCTGGAGGCACGGCAGTGCCTCCGCCAAGTCGAGACAGGACAGCCGTAAGCATACTTTTCTGGAAGCAACTCAATGCACTTTTCACCCCCTCATATCTCCGCGCTGGAGTATCCCAAAAATTTGAAACTTCGTTTTTCTAGAGTATTTGGCACACAGGACCAAAATTTAAAATTAAAACTTTCTATCTTTTCTAGTTCAGACGATATATTAACTCAAACATTCGATTTTTTGTCACTCACTCACTCACTCGTTCACGCGTCATCAAAAGGATTAGGTAGATCCCGTAGCCCTAGAAACTTGACATTTGGAAAAAAGGTAGTGTCTAGGATACAAAGAAAGGAAAAATTATAAAATCCGGAAAATTCGAAAAAAAAAAAACATTCGAAAATTCAACAAATTCCATCAAAATTGAAAATTGAAAATAATACGATCTTGTAGTCTTAGGAACTTAAGATTCGGTGTGAAGGTAGTGTTTATCATCCAGAAAAAGAAAACATCAAAAACACCAAAAAAATCGAAAGCAAAATTGAAAAAATCGAAAATCGAAAAAAATCGAAAAATTTCAAATAATCCGATTTTGTTGCGCTAGAAACTTGGAATTCGGAATAAAGGTAGTATTTAGGATGCAAAATAAGGAAAAATTAAAAATTCCGGAAAATTCGAAAAAAAATTCAAAAATTCGAAAAAAAATCGAAAAAATTAAAATAATTTGATCTTTTAGCCTTAGAAACTTAAAATTCGCAGTAAAGATAGTGTTTAGGATTCAGAATAAGTTAAAATAAAAAACCAAATAAAATTCGAAAATAAAACAAAAAAATCGAAAAAATCGGAAAAATCGAAAAATAAGGAAAATTTGAAAATAATTCGATTTCATAGCGCTAGAAACTTGAAATTTGGAATAAAGGTAATATTTAAGATACTAAATAAGGAAAAATTCAAAAATATGGATAATTCAAAAATACCCATAAATTAGTGCAGACGATATATGAACTCAAAGTTTCGATTTTTTGTCACTCACACACTCACTCACTCTCGCGTCATCAAAAAGATTGGGTATATCCCACAGCCACAGAAACTGAAAATTTGGAATAAAGCTAGCATTTCGGATACAAAGAAAGGATAAAATATAAAATCCGGAAAATTAAAAAAAAAAAACATTCGAAAATTCAAAAAAATCGAACAAAATTGAAATTTGAAAATAACACGATCTTGTAGTCTTACAAACTTAAAATTTGGTGTGAAGGTAGTGTTTAGAATTCAGAAAAAGAAAACATCAAAAACACACAAAAAAAATTGAAAATAAAATCGAAAAATCGAAAAAAATCAAAAAATTTCAAATAATCCAATTTTGTTGCGCTAGAAACTTGGAATTCGGAATAAAGGTAGTATTTAGGATGCAAAATAAGGAAAAATTAAAAAATCCAGAAAACTCGAAAAAAAAATCAAAAATTCGAAAAATTCGAAAAAATTTGAAAAAATTTTAAATAATTTGATCCCTTAGAAACTTAAAATTCGCGGTAAAGATAGTGTTTGGGATTCAGAATAAGTTAAAATAAAAACGCAATAAAATTCGAAAACAAAATAAAAAAATCGAAAAAGATCGGAAATTTTAAAATAATTCGATTTTGTAGGTCTAGAAACTTAAAATTTGTAATAACGGATACAAAATAAGAAAAAATTATAAAATCCAGAAAATTATAAAAAAAAAATGCGAAAAAATCAAAAATTGAAAATATATTTATCTTGTAGTCTTAGAAACTTAAAACTTGGTGTAAAGGTAGTATTTACTATTCAATAAAAGGAACAATTAAAAAATTCGAAAATAAAATAGAAAAATTGAAATATGTTTAAGAAATCGAAAATTCGAAAACAATTTGATTTTGTACTGCTAGAAACATTAGTTATAAGATAATTGTCCTATTAACTAGTACAACGCCCCTAATTGTTTTATGTTATTTCCCCCGGATTATGGTTTTCTTTTCTTTCGTTTACGAATTTCGTTATAGAAAAGTTCCGCTATAGACTGGCTACGATATAGACGATTTCTTTATAGACAGGTTTGTTTTCTTTCACATGTTGTACTCTATTTACTTCACATATGAAATATGGATTGTTAAATGATGTTAGCCCCACAAAAATTTTCACGGCTCTCCCTACCCTCCCGACATTACTGGCTGGTTATGGCTTGATAGTCCTTTCTAAATAAAATCATGGTGACTCGAAGATTCACTTGATTTATCTCTAAATTGAACCTAAATGATCCTAAGAAGACGGATCAAATAATTACTATATTAGCATGACAATCAGGTAACTTAGAATTAAAATCGAAAAATCAATAAATTCATAAAAAGTCGAAAATTTGAAAATAATTCGATTTTGTAGTCCTAGAAGATTGACATTTGGCAGAAAGGCAGGGTTTTGTACACAAAGTAAGAAAAAATTAAAAAATCCGTAAATAATAAAAAAAAGTCTAAAAAAACGAAAAAAAAACCATCGAAAAAAGGAATATAGTTTGATTTATTGGAAATTTCCGGAAATTTTAATTTTGGCTTTCTTTTTATACTAAAAAGTTCTTTTATGTTAAATATCAAGTATCTAGGGCTGCGAGTTATATCTGAGATGCATAGCGCCTATCCTGGAAGCAATTGAGAGTACTTTTGACACTCCCCCTCCCATAATTTAGTGCTTGCCTAGGAACCTGAAATCTCTTTTTATCTACAGTACTTTGCAAACGAAACTAAAGCTTCAATTTTTTGATACCTGTAAATAATAGGGACAGAGTGTGGGCTTAGCGAAAATCAGTGGATGATCTCCAAAAAGAACCCAAAATCAAGAAAAGGAGGGTTACTTACAAAAAGAAGTGAAATCTCATCAAAAAGTCACCTGTAAAAAATGCAGCCAAGTCTCGTAACTCATTTACCGTAAAAAGTACTGAGATCGTATAAAGCCAAGTTTAACTATCTTATTAACTCTGAAATTTTCATTCACAAAATCACTCCTAGTCTCTACATCTTTAGTTAATTATTATTTTGTGACTTGGCAATTACGCAGCACAGGGAAGTTATTACACCTTACTATGTTATGGGATGGGATGGGATAATTTAACTAAGGCAAATTATATACGCACAGGGAAGTTATTACACCTTAATATGTTATAGTATTATTTGATTAAGACTAACTATATACATCACATTCTCGTGCTAAGTAATTGCCAAGTCACAAAATAATAATTAACTAAAGATGTAGAGACTAGGAGTGATTTTGTGAATGAAAATTTCAGAGTTAATAAGATAGTTAAACTTGGCTTTATACGATCTCAGTACTTTTTACGGTAAATGAGTTACGAGACTTGGCTGCATTTTTTACAGGTGACTTTTTGATGAGATTTATTTTCCTCTAAGTACAATTATTGTAGATTAGGTACCTCGTTTTTGTGTTTAAATATTTGTTTATTTAATCTTCTAAAAAGAAGTGCGAATTTCTTTTAATTTTGCAATGCATATATTTCATGATTATTTGTTATCTAAACGAATATTTACACCATCTTCTGATTATATTACTAAAATGTACAATAAAAGAGAATTCGAAAAAGTCAATCATATTTACGGGGTAAGTTAAATCTCTGGTATAGTTATTTGTATGTGTTAATCTAAATAGAAAGAAAAAAATGCGTTTGATAATAATAAATCACCAACTATTTTAAGCGTAACGAAATAAATATTACTAATAAAGTCTTTTAAGCATGTACATGTAACATTTCCCATGTGCAAAAAATATTTAAATCTACAAAAGTGTGTAATATGCGTCAAAAACAAAAGAAATATTAAATTAAATGTCGCAAAGTTAAACAATTTATACATCCGTCCTTGATGAATTCCCGTCTCTAAAATAATATCGCTTCTAAAAGTGATTTATCTACTTTACAAATCCTGAATTAATTGCCAGGTTAGATAGGTAAAACAATTACTGAGAGTCATTCAAGTGGCTGAACACAGAAAACGGAATCTTCCACCCGGAAATCGAAACGGTATAATTAGGGTTCTGGATTATAATTAGCTTTCACAACTCTTAATTAAACAAATTTACTTCATCCAATACTTCCTCGGGAATTATGCATTATGCACTGACGAATCAATGACTGACGCACTGAGTTATGTTTGATCATGGAATATCGATCTCATTGTAAAACAGAAGTTCAGATATATTTATCATTGAGAATAAACTAACTTCGATAAGAAAAGTTATTGTTAATGTGGAAAATCTAGAAATTCGTGAAATGCGTTTCTATGTGGTAAGTAATATTTACGAGAGAAACTTTAACACGTGCAAAATTTTGAAATTTTAATGAAGTAGTTTTGTAGATTGCCGAAGTAATTATGGTAGCTTTGGTCTGTTTTATAAATAATGTATATTTTGTGGAAAATATACGATATTTATAGTTAACAAATTATTAGATTAATGCATGTAAAAGTTACCACTTCTTTAGACCTTATTAAGTGCGTAAACTTCTGCATTCCTTGTTTGCAGTGCTAATATAATATTATTGGAAAAGTTTGAATAATTAATGTTTCCATGTAACACGTGAAAACTCAAAAACATTTTTGTTGCTGATATCTATATAAAGTAAATCAAAACTATATTAACTTAACACTTTTTTGTCTACGTACGTGCCACCTTATATATTCTTTGAAACAAGAAGTGTGTTATAATACTGTTTAATTTACTTCATTGCAGAGTTTTCATAATCATGTCTATGCTGTTTTATCTTATTTTTCAATCAAGGGTTTAATTATAGATCTGACAAGCAATTAGACACAGTAAAATTGAATAGTGTTAAAATAATAGTTTCAGGACAGATGGAAAATTTGAAAATGAGCATGGAGGGAGGGGGACTTATGAGTTTTTGTGTAATAAAGAATTTTTCCTGCGCTTGCTTGGACTCGTTGGCGGATAGAAAGACAATAATATCAGTATTGATGTAACGAGAAATAAATTAAAATTTACATCAGTTTGGCGATATATATATATATTTGTTACTTATTTAATTGAAATATGTATGTTTTTCAGTTTTACGAATGTGCTTTTGACGCTTCTGTGGTTATGTAAAAAGGGTTTTTAATCGGATTTTACGAAACCAAGTTATTTCATGTGCAATTCATAAATAACTTTAAATAACGGTAATTCCAAAGTTGTAATAAACGAAAATATATGATATTTCGTTATGTCACTATAACGCATGTACGCTATTCTAGCCCATTGAAAAACTACAACTAGATGCCTCAATCTCGCTGTATAGGAATCTAAAAAATGCATTAAATCCCACAACGCAAAATTTTAAAACATGTATATGGGCTCATGGAAACAAAATAAAATCATTGTGTGCAGCAACCTCGTTGTATAGGAATCTTTAAAAAGGCATGAAGTTTCGAATGAATATAATTTTGGATCCATTGAAATCTACTTTTATAGGTTCAGTTTGTACTAATCTTGCTAACACAGTGTGGGGTATATTTAATCTCAGATCTAATTATATCAGATTATATTCCGCACAAATAATCACCTGGAAGCTATCATAAGAGAGTCTCTAGAAATAATATCTAAAAAAGAAATAGTCTGTAACGATGTATTATCATATGATATCTACGCAGTCTGGATGAATTTATACATCATTGATTACCTTTCCCATCCCACCTTATATTCTAAACCCTTGAAGTAAAATAGTTTATTCCGGGCAAGCAAGATAACGCGAAGAGACAACAACTCAACTCAACAATTAGTTTTTCACTGATGATGACAGAGTAGTTCGGTTGAAAACGTTTTGGAATTTTTTAAAAGGACTTTAATGTGCTTTTAAATGTTTTATGTATGTTTTTACGCACCTTCAAGCAATATATTTACATTTAGTTGTGTATCTTTATGAATTTTAGTTATTAAACAAGGTGAATTTGCACTGAAATTTTAACTTTCTATTGTACTATATATATTTACCTGTTGCAGATACGTAAACAATGCAAATTGCTAAAGTGTTCAAAATAGTCCTGCCACTAATTTTCAAAAAGTTACACTTTTTAAATTTTTATATTGCCCTTTATCGTATAAATTATGTTAAAGAACAAACATTTTCCCCGTGCTCTGAGAAATAGGTTAGAAAGACAGTGGAGTAAGTCAAAAATTAGAAAACTCTAGATAACCAAATTTTCACTGAACGCAAATTAATTTCTGTTCAGCATGACAATCAAACAAGTCATAGTTCACTTAGGCAGTCGTTAGAGGTCCACTTAATGCAATGGCAATACGACAAGTTTCACAAAAATCATTTCTCAAATAACTAAATATTGACTTATTCCACTGTCATTCTAATCCCCTCAAGTAAGACAGAAATAATCCACTTTTCTACAACCAAAACTTAGCGAATTATGATACGTTAAAGTTTGAAAAGTTTCGGAAATTTCTGGCTTTAAAATCTTCTACCCTCTTTTTGTGCCGGAAATCTCCGCAATTGCATTAAATCCAAAATATTATAACTCTACAAATGTTGTTCGTATAAGAATCTTTACCGTTGTACTTATCAGAGCTTGTAGAAAAGTTCCAAACTATAATTTATACTACTCAGTTATAGTATAAAGAAAACAAAAAGTGAAACATTTTCTAAAATGGTGGAAGGACTATTTCATGAACATTAATTTTATCCCTTATGGTATTTTGAAACCTTTTGCAATTTAATTTTCCTACGCATCTGCAATAGGAAAACATTAAAGCGCGATTCAATGTTTTTGTGACACCCTGTGTGACAGTAAAATGATAAACAATAACAACAAAACCACAACAAATATTTTCTTAAAAACGGTCTGTTTAAGGCTTTAATATATAAATTTAATTAATAAAACTTAGGCACGTTCCTTTAACTTTAAGATGTGGTGAAAAAAAATAAATACACAAAAATGCTTTATTTTTTATTTAATTTGCACGGCTAATAAGTATAAATTAATAAAAATCTTCCTTTTCTTAAATTATACTTTCATATTTATATACATCCTTTTTACACACTTTCATACATCCTTCAACATGCATATATTTAATATATATTCATATTTACATACAACAATTTACAAGGATGGATGTGCACCATACTTCATGTATGTACGTTGTATACTTTAAAACAATTTGATGTCATACATACAAGAACGCCTTAAAAAAAATAATAACATAGCATTGATTACACTCGCGTGGAAGAAATCTTCAATAATCCCGATTTAACTGATAGTGAATAAATTTACATTTAAATTAAGGAATCTCCCATGTAATAGTGTTATAATAGGATAATTGATAACAATCTTTTTAACAAACGAAAATAATAGCCACCACTTCTCTAAGTATATAATAGAATATATAAAATATACACATGTGTATTTAGTTTTACAACATAATTATTTAAATACTATCATTTGCATTAAAAGTATCGTGCAAAAGCCATTTACTGAACACAAAATTTCATGACCGTCCTTCATTTTTTTTGTGTTATTTTTAGCAGAATGGAGGGCGTGGCACTAATTACTTTACGGTAGAATAATTTATGAGCTTCCATCAATTTTCAAGACAAGCGTCAGTGTTCTTACCTATTGTAGTTTATAAAACAAAAGAATGGTTGCTGTAAGAGAAAAGAAAATCTGTAAAAATGTTTTCAAAGAATTTTTGTTGTTGTTGTTTTTTCTTTAAAAAAAAAGTAAATGAATAAGCTTTACAATTGTAATATTGTCACTCATCTATATATATTTTTTAATTTTCAGTTATGGAAATAGTTTTATCCTTCTATATATAAAAAAAGTTTTGGCTTGAAAATGGACCAATGAAAATCTGCGTAGATATTCCGGGTTAATCTCATCGCTTTTACTTACCCATCATACGTAGTATAGGGTAAGTCTTGTAATCGTTTTGAAAATCGAAAATTTGTTTTGACGGATTTACACGTTTCAGACACTGGAGATTCCAAAAAACATATTTTTAGAAAAAAAAAAATTGCCGTCCGTCTGTGTGTCTGTGTGTCTGTAAACGCTCTATCTCCCGAACAAATTGAGATAGAGACTTGCAATTTGGTATGTACTTAGTATGTAATAATGGGAAGAAGCCTATTTCATTTCAATAACCTCGATTAACCGGAACATTTTTTTTCGGACTCTCGAAATATTCGTTCTGATGAAAGGTATATCAACATTTTCGAAATTGTTTATTTTAAGTAGTAAATATAACAAACAATAAAAAAACATAAATTTTGCATAAAACATGAAGTCGATCGGATAATGAGTTGCCGAGATATTTGTAATCCTATTTTCCACACTCTTCGATTTTTCATGACCCTGTATTTCATCCAAATTTCACTTCAAAGATATATTTTAATTGGAAATTTGACGCTTAATCAGATGCAATAAACCGCTAGTTAATAGGAGTATTATTTTTGGAGTTATAAGGAAAAACCTCTTTCAAGCAATTCAGTAATCGAGCCTTTTTATGACGTCATCAAGCCACGATTTTATTTGAATTGCAATGCATTTTATAAGTAGTTTACACATTTTTATTTTAATATTTTACATTATACATATACATGATGGGTAAGTATTACGGTGGCTCCCAACGACTAGTTTTATTAGGGACTTTTTTGAGGAGCGATTACTTTTTTTCTATCCATCCTACGGATTCGAAAATCATAGCACCAGACGCGAAATATAACAAGATTTCAGAAATTCAAAAAATTATCACGGTCGGACAATAAAAACTCAAAAAATCCTTAAAAATCGAGTAAAAAATCTTTTATTGAAAACGTCATTTATTATATTGTTGCCAAAAAAGCGCAAATGATTATATTTTATCTCAAATAAAAAATGTATTTGCGCGAGACTATTAAAAACAATAATGAAAGCTTAAAATAATAATTAAATGATCATGTGTTGAAAGCAGGAAATAAAAAAAATTACGTCATAAAAATTGTCTTTACACATGGATCCTTCTAATACCCCGAAACGTATCTGATTGGTCAGAGCTTTCTGACTTTTCTTAGGGGGAATTAACATGAAAGTAGAGAATTTAGATAGGATGGACGCTATTAGAGGGGTTACCAAGAAGAAGAGACCCGAGTCTGTCGCCAATTTTAGCGCCAACTTGGCTATATATCGCCAAATTTGGCGGCCAAAATTAGCTGCCAAAAGTGACGCCAACTTGACGCTATTTCCAATATTTCGCCAAATTTCCATAGACTCCTATTGAAATCCAATAGCGTTTACTCGCTTACAAAAAATCACCAAATTAAGATATTGCAATGCAACAAAAAATAATATTAGCTTATGAATAGAGCTTAATTGAACTATTTATATTATTTTTAAGCAAAAACACTAGCTATTTACAATATTCGCAACACTATATATATAATTGGTTCTTGTTAGTTATCCTGTCGACCAAATTACTGTCGCCAAATTCATATATATTAAACGAGCAAGAGATTTTCCCGATTATTCATCTCTATAATAAAACCGTAAGTCATGTGACTGTCATCAACAGTTCCGGGATGCCCGCTTCACTTTTTCATATGCCAGGCGGCCATTTTTATTCAAAATTATTTTTTCGAATAAAACTGCATAAAAGTTACATTTTTAGAAAGATCGTTCAAAATAAATTAATATTTCAGAGATGACTTACGTGCAATTATGTATACATTCTGCAATGATTTCAGTTTAAATTAGGTTCGCAGTTCAAATTATCTATCCATGAAAGTAAACAACAACAACAAAAAAAAGATTCATTCGTTGTGAACGTTTAAAATATTAAATCATAAATTTTTGGACCGCTGCCTGGAGTAAAAAAAATAATCCGCGCCAGTGAGACAGTCAAAGTTTACCATAATTCTGTTCTATACAACTCAACTTCCTTCAGGATCTTTTCTTGATTTAAGTTGAACTCCGTGGTTGAACTCATGTAATAATATTTAATGGATCAAACTCCGAAACGAATTGTCAGCTTTTATTTTTCGCGTGTGCAAATTAGAAACGATACTTTAATTTTGAAATCAAATGTTTTGATTTATGATATTATTTCTTATTTATCTATTTTCTATTTAAAGAAAAATGTGAACGTCATGTATTTTAAATTGGAACAGCTGTCACGGACGCACCAGGGTTGGGGCGATTTTTGTTTTGCGCCATTTTGTCGAGAAAATCCCATTTTCAGGTACCTATTAGAGATTACTAAAACAGCATATATACTTTTATTTTATTATGAAATAGTTTATTTTATATTAAAAAACACAGAATTTTATTATAAAACACACACAATGATTAATTTATTATAAAGTGGGTTAAGCGGTTTTTGTCAAGAAAGATGAAATACATAACAACAAAAAATATGCGAAATGCTACTACTATCGCAAAACTTTTTGATTTGTCTATTAGATTTTTCCGTTTTGGCGAAGGATTAAGGAAAAAAATAAATTATGAATAAAAATAATTTGTTACAATGCTTAACATACATTTAAGGGCGACCAAACTGGTCGCCAGTGGCGGCTAGTATATATTAAACGAGCAAGATCGTAAACAACGTGGAAGATTTTCACGAAAATTGTCCCTAATCGAGCACAAAAAAAAGATCTAGCTAGGTTCCGAATACAAGAAAATTCGTTTTTACAGGGTAAAACAAACTCAGCCCTGAAAATGTTTTTTGTTATAAATGGAAAAATACTCAAACGATTTACACGAAACGTGTTGCCTATACTAATTCGAGCACGATAAATCAAACTAGCTAGGTTTCGAATTCGGGAAAGGTCATTTTGATCTATTAAAAGGAACTCAGCACTAAGAATGCTGCTATATATCGAAAACGGCACTAACGATTTTCACAAAAATTAATGACTACACTAATTCGAGCATAAGAAATCGATCTAGCTAGGTCACTAATTTGAGAAAACTCGTTTTCTGTGTTTAAAACTCGACGTGGTATAAAAAACAAGTCTTGAAACAAAATCGAAAAAGTACAGAAAGTTCTTTGTCCAGATCGACTTTAGCTATCCAGTGCCAAAAAAAGTGGGTGCACTCTAAAAAAAATCCGTGAAAATACAAGAGATTTTCCGTAAAATTTTACGGAGAAGTTTCATTTTTCCAAAATTTCCGTACAATTTCCGTAAATGACGTTAGTTCCGTTAAAGAGATTTCGCAAAAGTAGTAAATATGCAGTAAATATGCAGAAAGTTTTCCGTAAATTTAATGAATTTTTTCCGTATTTCTTTCAAAACAGTACAATGTCCATATTTCTTCCAAAACAGTGCCATTTCCGTAAATGACGTTTAACGGTTGAGTACAGAATTCGCCTTTTTTGAAATGCTAATTAAGATTGTTGTATTTACTAGACTTCTTCTAGGATACAGGCCTGGCCCGGCTTGACCCGCTGGCCCATTCTAACCGAGCCCATGTCAATTTATTGTGAAAATAATAGTAATATTTATATTTTTTAATGAAATATTTAGAAACTTATTTTATTTTTATAAATTACAGAAAAAAAAATTAATCTACTTATTTTTTTCTTGATAGTATTTCAAAATTATGATTTTTTTTTCACTAATTTTTTTTTTCACTAATTTTTTTTTTTTTTTAATTTATCTTTTTTAATGTGAGGCAATATTGTGTTATTTAAAGGTTTCATAACATAATATCTCTGCAAATTATAGCTATGCAAATTGGTATTAAACTAAACTGATTTGGCTTATAAATTTATGAATTACGCTAAAATTTATTATTTTATAAATTATAATTTTACAACGTTTACAATTTTTTCCTTAAATTTATAAAATTAGTTAATATTTTTTCTTTACTTTTATAAAGATCAAGTTTTTAATTTTATAACTTTTTTAATTTATTTCGTTAGTTCATATTTTTACAAATTAAACTAATTTAATTTAAATTAAATCAGTTAGTCCATATTTAAACTTACCTATCCCAAGGTCATTAATTTCAAATTTTTCTCTTTTTTTAAAAAAATATTTTTAAAACTATTCAGTTTAACAGAACCGTACGCAAAAGCTCTCAACATAGCTGAAATATAATAATTTATTTTTTTTTATAAAATTGTTTGTTTGCATAAGTTTTTTTAAATAACAGATTTAAAAAAAAATAATTAATAGCATGTAATAAACAATTTTGATTAAGATAATTGTTGTTTTTATTGGAATTGAAAACTAGATAATCAGGCAATTAATTTTCGAAAAAAGAAAATGTTGGTACCAGTGTTGAATTCAGGGGGTGGCCCGGAGGGAACATTATCCGAACATGAAATGCCCCCCCCCCCCTCGGAAGATTTGAGATTTTATACTTTTAATGGTCAAAAAGTGCAATCCCCCCCCGGAACTCTATAATGTCCCCTGCGGAGCCACATAAATCTCTCCCGGAGAAAAATATCTGAATTCCACATTGGTTGGTACTGTTACAAAAAGAAGCAATTATTCCTCTTAATGCAGTGTTTTATGCATATAATACATAATGAATTAAAATTTATCTGTTATAAGACACCAAATAATACAGAAAATTATTGAAAATTATGAAAAGAAAATACATTAAAAACATTGGAAAAATCCATCTGCAGATAAAACCTCAAGTTTTTGCATCATAAAAAGTGATTCAAAAAAGTAGCAGCATTTGAGCGAAAACCGCAACCGGTCGTAACGCGGTGGTTTAAGTCATCAGGTTAGTACACGGCACATTGCGGGTTCGATTCCCGCTCGCGGCAGGGGTTGGTTAATTTCTATAAACTCACTCAGGAATGAAAAAAATAAGCAGAAATGTGTCTGTCCGGGGCGCAAGGTTGTCCTCGTGAAGAAACTTTTTTTTGTGGTTATTTTAACGACATAAAAATTTCTAAAAAATACGGAAGATATCTGTTATAAAACGGAAATTTAAAAACGGATAATTCAGAATTCATGGAAAATTTCCTGGAATTTACGGAATTTTTTTTTCTGTTAAAATACGGAAATAGTACTGGCGTCTCGATTGCCAGTACAATTTCCGTTTTTTTTTTCAGGAATTTTTTAGTACAGTGTGCTTTTCGAACCAAAATGTACCAAAAAAAGAAATAAAGGAAAAAAAAACATTCATAAATATTGAAATGCAAACGAGATATTAAAACAAATGTATCCCACAGGACTAAAGTAAGCCAGCGAGTATTTTTGTGTGAGTGTAGTATCCTCTTAAACTAACAATTGTGTTTTTAAACGGCCTCGACAAAATTTTAAAAGCGGTAAAAGAGTTGAAAAAATTTAGTGATGCATAGTTACATAGATTAGATCAGTTTCTACTGACGTCACAACCATTCACCTGTCGAGAGGGATACTTATGAAAAATATTGTAAATACATAAATATCCAATATTATTTTTTTTTCTGTTTTCCTTAATAAATTTTAAAATTTATTTTAATAAAATATTGATAGTTGACACTTGAGTAAATGCAGCTTTTCCGTTTTTTTTTTTTTTTTTTTTTTTTTTTTTTTTTTTTTTTTTTCAATGCCAACACACCCATTTGTTTATTTGGCGTTAGAGCCTGGGTCTAGCGATTACTTTGGCAATAGTTTATTTTATGGAAAATGGTTGACGGGATAATGCGGAAATACCAAAAATAGTTTTTTAAAAACACTCTTTTATAAGCAACCAATGGTCATCTTGAAAATACCGCGGAATTTTTTTAACATCAATTCATTTTTTTACGTAAAATATCTATTACAATGCATTCATTTGGCCTGGGCAAAGACCTCTATTATGAAAAATTCACTTCTTTTTTATACGTTTGCCAGGAAGCTCAAAATAATGAATTTATTTGAAATATATACTTTTTGCTCTGTTTATTTATCAACAAAAGAGAATCAGAAAGAAAAATGAAACATTATTTAAGTTATCTTTTTTACTCTTTTAAATTTATTTGTCATCGTGTAATCGTAAATTTATTGATATTTAATTATTAATTGATGAAAGCGTATTATGTATGTTACAATTTTTTAACAATTTATTTTTTACTTTTAACTCTTTAAAATATTGACTTTTGCCATTTCACAGCGCTTTGGCCTATTTTGGCGAGCATTTTACTGTCACATAATTAAATCCGTTCTTTTTCAACTCCCATACAATTGCACGAGTTACAGAGATATTTGGCGATTTATCATCTGTGACCGCCTAATTGAAAAAGAACAATCAATTTCAAGTGAATGTATCATATATATTATTTCTCCTGTCAACATCCCTTTTTTCTGAAAATACGAAACGCAGGCCGACGAATGAGATAGCATATGAAAGGATTTTTAAAACGCTTCTGACATAGCACACTTAACATTTCGTTAAAACATGTTTTCGATTAAAAATTGCTGATAATTAAAAATTAAATCGGCATTGTTTTCCAGAATGAAATGAAAGGTTTTCCTCAAAACATTGTTGCCAAAAAAATAAAATACCACACTATATGATGCTCAGCAATTATTATAAAAAACGCCGCACGGGTTTATTTTATATTTATGATTAAAGAACGAAATTTAAATTGAAATGCTTAGATTTATATTTCTATGTCCCACGTTTTTCCCGAAGCAGATGACGTCATCCTCTAATGCAGTTAAAATACGATTGTTATTTTTTTTTTTTTTCTCGCGCGTGCCTTTAGCAATCTTGGATCAGTTTTTACTCTAACTTTGATGGAATAAATTAGATGATATTCTGGATTGACTAACAACTAAATCTTGTTTACAGATATTTTTATCCTTGCTTTTTCTTTAGAAGTTTAAACCTGCATCTAATAACTATTACATATTGCAAAATAAACTTGAGTCATGAAAAACACCACACTCAATTTTTAAACAATTATTATTACATATTGATAAAAAATGGTACTTCTCTTTTATCCCGTCGACCACTTTTCATAACAAAAAACTATCGCCAAATAAACGGGAGAACGCTGCCATTGGAATATCAAAATAAATAAATAAAATATAAGAATTTAAGGACAAAATTGCTATTTTAATTAATGAAATTACTAATAAACCAGTAAAACATAATGAAAAATACACGCAAATGTCGAATTGAAAACCACTTGATGATTTAACAAACACGTATAATGCTTGTGACATCAAGTAAATGGGACTGCATTTTTGGCGTTTAATCTTACAATTTGGCGATAGTTTTTTGTTATGAAAAGGTTGAATGCAAAGGCCCCCTCTGGTTAATTTATAATTAAGTAGTAAAAATATTAAAATGTTGTATTGCCATCGGCAAAACACTTTTCAACATAATTTATATAATTCCTGCCTATCAGGAATTGTGTTAAAAATGGATTGGAAAATTCCATGAATAAAAAAAGTAATTAAAACAAGCTAGCAAAAAAATAAAAAATAAAAAAATAAAAAAATACCTGTTGAAAAAAATTACCGAGCGAGGATTGGTCTACTAGGTACTTGTAAGATTAAATGCCAATAATGGTTGATCGAAAATGTCACATTCACTTGACAACACGTGTTTACGTCATCAAGTTATTTTTATTTCGACGTTTTATTTATATTTTTATTAATGTTATACTAATTTATTTGTTTTTTCGTTATTTAAAATAAAAATTATGTCAATTTGTATAATTTGGTGAGTGAGCAGGAAAAAAAGAAAATTACGTCATAAAAATCGGGTTTACACATGAATATTAAAAATAAATAAAAAAGAAAACTGCCCAGTTAAACTGAGGGCATTGAGCTCACAGACAATTCACACTAATTGTATATTATACTCTTATTTCAAAGAATCTGAAATAAGAGAAAAATAAAGAAATCAACAATATATCCCCAACCAACAATCCCCCCGTTCCCCCCCCCCCCCTCATAGTTAACTAATGAGCCCCTTAAACTAATCAGGGAAGTCTCTAATTACAATTAATATATATACAAAATTTGAAGAAAATCGGATAATTCTGCATGAAAAACCCATTTATCTAAATTAGGGGGGGGGATTAGCCCCCCCCCCTTTTTTTCCCCCCGCCTTTAACCAATCAATCCCGAAAACTAATCAGGGAAGCGTCTTAACCCAATGAACCTATAAACAAATTTTGATGCAACCCGTAAGGCATGGTGACATCACGGCGACGTCACTCTGAAGTCATACTGTGACTTTGTGACAGTCGTCGTGACGTCACGTGACGTCGATGTGAAATCACTGTGACGTAAATGCGAGGTCTTTATGGCCGTTTTCAAGGCTTTCTGTGACCTCACAATGTGACTACTTTGTGAAGTCACCGTGCGACTTCAATGTGAAAAATGTGACGAATCTGCATCGGATAGGGTGACCAGATTTTACCCGAATCCTATACGGATTGTTCGGATCAAAATTTTTTTATGGTTCAAGTTTGTGACGACACTGCACCGGGTCGGGTGACCAGATTTTACCCGAATACAATCCAGAAACTTCGGATCGATCTTTTTGGATTTGTTTGGCTACAGAATAGATTTGGATTAGTTGACGTGTGACCTGATTTTCGTGAACCCGATCTGACCCGAGTCGGGTATAATGTTTTTACTGTAAGTCTTGTTCAGAATAGAATCTTGCATATGACCAAGTAACGAGATTTTATCAGAAATTGTGTTACGATACAATTTCTGATGTCGGCTCGGATCTAGTGTCATGCACGAATCCGGTTATATACTTCTTGAACATGATTGAATGTCTACTTGAACATGAAAGATGGTTGACTGAAACTATATTTACATTCAACCCGTAATCTTACCCTAACCCAACAACAACAACAACAAAAATTCTGTAGGCCCACAACCCGACCGAACCTGATAAATGATTTCGCATAGATTCGGATAAAGAGATTTCACCAAATACGGATAAAATCGACGATAAGGATTGGATCGGCAATCATTTTTTTTATGCAACTCGTATTCAAATTAAAACTTTGCATCTGATTGGGAAACCGGCTAATGTAGCCGTTAAACAAGAAAATTATAAATGTAAAAAACGCATACTAATATAAAAATAATAGATGAATCCATTAAAAATTATAATAAAATTAAATATTTTAATAATATGAAATTCTATTGTGCAAATAACCACTTTTAAAAATAACTTCGACTTCCATTTGTTTTATGTAACCACCAAAAATGTTGACAATAATTAAAACTATGCTATTTTGCTTTTAAGTATTGAAGTTTTTAAATGTGTATACTTTGCCATATTTCCCCTCGTTCAGTATCACGAAACTTTCTGACACATTTATGAACAAATTTTTAAACGCTTGGCACTTGCATGCCTGATTATTAAAGCGATTTGGAATGAATAGCGTTTTCCATTTTTTGATAAATGAAATGCTTAAGAGCAATTTGGTCACTTTTTTCCGTTTCTGACGCTGCGCATCGGAAATTCGGTTCAAAACACCGACTTTGATAGTGTTTTCTGAAACATATTTTGTCAAAAATGGAAAATGCCATTCTATTACATATATTATGAATAAGAACACCTGCCAATTTCATGTGTTTCCGAATAAAAATGAATTCAGAAATTAGTTATTTTGGATTTGATTACAAATTTAATGAAAATAAAAGTATAGATTTTTAAATAAGCATTGTGAAAAATTTATATTAGGAATCCATTTAAATAATAGATCTACCTATTGTGCAATATTATTAAATAATAAACATTGTATCAAGCAATAAAACATTTTTCGAAGCAAATGAAATTTAAAACTTCGGATCATAAACGCAAAGAAAAAAAATATTTTTTTTTTCTTTACAAATTATTTTATTTATAGTTTTTGATAGAATACTAAATGCAGAGCTTAAATATCAATTTTTACTATAGAAAAAATTCGATAACATAACTGGAAAAATTACCTTAACTGAATAGCTGTTTTATTGTTTCATCAATATTCATTATTTTTTTGCACCTAATATTGACATATCTTGACAACTAAATTTGTAATGAGTTAAATTGTCGCAATTATTTCAAATATACCAGAAAATTATTTCTCAAAACCTCCACTAGCTAAGAAATTTTCAAATTGTAAATCAAATATTAATAGTTTTAAAAATTGCAATGTTTTTAATTACAATGAATAACTATGAAAATTGAACTGAGAAACGCAAAATGTAAATACATTCCTCGTTATAAATAACACTTTACATTTAGAATATATATTGTTAGTAAATACTTTAAGCTTTTTTCGAAACTCTCTATTTAAAACGATTTAAAACATTAAAGATAAAATTTTATACAAGTGATTAAAAAAAAAAATAGATTTAAACATCTTAACATTTAAATAATGCACTATTAATGTACCATTACTAAATATGCACTCTTAACAAAACTGAGAAAACATTAAAAGTTACCTGCTAATCTATAAGTAAAACCACCAGTTCTAGGGATTAAGTTTTAATGGTGGTTGACTGCTTCCTTTTCATTGAAAAGGAGACTCAAATCCACTGCTTTAATTTTCAAAGTGTCCAGCTTAGGTGTGTTCATAGATCTGAGATATCATATATCGCACGCAGACCTTAATAACGCACCCAGCTAGACATAAGGATAGGTTAAAATGGATGATTCACTTTAAAACGTTAATTTACTTTCATGGTATAAATTCCACAATATACTTCCACAAACTAAAAGAACACCACACATTCTAATCCGCCGATGAAATTAATCGTCTGCCCTCAACATCTGCGATCATGATCTGCGCAGTAATGTTTACCACAAAGTAACATCTAGCAGGTGTTTCCAGAAAAAGAATAGAAAGAAAACAGTTAAATAAAGACATTTCAAATGCTTTATCCTAATCCTAATCATATTATAAATCTGATTGTGTGCAAATGTTAGGCTGAAGCCAGCGTCAAAATGGAGCATTTAATGATCCTGTATCTTTGCATATAGGCTGATTATAACCCTCATGTAAACATAGGCTGGTTTTTGTTTATTTTATTCAAATAGTTTTCTTAATATTTCAAAATTTCGTTATTGTCATTGAGAATAAATGGAGATTTTTTAGTATAGCATTTTAAAATGGTTAAATTTACTTTACCGTTGCTAATACTTTATCGTTGCCAAAACTAATTCAAAACCCGTAATAATAATTTTTACTCAACAGTTTAGTTTCAATTGAAAAATTTTCACGTGAAAAATGAAAATGAAATAAAAAAAATAAAGAATTAAGAAGAAGATTAAATAATATTATTAGAAATAAAACGTACTTTTTTTTAGTTTTTGATAATAATACAAGGTTTCAATATGCGTAACCATAGGAAACAGGCGAATATGACGTCATTTATAGAAAATAAAGCGGATATGCTTTGATTGGTGAAATAAAATGATCTTGGGTTTTTTCTTTACTTTTTTTCTTTTTTTTTTTTACCGTCTGCGCACGGCTAATATAACTATACCGTATTTTTTATTTAAATTTTAAGAAAGTAAAAAGAAGTTTCAAAAGAAAATGGTTAGCAAATGTCAATAATATGCTCCGCAAAATTATCCATGTCGTAAATGATGTCATGGATAGCGAGAAATAGCGATTTTTCATTCTTAAAACTAAAAGAAATAACTCGATTACCTTTAAAAAATGACGAATGTTAATAGTTCCATTTTTGTTGATAAAACCTAAAGATTTAATATTATTTCGTTAAAGTAACATAATTTTCTCTATGCCAGTATTGATATTAATTGCCTGGAAAAGAAAATTAACAAGAATTATGTCATTAAAAGGGGATTTCTCTGGGGGAAAAGGAGACGTCATATTTGAAATAAAACGGAAATTTTCCAATATGTTTTAAAATGAGTGTGAATCAATTCCTTACATTAATAATACAAGGATCAAAAAGTATAGAAAGTAGATGAGTTTCACGCCATATTTATAACGAAAAATTTAAATGTTTTGTTATCTATACTGATTATTAAGCATGAGTATCCGTTATTTCGTTCCGCATGAGTAGCCGAGTTTTCTGCTAAAAATCACATCATAATTTTAAGAAAAGGAAAATGAACACGAATCTATTATATTAAAATCTGATCGTGTGTTTGTATTTCGCAACTACTCCTAGAATATCGAACGCAATGCGATTTACTACCGGTTAGTTTACTACCGGTTTAGCGAATACCGGTTACAATTGATCCGAGGATGTCCCACAAACTCTCAGAATTAAAAAAATTAAATTAAATGCCATTTTTTTTAACGACGTTTCTCTAAAAACGGAAAGTAACTTACTCCATATTTGTGTATAAAAAAGGAGAAATAAAACAGATCAGTATATTTTTTACACCATTTTCTCATTAAAACTGAAAAACAGAATTTATTTTCACTTTGAATAGATGGTGAAAACAAAATCTTGATTTCAGTAAATTATCCGAAAAATACAAACATATTTTCACATATTCAAACTGCATGAATCAATTTATTCTGGAGAACAAAAAATTGCCTGCCAATATACTTACTGTCATTTAGAAAACAAGATTTGTTTCAACTATATATTAAACCAAGGAGGCAGAATTTAATTTAAAGAAAAAGCATATACTATTTCTAATTAATGTTTTTTTTTTTTTTTTTTTTTTTGAAGGATGGCTGTTAAAACGTTTCTCAAAGGCATTAAAAGTAAAATTGTTTATCAAGTAAAATTGACATTTGTTTTTACCCAATTCGTCTATTTCCACGATTTTATTTGGCCCTCCTTTTTGCATTGGTTGCAATTTCATTTTCGCGATTATTTGGCACAAAATTTCACTTTTTTAAGAATGAGTTATGTCAAGGTCCCTATAATAAAAAATACCGTATTGTCTCCTATGAAATATGATAAATAGTTAGTTAATAACGTTTTTAATTATTGGGAGTAAAATATTTTGCTTAATTAATGTATTTATTCTTCTTTTAATGTTGCGTGAACGAAGTCACGGGTAACAGCTAGTAATATTATAAATCTGATTGTGCGCAAATGTTAGGCTGAAGCCAGCGTCAAAATGGAGCCTTTAATGATCCTATATTTTTGCATACAGATTGATTATAACCCTCATTTGAACATAGGCTGGGTTTTGTTTATTTTATTCAAATATTTTTCTTAATAATTCAAAATTTCGTTTTTTCATAGAGAGTAAATGGACATTTTTTTCGTATAATATTTTAACATGGTTAAATTTACTTTACCGTTGCTAATACTTTATCGTTGCCAAAACTAATTCAAATTCCGGAATAATAATTTTTAGTCAACAATTTAGTTTCAATTGAAAAATGTTCACGTGAAAAATAAAAATGAAATAAAAAAATTAAAGAATTAAAAAGAAGATTAAATAATATTATTAGAAATAAAACGTACTTTTTTTAGTTTTTGATAATAATACAAGGTTTCAATATGAGTAACCATAGGAAACAGGCGAATATGATGCCATACATCAAAAATAAAGCGGATATCTTTGATTGGTGAAATAAAATGATCTTGGGTTTTTTTTCTTCGCTTTTTCTTTTGTATGGTAATAATTCTTGGCGTTTTACCGTCTGCGCGGGGCTAATATAACTATACCGTATTTTTTATTTAAATTTTAAAAAAGTAAAAAGAAGTTTCAAAAGAAAATGGTCAGCAAGTCTCAATAATATACTCCGCAAAATTATCCATATCGAAAATGATGTCATGGATAGCGAGAAATATTTATTTTCATTCTTAAAACTAAAAGAAATAACTCGATTACCTAAAAAAAATGACGAATGTTAATAGTTCCATTTTTGTTGATAAAAACTAAAGATTTAATATTATTTCGTTAAAGCAACATAATTTCCCCTATGCCAGTACTGAAATTAATTGCCTGGAAAAGAAAATTAACAAGAATTATGTCATTAAAAAGGGATTTCTCTGCGGGAAAAGAGGCGTCATATTTGAAATAAAACAGGAATTTTCCAATGTGTTTTAAAATGAGTGTGAATCAATTCCTTACATTAATAATACAAGGATCAGTAAGTATAGAAAGTAGATGAGTTTCACGCCATATTTATAAAGAAAAATTTAAATATTTTTTTTATCTATACTGATTATTAAGCATGAATATCCGTTATATACAGATGAGAATTTTCTGCTAAAAATCGCATCATAATTTTAAGAAAAGGAAAATGAACACGAATCTATGTTTGTATTTCGCAACTACTACTCACTGTAAAAAATTGCTGCAGTAAAATTACTGCAGCAGAGATTCCAGGCAATGTCCATAAGAAAACCGGTTTTGTGACTAGATAAACGAGCTTTGTTATTAGATAAACGGTTTTTGCCTGTAAAAACATGAAATTTACTGAAATGGACCGTTTACCTTGAAAAGGGGGCATTTCCCGTAAAATTACGGCAGCAATTCACGTGAATTTACAATTTTCATTTACAGTGCCAGAATATCGAACGCAACCTGATTTACTTTATACCGGTTATCACTGATCCGAGGATGTTACACAAACTGTCAGAATTTAAAAAATTAAATTAGATGCCAAGATTTTTTTTCTTTTTTGTTAATTTTAACGAAGTTTCTCTAAAAAGGAAAGTAAGTTACTCCATATTTGTGTATAAAAAAGGAGAAATAAAATAGATCTGTATATTTTTTACACCATTTTCTCATTAAAACTGAAAAAAACAGAATTTATTTTCACTTTGAATAGATAGATGGTGAAAACAAAATCTTGATTTCAGTAAAGTATCCGAAAAATAAAAACATATTTTCACATATTCAAACTTCATGAATCAATTTATTCTGGAGAACAAAAATTGCCTGTCAACATACTGCCATTTAGAAAATAAGATTTGTTTCAGCTATACATTAAACCAAGTTGGCAAGAACTGAATTTAAAGAAAAAGCATGTACTATTTCCAATTAATGTTTTTCTGAAGGATGGCTGTTAAAATGTTTCACAAAGGCGTTAAAAGTAAAATTGTTTATCAGGTAAAATTGACATTTGTTTTTACCCAATTCGTCTATTTCCACGATTTTATTTGGCCCTCCTTTTTGCATTGGTTGCAATTTCATTTTCGCGATTATTTGGCACAAAATTTCACTTTTTAAAGACTGAGTTATGTCAAGGTCCCTATAACAAAAAAATACCGTATTGTCGCCTATGAAATGTGATAAATAGTTAGTTAATTTTAACGTTTTTAATTATCGGGAGTGAAATATTTTCTTAATTAATGTATTTATTCTTCTTTTAATGTTGCGTGAACGAAGTCACGGGTAACAGCTAGTAGTTTATATGGCTGACAAATAACTTCTAATAAAACTATAATATTCTGTTTTTATATGAGAGAGTTTAGTATTCTTGGAAATAAGCTGTGAAAATTTAAATTTTTATATATTTTTTAATCAGTTGCATTTGTTTTAGGCGTCCAAAGTAAACATAAATTTTAAATAAAAATGGATTTAATAGTCTTTATAAAATAATTACGACATAAATATAAATACTATTCTGCAATCAGATTTCCTAAATAAGATTTTTTCATTTTTTACACTCTATTGAAAAGAGCAATATATTTAACAGAGGTGATATCTTATTAAGCACTGACCAGTTTTGGAATAAATTGCTATAGGAATGACATATACTTTATGACATATTTTTAATTCGTTTTTGTTCGGAAACGCATGAAATTGGCTTTTGTTTTTATTCAGAAACTCTGTAATTGAAAGACGTTTTCCATTTTTTAGTAAAATCAGAAGATCTTTCAGAAAAGAATGTCAAAGTCAGCGTTTTGAACCAAATACCCGACGTAACAGGGAAAGAAAAGAGAAAAACCAGTCGTCACGTGACACGAATTGCTTATAACTCGATAAGTAATATATTTATCAAAAAATGGAAAACTCATTTCGATTCCAAATTGCTTCCATAGTCAGTCCTGCCCATTTTATGCCTTTGCGTTTAAAAATGAGTCAGAAATTATGTCAGAAAGCTTCGCGTTGTGGAGCAGGTCAGTTGAGAACCACCTTAAATATTCAGTACAAGAAAAATCTTGAACGCGTTCGACGGTCACCCCGAGCAACCCCGATGTCGAACTCGCAAAAACGGTGTCCTCACTTTTTAAACAGAAAGCTGATGATTGGATTGAGTGGCCCCTCAAAATAATAAGAGATTGGAGATTTTTAAAATATTTTTAGTATCACAAAATTAGCAAATGAGTCCTATGCGGTGGTAGGAAAAAAAATTAAATGTTTGTATTTAAAATGCCAACAGATCTCTAAATCGCTAACAGTTTTATTAGAATGGGAGATCTATTTCTGAATTACTTTCCGCCAAAACTTTCCTACGTTACTAAATTTCTATTTAAGGATTTTTACCTGTGTATTATATAGTATATTTTGTTAAATTTCATGAAAATGGCAATGAAAATTGTAAAAAAATATCTGCCTCATATATGTAGACAAATATTTATTTATTATTTTATTTTGGAAATACAATATATTTAAATAATGTGTGACAATGTTTTTATTAATGATTTAGGTACATGACATAATTCAATTCTATATTTTATGAGTTTTTTTCCAAATTCTCTCTCCGATCACAGCGTGAAGTCACAGAGTGTTGGCATTTTGGTCATAGGTTTTACGTGACTTATGTGACTTGCAGTGACGTCATTGCAACGTCACAAAAATTTTTAAAGCTGTCAAAAAGTAATTTTCTTCATGCCATAAGATGTTCTAAAGTTTATTTTAAGTTTTCTTTAGATCTTCAAGACGTTCACATTTTGATCACAGTGTGACGTTACAAAGTGGTGTCATTTTGGTCACAGATGTGACGTGACGTACGTGACTCACAGTGACGTCACAATGACGTCACTGTGACTGTGCATGCTATGCGGGAAATGGGATAAATCTGCATGAAAAACCCATTTATATAAATTAAGGGGGGATTAGCCCCCCGTCCCCCCCCCCTTTATACTTAACCAATCAATCCCGAAAACTAATCAGGGAAGCACCATAAAACACAGTGAACCTGTAAACAAAATTTGAAGGAAAACGGAGTAATTCTGCATGAAAAACCCATTTATATAAATTAAGGGGGGATTACCCCCCCCCCTTTCTCCCCCTTTATACTTAACCAATCAATACCGAAAACTAATCAGGGAAGCGCCTTAACACAGTGAACCTATAAACAAAATTTGAAGGTAAACGGAATAATTCTGCATGAAAAACCCATTTATATAAATTAAGGGGGGGATTAGCCCCCCTCGTTCCCCCCCCCCTTTATACTTAACCAATCAATCCCGAAAACTAATCAGGGAAGCACCATAAAACACAGTGAACCTGTAAACAAAATTTGAAGGAAAACGGAATAATTCTGCATGAAAAACCCATTTATATAAATTAAGGGGGGGATTAGCCCCCCGTTCCCCCCCCCCTTTATACTTAACCAATCAATCCCGAAAACTAATCAGGGAAGTGCCTTAACACAATGAACCTATAAACAAAATTTGAAGGTAAACGGATATTTCTATGAAGAGTTATCGCGTTACGTACATAGATACATACATACATACATACGTACGTACAGAACCGGCGGGCACATAAACTCTCAGGCTTTGATAGCCTGTGAGCTAAAAAGATGAATTAAACGAAAAAGCATTATAACCTGATTACAGAAGAAAGTCGTCGTTCGTGATATCACCATCATCTTTTTAAAAAAGGATACATTACCAGGTTTTAGAGGCTGTGAAATGAGAACTGGGGTTGGTGAGCGTAGCGAGCAGGGGGCAGAGCCCCCTAGTGTGGGAAAATTTTAAATATAAGAGTCTAAATATGAAAACATAAATGCAAAAGACATTAAATTAATATTATCAGTAAGTGATTATCTAACACATGGGGAATAAACTAAATAAAATTTCAAACTGTGTTACAAAAGATAATGCTATATAAATGTATGTCAGATAAGACATTTCAAAAACTTAAAAATAAATTAAAGTGAAACTTTCTCTTAAATTTTTTAAGATGTTATATATGACTTAAATATGAAATGCATAGTATTTTTTTCAGGCTACGTTAAACATACATTTATTTTATGTGTTAAAGTTATAAAAAATAAGTAAAACTTAATATGTACTGCTCTTAAAAAATAAAAATATACATTTTCATGTTACCTACATATTCATGGCATGTAAAATGCAATTGTTACGCAGTTATTACATTTATTTTTAAATTATATATATATGCAAGGTGGCCATAATTAAACTGACGGTACTCAGAGTGTTCTGTAGCGCGATCTAATTGCGAGAATGGTGCATAATTTTGTAAGAAGATTAAACAAGACGGGGGACGAAGGATTCCGCGAAAACAAAATTAGTTCCAAAAGTCACCGCCAGGGGAATATGTGGCGCTGTGTATTCGAAAAAGAGAGTTTCAAAAAAGAAGAATCAATACTGAAATAAAACTACCATTTATTTAGCACATCCAACTCAGGTTCGATGTGGCCGCCGTTTTTGTGGACCACATATTGCATTCTGTGCACAGCATTTACAACAGCAGAGAATAACATGCAGGAATCTCCCGTACAGTTCGCGATATGTTATCCTTCAACGTAGCCAGGTCCTGGACACCTCCGTGATAGACCTTTGACATTAGGTAACCCCATAGCCAAAAATCGCAGGGTATAAGTTCAGGGGACCGAGGTGGCCATGCATTTGGAAAACAGTGGCTAATGACTCTTTCTGTTGTGAATTTCTGTCGTAGAAGCTGCTGTACTGTAGTAAAAATAGTTTATTTACTGTGGGACCTTTTAACGTGCAGTTAATGGCCAATCTAAGTTTATGTATATTTAAGTAGGGGTAATCTTTCAATATAAAAAAATATATATTTCCTGTCTTTATATAGTAAACAGTTGAAAATCATATAAATAGGTAAAGTCTTCTTACCTTCTGTTTTCAGGATTCTGGAGTAGTGTATCCAATATTATATCGTGACATTTATTTATGACACTGTCACTTCTCATATGTATATCCTTTTTTTCACTGTCGCTTATGTAAAGGAAGAAAAGCATTATTATTGTGTGAATATTTATAATTGATATGATTCTTATCTTTTAAAGTTAAGAAGATTTAATATTCTATATTTTTACAATTTTACATATTTAAAGATATAAAAGTTTTATACGCTTTAGGAGCGATTAAAAGTTACGTCTTTCAGTCCGGAAAAATCATGTTACACTGACGTTGAAAACAGTCTATAACGAACATAGTTGCCATGGCTGCATGAGGCCCATTTTTGGGGTATTCACAGTTTTAAGTGTTTACAGAAGTTCTCGCACATGGCTTTGACGTCACGAGCAATCTGGTTTCTCAAGTGCAGAAAGTTTCGGTTTGATTATAGCTTCCTGAGTGATAAGCTGGGATTACGTGTTTCGGAGAAAGAGGGTTTTCAATATGTACCCGCAAAGCAATATGTGGAGGTGCTCCATCTTGCATGAAAATGATTTTCTCCAGGCACTGTCTTTGCTGAAGTGCCGGAATAACAAAGTTGTTTAGCATTTGGCGATATTTGTCTCTTGTAACAGAACAAGTTACAGGTCCTGTCGGAGTAATGTTCTCATAGAAGAATGGACCTATGATCATATCTGCTGTGAAACCACACCAAACAGTTATCTTTGGGGAATGCAAAGGAATTTCCTTGAATGCTCTTGTTGACTTGTTATCCCAAATTCATCAGTTCTGGGTATTTACAGTTCCATTCAGGTAAAAGTGGGCCTCGTCTCCCCATAAGAGTTTCCAGGGCCAAGCATCACCCAACTCCATTCTGGTAGGAAAAGTGAGAGCAAAAGTCAATCGCTTATCATGGTCGGTGTGACGTAACTCTTGTACACGGCTGATCTTGTACGGATAGAAGTGGATAATCTTTCGTAGGATTTTCCATACCGTACAATAAGGCATATCCAGATTCCGAGCTATCCCACGAGCGCTGGAAGTGGTAGCAATATTGTCTGGTGCTCTGTCCACAATCGCCGTTGCCACTTCTTCGATTGTATCCTGTGATACGTGTTTTCGTCCTCTGCCTGACTGAACATTTAGAGAACCTGTTTTTTCAAACTTCTCAACCATTGCTTTTAAACCATTAATTGACAAAGGACCGTTACCTTTACGCATTTTTGTGGTTTCTAAAAGCACGAAGAGCTGATGGCGCATTGCACTGGTTGAGGTAAAAGAATTTGACTAGTAGAGTTCGCACGACTACAGAAGGAGACATTATGAAAGATAACTTTCAATGAAATTGCTTCTAACAGTAGCACATTACCTTCTAAAGCCGAACAAGCTGGCACTGGACCAAAAGATGTAACGTGAAATTTGAATAAAGAACTTCTTTTTCTGGTGTTGCTTTCCTTGGGGCTCTGTAAGTGAAATTGCAGATAAAGAAACTTTAGCAGTGTTTATGTAAATTTTTAGCTATTTATAAACTGTTACCATATTGAGCTTGGATTAAATTACTAAATTCGTTAAATAAACGGTAATTTTATTTCAGAATTGATTCTTCATTTTTTGAAACTCTCTTTTTCGAATACACAGCGCCACATATTCCCCTGGAGGTGACTTTTGGAACTAAATTTTTTATTGCGGAAGCCTTCGTTCCCCGTCTTGTTTAATCTTCCTACAAAATTTGGCGCCATTCTTGCAATTAGATCGCGCTACAGAACAGTTTGAGTACCGTCGTCAGTTTAATTATGGCCACCTTGTATAATACATATAAAATTAAATTGAAAATTGAAAAAAAAAGTAAAATTGTTAGATAATAAAGTGCGTTTCAAAAATTTATAGACAACCATGAAGAAAACTTTTATTAATATATTTTTAAGTTTTGATTCGATTTTTATAAAAAGTTGATATGAATGTGTATTTTTGTATATTTACGAAACGTCTCTAAAATTTTTACATTCCACGTAGAAAACGTTTATTAATTTATTTTTCAGTTTTGATTCGATTTTCATAAAATTTTATATGACTCGATAAAATTCTGCAACGATAATATATATTAAATTTCAAACAATTCGATTGGGTAGTTTTTTCGCTGTTATATGCGGACTGAGAGACGACGACTGTAGGTGCTGCATATTTATATAATTAAGGAAGCACCTAAAAATGAATTTTTAAATTTACTGGTACTGGAATTTTTGTAGAAGCATTTCTTAAAAATTCAGAAAATAAGAAGAAATTATTAAAGAGTTGTGTGTATTTTTTTTTACGCAAAATATATATTTACGAAAAGTCACAAAAATGTTTACATTACACCGAGATATATCCGACCATTACGTGTACATTGTAACAAAGACAACACTTAATTGGTTTTTATTACTTACCCATCATACGTAGTATAGGGTAAGTCTTGTAATCGTTTTGAAAATCGATTTTTTTGACGGATTTACACGTTTCAGACACTGGAGATTCCGAAAAACATATTAAAAAAAAAAAAAAATGCCGTCCGTTTGTGTGTCTGTAAACGCTCTATCTCCCGACAAAATTGAGATAGAGACTTGTAATTTGGTATGTACTTAGTATGTAATAATGGAAAGAAGCCTTTTGAATTTCAGTAACCTCGATTAACCGGAATTAATTATAATTGTAATTAGTTTAATTAATTAATTAAAATTAAAATTAATTTTAATTTTAATTAGTTGCCAAGATTTTTGGAATCCTATTTACCACACTCTTCTATTTTTCATGACCCTGTATTTCATCCAAATTTCAATTCATAGATATATTTTAATTGGAAATGAGGCGATTAATCAGATGCAATAAACCGCTAGTTAATAGGATTATTGTTTTTGGAGTTATAAGGATGTTTCTATTAAGTAATTCAGTAATCGAGCCTTTAAAGTTTATGACGTCATCAAGGCACGATTTTATTCAAATTGCAATGCATTTTATAAGTAGTTTACTCATTTTTTATTTTCATATTTTATATTATGCATATCCATGATGGGTAAGTATTACGGTGGCCCCCAACGACTAGTTTTCAAAAGTAATCGTCCTTATGGATGACTGCAGAACAATAGCCGTACAATATAATGAAATCAGAAGGAAAATTTTAAGAAAAGCATATTATCTGTGTATTTTAGGAAATGAGATTGGTCTAATTTTCAAATGGTATGAAACGGATATCAATACTTTGAGCTGATAATATTTTAATTTTATTGCTTTGAAATTTAGAAAATTAAAAAAAAATATGTAGAACAGATTTCCATTACTATTTTTTCTAAGGTGTATATTTCAAATCAAAGATAATTATTTGCAGATGTATTAAATTATTTTAAGTATCTGTATTTCTTTTAATTTGAAAGACCAAATAAGATCAGTTGTTAAATGTTAAAGAATTGTACCACAATTTTTGTAGAAGCATTTCTTAAAAATCCAGGGAATAAGATGAAATTATTAAACTGTTTTCTGTATATTTATTAATATACATATATATTTACGAAAAATCTCTAAAACTTTTACATTACACCTAGAAATATCCGACCATTCCGTTTCATCGTAACAAACACAACACTTAATTGGTTTTTATTTTCAAAAGTAATCGTCCTTATGGATGACTGCAGAACAATAGCCATACAATATAATGAAATCAGAAGGAAAATTTTAAGAAAAGCATATTATCTGTGTATTTTAGGAAATCAGATTGGTCTAATTTTCAAATGGTATGAAACGGATATCAATGCTTTGAGCTGATAATATTTAAATTTTCTTGCTTTGAAAATAGAAAATTAAAGAACATATTTGGAAGAGATTTCTATTACTATTTTATCTAAGGTGTATATTTGAAAATGAAGATAAGTATTTTCAGACGTATTAAATTATTTTAAATATCGGTATTCCGCTTAATTTGAAAGGCCAAATAAGATCGGTTGTTAAATATTAAAAATACACACACACACGCACATATGTATAGGTAATTAATCATTAATATTATATGACTTCATTACAATGATAGCCGAGAAAGATGTAGGAATCTTACTTGTTAATTATTTTTAGATCGTAATATATATATTAATCTTAATTTGATATTAAAGAAACTTAATTAGAAAGTAAACCTGCTTATTGATCGTTGCTGAGCGAGCGCTTATAAAGTACAATATAATTAAATTAGTAGACACGTGTAATTAAATCATTTTACTCCAACCTTTAAGAGATTAGATTGGCTTAATTTGCAAACCGTATGAAACAAATATAAATACTTTGAGCTGGTAATTAAATGCGGTAATTCATTATAAGTTTGATTTTGCTTTCTTGAAATTTGTTAAATAAAGAAATTATTTCAAATACTTCTTAATAGTATTTTATTAAAACTGACAGTTTGGAAATAAATATCATTATTTGGATATGTATTAATATTTTGTTCAGACTTCGATAATTCAAATAATTTCAAAAGTAAAATGACTGTTTTTAAAATTTTATAAAATTGCACGGTCATTTAATTTATATTCTAACCATACATGCTTTGACTTGTTTTCATTTAAAAAAATTTAAATACATATCAATCTCTAGATGTCATTGAATATTTTGATTTATCACTATATATTCTAAATAAAAGAATAAAGTTACACAAGTTATACAATGATAGCAATACATATATCAAAGAAGATTTAAGGCTATGTATGGGTACCGTTCTTTAACTCTTCCGTGCCCGACTTTATTTCCTCAATTATGAGAAAATTTTACTTTTACATTAAAAACATTCAAAGTCGATATCTAAATCTTAAATGTTAAGGTTTACTGAAATTATTTGAGTAATTTTATTTTGAGTATTGTGAATCAGACAAAAAGCTGAAGAAGGTTGTGTGAAGTGTGATTGTTCGGCTACTCTGATCATGTGAGTAGGCGATGTTTTGAATGAGATCGTATTTTGTTTTTGTCCACTAATTGTCCATGTGCGTAAAAGTTGATCAAGGCTCTCTTTCTCTAACTTTCGACGGATGCTATGTGAATCTCGGAATTTGTTTTTCTGCTTTTCAAACGTAAATTCGAAGCTTATATATCCCAAATATCCATTGACCAACTACAATAATTTGCATGAATATCGATAAAAAGCTGAAACTCACAATTTCCTAGATTCACACAGCATCCCTCGAAAGTTAGAGAAAGTGAGCCTTGATCAACTTTTACTCACATGGAAAATTAGTGGACAAAAATATACGATCTCATTCCAAACATCGCCTACTCACTCGATCAGAGTAGCCGAACCATCACAGAAGTTAGGAAAATATTTTATTACAGCAGAATTTAAAAGACAGAACAACATACAAGTATTTCGTATAATTAATCACAAAATATTTGTTCGGAAAAGTAGCCAAAAATTACTTTTAAAGAGTGAAACATATGTTTGAATTAAAAGAAGTACCAACGGTGTAGAGAAAATTTAAAATATTTTTATTGATTTTATTACTAGTAAATGTTGAAATATAAATGAAGTCATAATAATAAATGTATAGATACATACTATCCATATTATATGCTGGTTTTAGCCAAAATAAATGTTAAGACAAAATAATACTCAATGAAAAGATATTTCCTATTAATAGGACACCAGACCAGAATGGTTTAAAATAAAATAAAATAGAAAGGCAAAAAAGTTTCTCTTGAATTACTTAAATTATTTTAATTATTTTCATATCAATTAAATATAAAACAAAACAAAATCCTTTAACATACCTTTTTTCTATTTTTTTCTATTATATTCGTACAATTTACCTGCCTTTAAATTACCAAAAATACATTTAATGTGAAATATTTTTTAATATATTAATAAAACACTATCGTTTTATGGAGAGAAATAAAAAACCCTCTCGTTTCCTTAATGCATTTTTTTGCCCAAACTTATTATCAAGAATAACCATCAATTTCGCAGGACGTATTAGGGGCAATGTCTTTAAAATATTATTCATGACGTATTAAAGGTAACGTCCATTTCATATGGATATTTTGTTTAAAGTGTTTTATATCATTTAGCAGGATTGTAAAAATAATCTTGAATGTCACACACTGTAAAAAAAACTCGGAAACGTTACTCATTCTGGTGGGGCAGCAATGTGGCCCATCGTTTCTAGTTATGTTTCCGCATATTTCGGTCAGATGTTCATAAAAGTTTCCGCATATTTCGGTCAGATGTTCATAAAAGTTTTTGCATATTTCGGAAACATTTACGTGCATTTCGGAAACGTTTCTTTATATTTCAGTCAGATAAAGGTTTCTGCATATATCGAAAATGTTTTTGTATACATCGGAAAGGTTTCTGCATATATCGGAAAGGTTTTTGTATACATGGCAAATGTTTCTGCATGCATCAGAAATGTTTTTGTATACATCGGAAATGTTTCTGTGTGTTTTGGAAATGTTTCTGTGTATTTCTGTTTTATAATTTCTTGTATTTGAGAGAACAATATGCTTTAAAAAAAATTAATATTACATTCGCTCGAGGCGAAACCCCACTCCACATCATCGTGGTTAGGTGTTCTGCGAAGTTTGGTGAGCAAACTCGCTAATCTTACTATAGAAATGATCCTATGAAGTATGATCTTGTAGATGAATCATACTCTAGAATTAGAAATATTATAAACTTTCTGTAATTTCTGGTGTGAAACATATATTTTTCTGAACTCGTTTTATTATTTACCTTTTATTATTAGACTGCTACTCAAGATATCACTTTAAAGTTATTTATGCAGGTGAAATAAACTTTGAAAAAACTTAATTCTATGACAAAAACTTCTGTCATTTTAAAATAACTCCAAATTTGAGAGTATGTCCTTCTACTGAAGAGAGGCTTCCAAATTTTTCCTTTGTAGGAACAGACTTGAGTCGTCTGGAAACTTCTTTAGTTTACCTACTACAAGTTTACAATTACAACAAGTTTAGAAGTTGTTGTATACACAGTTAAATAACTCGTTCGATAGTTTCTTTATACTCTTGTACCATGAAGCTATAATAAATATTAGATATTTGATTGATGAATAATAATGTAGTACTAGTATTAATGAAGCACAGATAGCACCGTATATACGTCTTTAACATCTTTTCGTTTTGAGATCGGTTCCGTTTCATAACTTTTCTAATGATGAAATGTATCGTGTATATGACAGAAAAAATTCCTAAATTCACTTATACTATACGTTTTTCACTCAGTTTTTATGAATAAGATATTTGTAAATAAATAACGTTGAAAATTTGATTTATGGATCTATAAATAATTCTTTTTTTAAATGCAGCCTCATGAGTTCCATCCTCTAAATAGATACTTAATGAAAATATTTAACTTCCCTATACTTATAAATAGATAGATTTTAGTAATACCTTTCAACATTTTTTTTTTAATCTTGTAAATAGTTATACTATTCGAAAATATTTTATATCTGTGGTAATTGTTTTATTTTCACGAATTGTATACTTATAAATAGATATATTGATAAAAATGTTTTGTCTGTTTGTAAATAATTTTAATATAGTGTTTTACAACTGTGATGCTTCTAAATATAGTCATTTAAAGATATTATTTTATTCGTATAACTTGAGAAGTGCTGAGACAACCTGAGAAAATAAATATATTTTTATAAGTATACAGTTCATAAAATAAAATAATTATTTACAGATACAAAATCTTTTGACATAATATCTATACTTACAAGATTAAAAAATATATTTATTTAAAGGTATTAAAAGTAATACATCTATTTTGGGAAATAAAACATTTTCATAATGCATATGTATCTGTTTACAGCATGGAATTCACGAGACCGGATTTTAAAGAAGAATTATTTATAGATTTATAAATCAAATTTTCAATTATATTTGTTTATAAATATCTGATTCATAAACAATTAAGTAAAAACGTATAGTATAAGTGAAATTAGGAATTCGTTCTGTCATTTAACATCTTGAGGGGCACCGGTATATAATATATACCACTTTTTAATATATAACTTTGCCACCAGTATTATTAAATAAAAATATTTAGTATTGTTTTTTGCAGATTGAGAATTTAAAAATTCATTATTAAAAATTACTGGTGTTGAAACATTGCAAAATTTAGCATTTTTAGACCACGTGCTTGCCCACCAAGGGGATAAACGATACATTTCATCATTAGAAAAGTTATGAAACGTAACCGATCTCCAAACGAAAAGATGTTAAAGACGTATATACGGTGCTATCTGTGCTTCACTAATACTAGTACTACATTATTATTCATCAATCAAATATCTAATATTTATTATAGATTCATAGAACAAGATTATAAAGAAACTATAGAACGAGTTATTTAACTTTGTGTATACAACAAAAGATTAACTGCAAATGTAATATTAATATGCAATAAAATAGAATCTGATAATATTAATTTTTTTAAAGCATATTGTTCTCTCAAATAAAAGAAATTATAAAACAGAATACTTACAGCTCATATAAATGCGTTGCATCTGCATCTGTTTTAAGGTGTCTTTCCTCTCAAGAACAATACAAATCACGTGATAATGACATGTGCAGTAGGTCGGAGTAGATTAGCATGCGCAAATATTACTTCATTTTAAATTCCATTTTTAAACTTTACACGGAATGAGTGTAACATTTCCGAATTTTTCAGTAACCAACATTTTACACTACCTATTCGAAAACATTTCCGCTATGGAATGTAACGTTTCTGACTTCTTCAGAATATTCACCGCTTTGAATATTTTTCCGAAAATACGTGTAACGATTCCGAAATAACAAGTAACTGTGGAGAACACAAAGTTTACTATAAATTTCCGGAAACTTTTCCGCCTTGGGCCGAAATGTTTTTAATTTTTTTTACAGTGCAGATTAACGAGTTGTTTTACCATTGAAGGCTACATTTGCGCATTATTATGTCCGGGACAAAAAATAGTAGCATTTAAGTTTGGAGTCAAAATTGAGCTATATATTTAATAATAAACACAATTGTAAAAGTTTCCTGTTCATTGCAAATATTCTTCAGCATTTCTCTCTAGCATGGACTCTATTCACTCAGATAGCTATAAATTGATGCAAAATCTTTTGATGCCATGAACATGTCACATATATTTTATTAATAATTACATTTAATGCTAGATATAAAAGTGACATTTGATATTTGCGGATAGATTCTGAGCAGCATTTTATTGTTTAATTTGAAAGATTTTTGTTTTATTCTAAACTAGCTGTAAAATATGAAACAAATACGGAAAGTCAGATAATATCAAACGATTTAACTTATCAGTAAAATTTATAATTTTCTTAAAACAGTACTTGAAATAAACATCTTTATTGTGCTACAGCATTAAAATTACAGCATTAGCGAGAAACTCATAAGAATGTTACGTTACACCAAAAAGTCAATTCCCATTAGATTCTACCATGTATTAGTGTAGAGTGAATTTACCTTTCAAAAGAAAACGTGCTGTACAAAGCAAACGTTGTTAGAGAACAAATACTTAAATTAGCAGAAACTGTTAATTAAATAATTTCAGTGTGTGTTTTAAGAAATCTTATTGCCTAAATTTTCAATGTGTTTGCAACAAACGTTAATACTTTGAGAAGCTAATTGAATGCTAGCAATTATTAAAAGTTTTTATTTTAGTGCCTTGAAAATAGTAGATTGATAGTAATTTAAAGAAATTATTTCAAATATATTTATATTAGTATTTTATTAAAATCGTCCTTTTTACAATATAATTTAATATTCGCATGTGTTTTAGATATCTATATTTAAAATAATTTTTAATGTGCAATATATTAATAAAATTGCGAAAATTTTCCATATTTGCTTTTGGTATCTTTTGTGAAAATGTGGATCACATTTAAATTTCGGGAAGTATTTAAATATATGGACTTCCGTTTTCATATTTTGAATGAAATATTTTAATTTAGCATTTTAAAAGAAATCTCTTTTAAAAATCAAAATAAATGGGCATCTTGAAATGTTGTTTTTATTACAAAAATTGTATGTTTTGTTTTTTGTTCCATATACTTATAATAAAATATTATGTATAACACAATTACACATTCAAAGCATATATACGAAGTACAGAGCAATTCTTTGACCTTAGCATGAAATTCCAGCGATCATTTTCATAATAAAAAATATTTGAAGTGACTCCACTTGTCTTTATGAAAATTTATATTATATCGTGTATTCAGATATTTTTCTGACGCAACATAATCCGCTGTATTATAACACCGGAAATACCGTTACAAAACTACAGACAGTACCTCTGTGCCACTAATAATTGATCGCAATATTAATCACTCATACTCTGTAATATTTTCTTAATGATTTTCTTATAGAATCCGTCGCAAAGTGGTTTGAAAATGCTTTAAAAATGGTTTATTTTACATAATCATTTAGCCTATTTGTACGAAAATCTATCAGAGTTTCCGACAATGGCCTATAACGTATTCACCAATTGAAAGCTCAATCGGAAGGATTGTTTGGCAGCTATCGTGTTCACTCACTCACACACGGAGCCTCCGCGGTCGAGTGGTTAAGACACCATTCCGCTAATCGCTTGACAGCGTAGGAGTCAGGTCGACTGGTTTGACTCCCGTCAGCTCCAATGCACACACTTTGTGGTTCTCCTGTTTGCAATTCTCTGGTTTTCGAAATTTCCTTGAGACTATCTCGTCCTTGTATATTGCCGATGACTTATAAGCGGGCACTTGATGTTAAGCACACAAGTCAGATGTATGATCTCAATAAAAACACTCATACTTATATCATGATTCCAATATTTTACTTTCACTATGTGTTTGGAAAGTAAAAATCAAAACACAACAGCGCTTTCTCTTTGCTTTCAAATGAACATGTGCATTTATAACTATAACCTTAAATATAACAAGAACGAAAATTTATGCATAAGGAATAGATTATGAAATATTTTTCAACAGGAACAGAATATTATTAGATTTTTTCTCATAAAATGAAATGATATATGTAAATATATACTAATTACAAAACACATAACACAGTATCAATCAATTTCCAGCAATTGCTGTCCATATGCTGTCATCTGTGCAAATTCTGCCGTGCAAACCTGTATATGAATATTATATAAGTTTAAAAATTCTAATCGCTCAGGTAAACACACTTTCAGCAATTTTAGATCATAGTCACTCCTGTAACCGAATTCTCTTGTGCGTCTGTGTAAATGAACGATAAATGCCATGCATTCAATAACGTTCTACATAATCTGTTGAAAAAATGTTGAAGTGCATCTCAGTTCTCCTTTTTCATATTGATTTGTTTGAAGTATCATAACATCATTCCATTACCCCGCAACCGATTATTGCACATAAATCATAATGTAATGAAATTATTTTACGAACCCTGTGATTGAAATATAAATTCTACTTAGTCTATAGTCCTGAGAACGCATGTTGTGATTCACTTAGGTGATGCATGCGAATCTCATTATGTTTGAAACATCAATAAAATGCATTGTAAACGATTTTCATCCATAGACCATAATGTAACGGAATTCTTTTCTGTGCCACTGTGACCGAAGTATAATTGCTATACTCATCAGTTTCAATACCGAACATTCTATACTAGACCAAAATAACGTATAAAAATTGCATGGCAATACGAGTATACTTACGGGGCAGACAGACGGGCAAACAAACAGACAAACCGAACGCATAAACACGTTTCAAGTATGTTACAAAGTGTTAAAAATATGGTGCATCTGTGCTAAAGAGGAACAGAGAATCAGCTCTATTGTTTACCACTAAAAGTCTAACAGACCTAACAGTTGAAGTGTTAAAATCAAAACTAAATCAGTATAGTTTTCCATAATACGGTTATTACATATTTGTTTTTGTGCCATTCCATCCGATATATATATATATATATATATATAACACATTATGTATGGAATGCATTCGGCAGACCCAGAATCTCGCACCATAATTAAACTAAGAATAAACAACAAACATCAAAGAAATTTCAACAAATATAACCTAGACAAGAAAAAAACAAGAAAAAAAACAAACAAAAAGCTGTGGCCTCGTCAACAGTGGGTATATTATAAAAGCACAGCAATGTTTCAGACTAATTACCATACACAACAAACTATTATTCAGTAGTGGCGGTGGGTTTCGGCCAGAGCATCGCTAAGCATAAATCAAATGCATAAAAACAATTGAAAGCATATCACGAACACTCCCCCACCGGACTCGACGTCACAAATAAACAGCACATCTCGAAATACAGCTGTTTCAAAACATATGTGTAACCTACACTGAAACAGCAATAGAAATATTTTAACCTGAGCCACACAGCCACAAAAAACAATAAACAATAAACAAAACATCCAGTGATCCATAATCTGTCCATGCTCGCTCCATGTGTGTTCCATGTCTGACGAGACCACAGCTTTTTGGTTGTTTTATCTTGTTCAGGTTATATTTGTTGAAATTTCTTTGATGTTTGTTGTTTATTTTTAGTTTTATTACGGTGCGAGATTCTGGGTCTGCCGAATGCATTCCATACATAATGTGCTATACTTAATCTATGTGGTTATTTGCAGCTATAGCGCTTATCGCATGGATTTTATTTTTATTTTTATTTTTATTTTTATTTTTAATCTTTTTTAAACTTATATATATATATATATATATATATATATATATATAACTTTCGCAGATATCATACAAAACACGGAGTAGTTGCGCAACCTGTAGGACGATGTATGGTAAAATAGTACCGTTTTATTCCAATTTTTAACTTAATATCAAACCTTCGAAAATTTATGCACAATCGTCTTTGAATTACAGTATTGTTAAAATCGATGTAACACACTGGCAGAGAATGCTCTGAAAATAGCGAAATCATTTTAATTACATTCCAAAGAGTGAAATACCACCAAAAATCTGAAAGTCAAAAATTTGTTAATAACTATTGCGATAAAATAACTATATTTTATGAATATAGTAAAAAGTAAAAATAAAATAAAATTAGTTTGAAATGTGGTAAAATAAATTGCAAATTCCCAATTTTATGATGATAATACTTTAAAAAAATGAACTTAACACAAATTATCACAATTCATCATTCAATTCGTTTCTAAAGTTTTATTAAATATTCATAATGTTTCTAAGACTCATTTTAACTCAGTTCATTAACTCGGTTGATTTATTTATTATAATAAATAATAGTAAATTTCGTTAAACTAGAAAAGTATTTTATTGAAATATTTATGTGCATATTATTTAATTTTTCAAGTCTATCAGTTAAATGTTACTTAACAATAATTATATCTGTTAATTACATTAATTAGTTTTTAGGCCAAGAAATAAGACAGTAGTAACATAATAGAAATCTTTAAATCTTTAAATTATATAAAACTATTTATTTTTTTATTTCTGCATTCTTGAAATGATTGCTGAATAAATTCAATTATAAATATTTTATTATTTATTTTTTTTTTTTTACACAAAATTTTACATTTACATATTTAACAAAATGTTTGCTAGAGACAAATTGGTGGAATTCAAATTTTTGAGTATTATTATTATTTTTTTTTTCATTTTAATTAAAACTATATTGCTGTATTTTTTGCACAAGTGCGAAGTTTATTATTTTATCTATGGAATCATAAATGAAAAAAAAAATATTTTTTGCATATATTTTAACTAATCTCAATCAGTAAAAATTACTAGGGGTATAAATCCTTTTTATTTTTTTTTTTTATTTTTTTTTTTTGTGTGTGTGTGTGTGTGTGTTATTCAAAGTAATAACATCTATGAATGTTTCAATGGTTTAAATTAATAATATTTCAATTAAAATTTGTGGTTTATGATTTTGTTATATTTTATAATTTATTATATTTTATATTATGAGTGAAAGGGTAAAATTTGTATTTCTATAATATTTTTAAATTTTAATTTTGCATATAAATTTTTTCCGTATATATTAATCAATAAACAGATTATTTAGTTTTTATTTCTTATCAAATTTTCCAGTATATAAAATTCTTAAAAAACTCTTAACCTTCAGCAACATTTTAACTATCCTATGTCGAATATACGTGTGTCTACACATTCCTCATAGCTAATTCCTAAACCATTAGCTTTAGAGATAGAGTTTCATTTGCAAAAGTATTTAACTAGAATTAAAAAAAAATCCTCAAATATCCAGCCGATTTATTATTAATAATTTCATATTAATAATATTAAGAATAATATAACATTTGTTTAAAAATTAAAAACGAAAAAGCACGCCGTTAAATGTTATTCAAATAACTTAAGACTACACTTTACCATTTGAACTTTTTAACACTTTCCAACATAGTTGAAAAGTATGTTTATGACTTCAGTTTGCCTGTCTGTCTGTACGTACTCTAACTCTCCTAAGTATACTCGCATAGCCCTCTAATTTTTATATGTTATTGATGTTACTTGCGATCTCTATTGAAAATGAAGTTTTTAATGTTTGTAGCTCATCCACGTGAACAGTCGAAAGAATTACGTTATATTATGGTCATTGGGAAAAAATCGTTTCAAGTGAATTTTAATGCTATTACACCAATTCAAACATAATCATATTGATATGCGTTTAGTAAGTGCACTGAAACATGCATTCTGTAGAATATAGGATGCAAAGCATTTATTTTTCATTTAGAGGGCCACACAAAAGAATTTCTTTACATAATGGTCTACAGATAAAAATGTTTGAAGCTTATTTTTATTATGTTACGCTATTTCAAATATAATGAAATCCATATACATTACTGAAGTTTAGTACAAGATATTTGCTGTAGAATACGATGTGCAGAGTTTGTACCGTTCATTTACAGGACACACAATATATTTTGGATACTGTACTATATCCGAAGTAGTGTCTATTAGCGATAATTACTGGAAGTTTGTTTTCAGTTATGGTATGCGTTTTTAAGTTTAACTAAATGTTTGCATACTATGTCGTGTATATAAATACAATGGGTCAAATACAGGGCTTCAAAAAAGAATTATTAAGCATTATGGAGTATCAGCATGAATTGTTTAAAGATGGTGTTTAATTGAATTATGCATTTTTTAAGATAAACTCTTTTACTATATTACTAGTAAGAAATGATTATTTCTTTTACTATATACTTTACTTTTTACTTACGATAATTTACTATATACTCTTTTACTATATACTAGTAAGAAATGTTTATAGAATATAAATAAAATCATATACAGAGGTACCCAAAGAACTAGATACATTGCCGCCTGTGGATGAAAATTGCTGGAAGTGTCATTTCAGTAATTTAATTAAACATTACCTTTATGTGGCGCGTATGAAAATTTGTAAGAAATATACTGGGCAGTACACAATAATTCAAGAATATTTCCGTCTATCGGTAGAATCTACTAAAGGTAAATTTTTTAATGTATTGCGCTTTTAATATATTACTAAACAAAATTTTAGCATACTATGTATAATATATACAGATCTATAGATCAAATATAGGGCTGCACAAAAGAATTGGAGTACTTTTCTGGCTATGGACGGTAATTGGTAAAGTCGGGTTTTCAAAAGTGTTATTTGTTTCTGAAATGTTTACTTAGTTATCTTATTAACATTATCAAACAGACAAATTTTGTTACAGTATTCTTGAAGGGTTGAAATGTGTTTCATAATCTATTTTTGACGCAAAATTTTTCTTCCTTGTTTTTTGTGTATTTGAGTATTTGCTAATAACTTTTAGGCATACTATTAAATGTCCTTATGGAAGAAAATGATTGAATTAAGAAAAGACACAAATCTTAAAATATCATTAAAAAAAGAAAAGAAAAAAAAACTATTTTGTAGACAAATTTATAAAACTTTAAAACCACACTTCTATCCATTTGAAATTTTTTTCTAAAATGTTTGTTTATATTTCCTTACAAGTGTGTTCTGACATTGAAAGAACCCGAATTCCAAAACGTGAATTTGTTAATAAATAAATTAAATAAATAAATAATAGACATAAAAGTAATGTAATGACATATGTAAAAATTCAGTAAAAAGGACGATATACGTAGCATATTTAAACTATTTAGTATATTTATTTACAAATAATCTTTGTAATCGGTTACAGACATGTGATCTGATATGTATGCGTAACTTCACAGACGATATGGATCAGAGTTCGAGTCCGAACATGAACGATGACTCATGTCTAAAAAGGTGGAATTAAACCATGGCGAATGCCATGAAGATTAAATACATGATTTTGTGACCATATAAGTCGTTCACAGATTTTGATGCATATTAACTATAGGTTAAAATGCTACTAATTTAGAAACGGTCTTGAATTCTAGCATGAACGATTCGTGTTTAAAACCACGTGGTTAGTAATATTCGAAAAATATTTTTAATAGTTATTAATTATATTAATAATTAAAACTAGCTGCTTCTGGCGACCAGTTTGGTTGTCCTTAAATGAATGCTAAGTTTTAAACCATGTTACTTTTATTCATAATTTAATTTACTTGTGTATTCCTTCTCCAAAACGGAAGATTCTTATAGAGAAATCAAGAAATCTAAGCCACTATGGCAGCATTTTGTATATTTTCTGTTGTTCTGTATTTCATCTTTCTTGACAGAAAGCGCTCGACTCATTTACTTAGTCATTTATGCGTGATGTCCGTTTGTAATTATGTCTGTAATTAGGTCCAGTGTCAATTGGCGCATTTTAGCTAATACAATTTGGGGCAATAAAGTATTTTTTTCTTAAAACACTTTAATGGTATCACATTTACATTAAACCATATTCTTGCTAATATCCTTTTTGCTTTACGTTAAACTTGGCTGTAGACTCGATTACGGAAGAATAGAAAATGTATCATCGTTCTCATTTAATCATATTGGATAATCTGTCATAATAGCGCATATGAAAAGCGAAACGGTCAGCCCGTATTTCTTTTCGTCAGTCTCATCACTTGCACTTTTATTATACTAATGTTATTTTAGAAAATGGTTCAAGTACTAATAGGAATGAACATGTACTAACAAGATTGTGAGGCGTCATAGACCAAATAGTCGCGTGTTTCAACGAGTGAAATAATCCCCCCAACTATGACGTCACTTTTGTCTGTCGACCCCCCCCCCCCTATTTCCGGTTCAGGCTACGTCCCCTATGAAATCACTTCCCCCCCAACTTAGGATTTAGACCTCCTCCCCCTTATGACATCACTTTCATCCTTCTTCCGGCTCAATGTTACTCAAAACTATATACTATATTCATATTGCTAAAATTGGATCTTCAATTTCCTGAAAATCATTATAAGGATAGTCCATAAAATATCAAGTCAATTAAAAATACATGTTTAAGATTAACATTTTTTTTTAAGACTAATATTCTAAAAAAAAATTAAAAATTAAAAATTAAAAATTAAAAACCGAATTTAAAGGTTACAACTCTGTATCACTTAAAAGAAAATGGATGCAATGGAAACCTTTTTTTTTTTATATTTTTTAGTTACCGTATCTTTAAGAAACTTTGTCAGAAGAGATTACAGATGTCTAAATTCATTTTAAGTAAATCATAGGAAAATTTATATTTTAGTAATTTTTCGAAAAAATAAAGGATGAAATATTTATGTGAAATTACATCAATATTATAAAGCATAAACTTGTCCGTGAGTAACGCTGACGCCATATCGAAGGTGTCAACGACCTGATTAACCTATTTCACATTTTTCTCAAATTTATTAACTTCTAACTATCGCACGATTTGTATTTTTACACCGTCGAATGATGAAAAAAAATGTCATTTTTGATGTGCAATTTGTCTCAAAACTATATCTCCATTTACTATATCTCCATTTTTTTATGGCTTTAAAAAAAATTGAAGCATGATTTTTTTTCTGTCTCTATTGCGTGGAATACGATTACGGTAGATTATCCAGTTTGTATTTAAAACAATATAAAGGATTAAGCATTTGTTCCTAACTAGTATTGTATATGAAATTAAAAGCTTCACAATTAAATTAATAAAATAAAATAAGACTAAAGATATGTGTTAAATCAAAAAATTCTATTAGAATGCGCAAGTATGTAAGGTTTCATCCTGTGTTATGTATATAGCGCAATATGTTCTATAATACAGGAAGGATCTCCTGGTATGTTTAAAACACGAATTAAAATATATCTTTTTATTCTTTATCGAAGCGTACTTTAAGCTTATTCTGAAAATAAATTTTGCTTTCGATATTTTGATTTAAAAAAAAAAAATCATTTACAAATATAAAACAATAAGAATTTTCTCGATGTTAAGAAATATTTTAACTGTAGTTTTGAAAACTGTTCGATTAAACATGCGAAAGAACAAAATGAAAGGTGTATTGTAATTTATTTACTTATTAAGAAAATAAATGATTGGAAACAACTTATTTACATTATTGTTTAAACTGTTTTAGACATATGTTTACACAGATGAGTAAAATATGAAAGAATAACTTAAAGATACAAACTTGTTTATCTAACTATTTTCTTTTAAATTTGAAGTATCAACAAATCCACTGTTAATTCTTAAACAAATAACTTAATTATAAAAATATTTGTGTGTATTTAATTTCTGAATAATGTTTAGAATATTTCATATCAAATTTTTTTACATGCATTACTTACATTTATTACATAATACATTTGTTTAAAAAATAAAGATCAAGAAATCCGCCTATAATTCCTAATCCAACTATTTATTTAGAAACATATTTGTGTAATGTTGAAATATACTTTTAATTTTTGTAATCCTTTTACAAAATTTTTATATGGTATTCATATTCTGTTTCATTTAATAATGCTTTAATATATAATTCGAAATTTGTTTAGACTATATTAAGAGAGAATAGAAAAATAGAAAAAAATTGTCAGTAAATTTAAATTTAAATTTTTTTCTTTAAATCAATAAAATATAGTACATTTGGTACATTAAACTTATATTTACATAATATTTTGCACAAGTAATAAAAAGTGAATGATATCACTAAATCATCCAGAAACAATTCCCAGAATAATTATTTTCGTGTTTAATCAAAGATAATATAACTGTTTTTTTTAGTAGTGATATTCCGTCATATGGCTTTCCGCTCGCAATACCAACAAAATTATTCTAAGACATAACGCTGTTTTTACATTTAATGAAAACGCGCATACGTTTTAATCATGTGCAATCATGTGCACAAATTAATCTACATTGTGCGCAAAATATATTGAATTACAGAAATATGCCGTAAGAAGTATGACGTAATTATCACTAAAGTTTTCTTCCTATTATTAAAAATAAAAATATAGTTTTTAATTAAAGGGAAATATTATCATTTACGCTGTTTTAAAATTTCATGCATATCCTCTTCAATTTATATTAAAAAAATATTCAAACAAGACAGAATACATAACCAATATTAATATATTAAAATAAATCAAAATCATTCTGGAATAGATGTAGACGTGGGAATCATTCATAAATGCATATTTCTTTAATGATTTTTTAAAATAACTATTCTTTTTAAACTCTAAGTTACCGAAAAATGATAATGAACGTCAGAACTCATATAAAGACTAAAAAACAAGAAAAACTATCATGAAAAACAAGAGAAGGAAATCAAATGGTAACGATTTCACATTTTTGTCGTAATAAAGCCACTTTACAGAGAAAGACGTTAGTTTTTTGATTTAACGATTCGAAAAAAGTTTAAAAAAATAATGTTCGTTGTTACTAATGTAAAAAGAGAAATTTAAGAGAATTCTTTGATAGTTTGAGCTGCATTATATGTTTTAGCATTGGTTCTACTTTTGAACTTTGAATTATACACATGTCAAAATATTTTTTTTTCCATTTTATATAGATTATGCTTAGAACATCTAGAAAATATTTAATGTAAAGGGAAAACTATTTATTGTTATGCATTTTAGGATTGGAATCATCATAATTATAAATTCTAAATGAGTTAATATTCTGTAAAAAACATTGAAAATTAATTTTACACTTATTTATAGAGCATAGCATATATATACAGGGTGATTCATAAAAGATGGGCAGAACTTTAAGGGGTTATAGTACACTTAAAGACAAATAATATTAAATAGGGGACTAAGGGTCCCAGACGTATTCCCAAGGAGATAGGGGGCATTAAAGTTTAGGGTCCGAAATTTCAAATGATTATAAAACATGGAAAAATTGGTCGATTCGTTTGCGGTTTTTGCAAAAAATTTTCTTTATGCCAGTATTTTCTTGAAATAAAATTTTAAAGTTCAATTTCAAAAAATGCCGATAGGGGGCGCTTTAGACTTTGGAGTAACAAACAACTATTTTTTAACGTTATTTTTTGTATTTCTTTAAATGATTTCGAAAGCTTAGACTTAAACTTAAATTTTGATCTAAAAATCTGAGTCCTAACGAGTAGTTAAGTAGCGTAAACTGAAATTTGAAATTTGAAACCCTTCTCCCCCCAGAACAAAAATCAGTTATTCCCGATCTTTGTGTCGTAGATTAGGCTCTAACTACTGCCGCGTTTTGCTAAAATTATTCTTTATGTCAGTATTTTCTTGAAAATAAATTTTAAAGAAAATTTTCAAAAAATTCCGATAGAGGGCGCTTTAGACTTTGGAGTAACGAACAACTATTTTATACCGTTATTTTTTGTGTCTCATTAAATGCTTTCTAAAGCTTAGACTTAAACTTAAATTTTCAGCTCAAAATCTGAATCGCTGAGCGTGGTTCAGTAGCGAGGGGAGGGGGTTCAAATTTCAACTTCTGAACATAGTTCAGTTTGCACTACTTAACCATGCCCAACGATTCTGTGCTGTGATACGAGGCAAAAATACAACTTTCGTCAAGGACTGCATAGTCGGAATTCACTCATAAAGGCACTGGCACAGTTGGAAACGTCGCTCATGCAAACGTTAAAGCTCCATTCCTGACGCTAGTCACCGGGTGAAGAAGGAAACAGAAAGTATGCAAATGTCAAATGGGGAAGAAGAAGAACACGTATGCAAAATTTCGACACGATTCAGGCATAAAAACCACTGAACGGTGAGTCAAGTGTAAGTCGCTGTAGTAATGAATCGGAAGATGGTGCCCTTCACGAATAAGGAAAAGGCTGAGATGCATTTAATTTACGGAGCGGCAGATGGAAATGGTGCAAAGGCACAACGAATGTACGGAGAGCGATTTCCTAACAGGCGGTTGCCTAACCGCAAAACTTTCGAGCGCTTGCACAGACAGTTGTGTGAGACGGGATCATTTATCGCTTCCCGGTCGAATGCAGGTCGTGCAAAAAAGGACGAATCAGTAGTTGTTGCAGAAGCCATTCTGGATGTAGTAGCGGCGCAGCCAAGTACAAGTACACGAACAGTGGCTAGCCAGGTGGATACCTCACAGTCCACGACTTGGAGGGTACTGAAGGATGAACATTTGCTCCCGTTTCATGTGCAACGAGTCCAGAAACTGTCTCCAGGGGATTATCCAAATCGTATTGAATTCGCCCGCTGGTTTCTGCAGCAGAACGCGCTAAATCCACATTTTGGACGAACTGTGCTTTTCACCGATGAATGTACCTTCACACGTGAAGGTACATTTAACACACACAATGCACATGTATGGGCGGATGTCAATCCACATGCTACGTATCCACATGCTCATCAGAGACGCTTTTCCATCAATGTTTGGGCAGGAATCCTCGGAGACCACCTAATCGGACCGTACCTTCTTCCTGAACGCCTCAACGGTAAAACATACCTCACATTTCTGCAACATGTGCTGCCAGACCTGTTAAACGTTGTTCCTCCACGCATCCGGCGGGTCATGTGGTTCCAGCACGATGGAGCGCCAGCCCATTACGTACGAGACGTCCGCAACTATCTGGACATCACATTTCCGAACAGATGGATTGGTCGAGGTGGTCCTGTTGCTTGGCCTGCTCGCTCGCCAGATCTTTCACCCCTCGATTTCTTTTTTTGGGGACGATTGAAGGCTCTTATGTATGAGACACCCATTGAATCCCCCGAGGAACTGGTCGCCAGACTTTCCGCCGCTGTAGGGGAAGTGCTCGAAAAGCCTGATGTTTTCGCGAATGTTCGCCGTTCCATTCGTCGCCGTTGTTCTGCGTGCATAACCTCTGGTGGTCACAATTTTGAACATTTATTGTGATTACATGTTAATAAATATGCTTTGGTAACATAATCCTAATTTGTGTCTTTTTACCTCGTATCACAGCACACAATGTGTGGACATGGTAAACTGAACTGTGCTCAGGAGTAGAAATTTCAAACCCCTCTCTCCAGAAACTTAACCACGTCTAACGATTCAGATTTTGGGCTGAAAATTTAAGTCTAAGCTTTAGAAAGCATTTAATGAGACACAAAAAATAACGGTATAAAATAGTTGTTCGTTACTCCAAAGTCTAAAGCGCCCTCTATCGGAATTTTTTGAAAATTTTCTTTAAAATTTATTTTCAAGAAAATACTGACATGAAGAATAATTTTAGCAAAACGCGGCAGTAGTTAGAGCCTAATCTACGACACAAAGATCGGGAATAACTGATTTTTGTTCTGGGGGGAGAAGGGTTTCAAATTTCAAATTTCAGTTTACGCTACTTAACTACTCGTTAGGACTCAGATTTTTAGATCAAAATTTAAGTTTAAGTCTAAGCTTTCGAAATCATTTAAAGAAATACAAAAAATAACGTTAAAAAATAGTTGTTTGTTACTCCAAAGTCTAAAGCGCCCCCTATCGGCATTTTTTGAAATTGAACTTTAAAATTTTATTTCAAGAAAATACTGGCATAAAGAAAATTTTTTGCAAAAACCGCAAACGAATCGACCAATTTTTCCATGTTTTATAATCATTTGAAATTTCGGACCCTAAACTTTAATGCCCCCTATCTCCTTGGGAATACGTCTGGGACCCTTAGTCTCCTATTTAATATTATTTGTCTTTAAGTGTACTATAACCCCTTAAAGTTCTGCCCATCTTTTATGAATCACCCTGTATATACATATACCATAAATCTAAAAGTTTTGCCAAAAATATGAAGTTAAAATCGGGCGTATATAAAGAAAATGATAAAGAAGCTTAGTACCAAATACCATACCCTGTTCAAAAATAACATCATCATAAATGCATATTTCTTTAATGATTTTTTAAAATAACTATTCTTTTTAAACTCTAAGTTACCGAAAAATTATAATGAACGTCAGAACTCATATAAAGACTAAAAAACAAGAAAAACTATCATGAAAAACAAGAGAAGGAAATCAAATGGTAACGATTTCACATTTTTGTCGTAATTTCACATTTTGTCGCGGGATTTTCAAAAATCCCCAATGCTTGGGTGAGATAAAGTGACAAAGACAACAAAAATGAGTGTGCAACATCCAGAAATGTGACAACCACCAGTAACAGAAGTTACAATGTGACAACCACAAGTAACAAAAGTTACAATGTGACAACCACCAGTAACAAAAGTTACAATGTGACAACCACCAGTAACAAAAGTTACAATGTGACAACCACCAGTAACAAAAGTTACAACGTGACAAAACCCACGATAGTGACATAATAACCAGTGAAACTCTCGAAAGAAGACCAAGATTCAAAATGTGAAAACCAGCTCCAGCACAAGCTAGAGGTAAAAATATATCAAGAAAGAGACAAAAAACCAATGAATGATAGACAAAAAACAACCCACAACAGGGGCGAGCCTATAAAAACGCCAAAAAGCCTTGACAGAGACAAATACAACAAGAAGGGAAATCAGCCCATAAAAGAGGCGATAAACACTACAGCGACAACCCACCATGAACGTGACAAGCCAACAGACATGGTAAATATGTAAATCTATGTACGCTAATGGCACCTGGTGCATGTAAAATCCGTCGTGGGTGCAAAGCCCTCCAAGTTACCTGTGAATAATACCTCTGGGGGTGCCTAGTCAGGTGAGGGTCTCGTCACCTGATCAAGGTTCTAAATTACGAGACCTATTAAATCTGTCAATTCAACAAAGTTAAACAGAAACCTTGAACCGGCAAACAAAGATAACGGTAGCAGATCACAAGAGAGCAAGCACAGCAGCGATGTGAACAAATCAATAGTCAGGTGGATCACAGCCATGCTGTGATCAGGCGATTTTCGCCCCGCACCCAGGTACTAACCCGTTAAGCTAGGCATTCATGCCGGTCAGGTAGGGGCCTGGTTAGCGGTATATAAAAAAAAAAAAAACATCATCAAAAGGAATAATAAAATAAAAATGTGCAGTGCTAGAGAGGAACAGTAGTTCTGTCAGTGATACGTGCATACTTATAGTTATATTTAAAAATATTGTAATTCAGTGTTACTTGAATGTATATGGGGGTCACGTCTTGAAATTGTGGAAATGCCGTCATATTTTAGTCAAAACATGTCAATTATGTTGGAACATGCTTTCAAATGTTTTTTCCCTTATAAATGAACAACAATATTCGTATTTGATTGAGTCACCCTGTAGTTTCTATGAAATAAGTGAAGACGGGTTTTATACTGCTGTGTATTTTTTTTTTTTTGGATATTTTTGAATTTGATTCATTTCCACCAGATACCTTTGAATTTGCCTATATCGTCGGTACCATGTCAAACTATCGAATTTGAAAATAGCTACTTTTCAGGAAGGCAAAAAAACTGTTTTAATTATGGATTTAAAATCAGCGCTTGGCGGAAGTAACTAATTGTTATATATTTCTTGTGCTGTTTAATATCCTATTTAAGCTTGCTATCGAGAAAAATCATTTGGCTAATTTTATTCGCCAAAAAATCACATTCGATAGTTTGAAATGCTATGTTTATTTGTACTTTTCTCAGTTTTTGCAAAATGTTGCAACTCAAACTAGCGAATTTGCCGTATTCGATAGTTTGATTTGTAAAATTTTGTACTTTTCTCAGTTTTTGCAAAATGTTACAACTCAAAGTTGCGAATTTGCCGTATTCGATAGTTTGATTTGTAAAATTTTGTACTTTTCTCAGTTTTTTGCAAAATTTTACAAGTCAAAGTAGCGAATATACCATATTTGTATTAATATGGTTGTCAACCTAGATAGTCACTTATCAACCTAGTTTTGAAAAGTGTTTATGACTTATGTTTGTCCGTCTGCCGTCTGTCACTCTGTCCGTGCTCTATCTCTAGTAAATGTACTTGGATTGCCCTGAAAATTTTGTACGTTATTGTCGCTTACTATAGCATGATCTCTATTGAAAATTAAGTATGTATTAAGTGTAATTAAGTTTTTTTTTTACAGTGACAGTCAAAATTATTCCATTACATCACAGTCAATGGGAAAAAATCGTTTCAAGTGCATTTTGATGATGCTACGTCATTTAAAACATGATGAAATTGATATACAATTGTGAAGTGCACTAAAACATACTTTTTCTAGAATATGGGGTGCAAAGCATTTATTATAATTCATTTACAGGGTCAAACAAAAGAATTCTGTTACACATCGTTCTAAGGGGAAAAATCGTTTGCAGTGTAATTTAGTGATATTTCACTATTTCAAACATAATGAAAATTATATGCATTACTGAGGTGCACTATAAATAGCTCTCTTGCGTGCATTGCGTTTATTTACAGGGACACACAAAATATATTACTCACAGTACATGTGCGATATTTACAGTCTATGTGTGATAAATGCGTTTTCAACTTTGGTTTGCGTTTTTAAGTTTAACTAATTTTTTTCATAGTACGTGTGTGTTTATAAACTGAGTTGTTCATATACAGGGCTACACAAAGGAATCCGTAATCATTACAGACTATGGGAATGAAGTGCTTAAGGGTAGTTTTTAATTGTGTTATGCATTTTTCTGCTGAAATATATTTAGTAGACTAATAGAAATTTGTGGAATATAAATAAATTCATATACAGGGCTACGCAAAGGAAAATATACATTGTCATTTACGGTTGGTAAATGCTGCGAGTGAGTTTTAAGTTGCATTTTAGCTTAATATGTGGTGTTTACAAAAGACTTCAGATAATATACAGGGCTGCACAAAATATTTCGAGTGATTTCAATCGATTCGCGAAAATTGCTAAATGTGAATTTTCTAACTGAACTATATTTCATCCTCCATGTATTAAATATCCACATCTATAAATCATATACAGGGCTGCAAAAAAAAAATTCGATTACCTTTTTGACAATGGAAGGTATTTTTGAACACTGGATATTTCAATGTGTTAAATGTGTTCTAAACTGTTCAATTACGTATCTTCTTTCACCTTATTTAACGGCGAAGTTTCGTTAACGTTTTCTGGATGTGTTGTAAAACGTTTCATAATGTATGCTTGACGAATTATTTTTTGTTCTTGTTAGTTGATTTACAGGGGAAATGAAAGGAATTCTATTACATTACGCTCAATGGGGAAAAAGAAGTTAGCGGTGTATTTTAATGATGTTACACTATTTCAACTATAATGAAATTGATATGCATTTATGAAGTCATTAAAATATTTTTTATGTAGAATATGGTGTGCAAATCATTTATCATTTATTTACAGGATCGCTCAAAAAAATCAGTTTACATAATAATATACAGTGCAAAATTGTTTGAAGCGTATATTTATAATGTTACACTATTTGAAACATGATGAAATTATACGCATTATTGAAGTTCACTACAAAATGCTAACTGTACAATATGATAAGGCATGACAGTTATCGTTTATTTACTGGTATACACGAAAGATATAGATTATAGTGCTCACTATTAGCGGTAATTGCTGGAAGTGCGTTTTAAGTTATGGTATGCGTTTTTAAGTTGACCTATTTGCATACTACGTGGCTTATAGCAATTCTGTGGATCATATACAGGGCTACACAAAAGAATTTGTAAGCATTACTCTGTATGGGTGGGTATGCCTTAAAAGTATTTTTTAGTTAAGTTATGCTATTTCGGGCCAAATTATATTTAGTAATTCGTAGTATATAAATAAATTCATAATATACAGCGCTACGCAAAGAACTGGATATATTGTCGGCTATAAATGGTAATTTCTGGAAGTGTGTTTTTAATAGTGTTAAGCGTCTTTCACCTGAATTAAATTTTGCCTTAGTACAGTACAGTAAGCTACATGATGTGTACTGTACATAAAGTTGCAGATAATAAACAAGTCTCTACAAAATAATTTGAGTACACTTCCGTTTAATTATAGAAATTGGTGAAGGTAAATTTTTGACTGTGCTATGCATTTTGTAACTAAGCTACATATCTATTGATCGCGTGTAAGGATAATCAAAAGATTTCGAATACTTTTCCGGATATGGACATTAATTTCCGAAATCGCGGTTTCACTTTGATATCTTCTTTTGCCTTTTTTAAATAGTGTTCCTTACAGTGTTCTGGATGCGTTAGAAAGCGTTTCATAGTCTGTTGTTGACGTATGTTTTTTCTTTATTTTTTGACAGAGCAGCATTTTTAAACTCAATTCACTGTACATAAAGTTGTACATTTGCACCAATTTCCGATCAATCAGTTTGATGTTTTTTTGAAAATTAATCATCAATAATTATATCAATTAACATGACTAATTGTATAATCAATTAATATAACAATATAATATATATAACAATTTAAATTTTATAGTGAAATGCGACACTACTATGTCAAACTATCGAATAAGAATATTAAAACTTTTGTGTGGAGAGCGAGAAAATGTTTTTATTGTGGATTCAACATCAGTGGAAGGCTGAAGTTGTTGATTGTTATAGTTTTCCTAATCTGTACTATTTAATATTGACACCGAAATTTAAAATTTCATTGTTTTAATCGACAAAGAATACATTCGTTAGTTGAATCACTAAGCTGTTATGTACTTTTTCAAGGTTCCCTGCATCAAAGTAGCGATTGTGCCATACACGATAGTTTGAATTGTTTTTTTAGTATTTTATTTATATTTACATATTCACTATCAAACGCATAACAGTTTTCCTTAGTGAATTATTTGTAAGTAAATACTAATTTAATATAACAAAATAGTTTATTTTCAAACGTTATATAAGTTTTATAAAATGTAGCAAAAATTAATATTAACTTGAATTGTGAGATTCAACTCTATCTTCAGTTCTATCAACTAAATTAATCTTAATCAATTTCTTCTTCAATGTCACTCCAATCAGGTTCTGCTAAATTATCGCGTGCAGTGGAAGAAGTTAGTAGTAAATTGTAGAAATCGTGATAGGATCTTGGTATTAAATTGTGGGTGCATAACAGCAAAAGATCTTTTTTCTTTTCGTTTGAAATTGGTAGACGTTGCTGGTATGGTTTGACTGGTTTGCTATTTAGTTTTCCTTTTCGTTTTTTAATGTATAATTCAATGAAATTTTCATCTTGTATTCGTGTTTTCATAAATATTTTGTTTTCGTTGCTTTTTCGGTACTGAAACCAAACAGCGTCACTAAATTTATATGTCTGCTCATTTTCTCTGTGATTGTTTATTTCTTTTTCCTCATTACTGTCTCCATTTTTTTTGGACTTTTTTTTATGTTGCTTTTCTATTTCAAATTTTGCCTCATGTGAATTAAAATTGAGAAAGTCATCATGAAGTAATCTAATAACATTATAAGGACTAGGTTTCGTGCGAGCCATTCTCACAAGCTGTGCCCATTCTTCAGGTGTATATATAGGAGTATTTTTTGCTTTTTTCTCTATTTTTGAGTGAATGGAATCGCATTCCATGTACGAGTGCCCGGGCTCAAAATAAACGTGATCTATGATGGATAACGTTGGGTGTACTTTGACAGCATGAAGACACATAGCAGAAAAATGGAAATTTTTTTGCTGGCCACTACAGCTGTCCGACATCATTTTTACGTGCTCTATTTCTGGATGGGCCATAATGTAATTGAATTAGCAAGATGAAATTTCAATGCTGCCTCTTCTTCCTTCGGTTTCATCCCACATATAGCATTGAACACTCGAATCTTCCAAATTATAAATAGTTAAATTATAGATGGCCAATTTTCGAACATAGAAAAAAGGTCCTGCAGCTCCTTTTGGAGTTGATAAAACTGACTGCAGATCAAAATTGAAAGCCAGTACTTTTTCACTTCCTAAAACGGAGAGTTTGTCTTCGTTCCTTTTCATTCTTGCGGCTTCTTTTCTTTCTTGATGTCGATCAAATTCTTCTCTGTTTGTATTTTTCTCCGCCTCTGAGCTCGCCTCAAAAGTGGCACATACTTTACATAAATCTTTTTTGGGCTGGTGGAATTTTAATTTGAAGGATTTAAATGTTTTCCTATATGATTCATAACATCGTTCTTTTCTGCCTTCTGCTTTACATTTTACCTTATACAGTCGATACATGATATTTATATTTAAATTTGCATCTAAAAATCTAAAATCAGTTGATTTGCGGCAATAATGTGACTCCACAGCAGGAAATGAAAGGATGTGCTGTTTCACATAATCTTCACCATCATTCAAGTTGATCCGTGGGTTACTTCCTGGATTTTTTTTTCTTCTGCACCCCCCCTCTATTATCAGACTCTATGACACCAGTCTTGTTAATTTTTTTAAATGCTCCCTTAATTAGTCCCTCACAAATACCAAGGGTATCTAGAAAAAAGGCTCTACAAACAATGTGTTTCTCGATGCCATAAGTAAATGTGTATGTTTTTGTGAATTCTTTTCTAGATATTTCACTACTATGTCTTTTCGTTTTTTTCCGAGTGATGTGCCTAACAAAGAATTCTCTTTGCTTGTGTAATGAGTCAAGGGAATGAAAATTATCAAATATAATCTTTCTTTTCTCTTCTGAAATTTTGCACAACATTGATGTTTTCTATTATTTATGCAAGTAGGTCTTCTCATTGGTTTGGCAGGAATTATTTTATGGTTTTCAGTTTCATATGCTGCACCTTTTAATCTTTTGGCTTTATTTACATTTTTTCTCCATTTATGGGGATTGGACTTGTACCGTTTCACAGGCTCGATAATTTCATCTAACGCAGAATCATGTGAACTACAGCTATTTTTAGCAGGACAGCATTCCTTGTTATTTTTGTTGGCGGAAGAGCTAAAAGTATGCTCTAAACCAATGTTTTTCACACATTTTGCAGCCTGGAAATGGTCTAGTTCTGAACGGAAATGAACTTTTTTTTTACTTATAACATTCGTGGGTTTCTTTTTCTTATGAATTGTGATTTTAGATTTTCCAGCTCCTAAAAAAACATAAAAATTAATAATTATAATAATGAAAACAACAATCATTTACAGGGTGTTTCAAAAGTTTCTTGGCATTTTCCTTCAAAGTGCTTTTAATAAAGAACTTGTTAGTACAAATAAGAAGTACAAGGTATAATCAATACATTTCAATGTGGTTGCCCTGTAAGTCTATGCCTAGGCTCCATCTTTCATGGGTGACGCGAAAAGCATCTGCTAGCATATGTGGTGTTATTTGTGCTGCTGCGTCAGTTATTCGTTAATTTATTTTTTCAATTGTGTGGATCTTCATTGCGTACACTTCGACTCTATGAACTCCCACACAAAAAAGTCTAAGGGGTGTTAAGTCAGGAGACCGCGGCGCCCACAACCGCGACCTATCCACCTATCGGGGAATTGTTCATCCAGGTTGTCTTGAACAATTCATGCGAAATGGGATGGTGCAGTGTCTTGCTAAAAAATACCATCACTTTCTAATTGTGGCTGAAAAAAAAAAATTGCAGCATATCAAGGTCGATGTTTCCTGTAACTGTTGGCTCCGAGAAAATAAAAGGTCCATAGATCTTTGTTTTAGTTATTCCCATCCACACATTCAACTTAGGAATGTACCTTTATACATTTCTTAAATAACCTGAGAAACAAAGGAATCATTAGAAAACGTTTTTACATGAAAATGTCAAGACACTTTTGAAACATACTGTAGAGTATTTAATATTATACATAAAGAAAACGAGAAAAGAGATTAAGCCGAACTCGAATTTTCGTTTGAACATTAAGAAAATTTTATATTATAGAGCAAAAATATATCCGTGAGTAACACTGGCGTCATATTGACAGTGGCAACAACGGATCAATAAATGCTGATTTTACTACTTTTTTTTTCAACTTCTAGGCACAGAACAATTTCAATTTTTATAACGTCGAATAGGCGAAAAAATATTCTTTTAACTACAATTTATTTGAAAACTGTATCTAAAACTGTGTCTGAAAACTCTCTCCATTTTTTATGGCTCTAAAAATAATGTCTAATGTAAGTAGTCTAAGTAAGTAGGTCTAAGTAGTCTAATTAATGTCTAATGTAACATTTGGTGATTTATTTGGCTATTAAATTCGGGCATGCGGCTAATACGAAAGTATCAGTTTTAATAAATTACAAAAATTTCTTTGAATACATAATTAATATTCTTTATATAAAAATGTATTTTCGTATTGTGTATGTAATATATATATAAGGTAAAGCCAGGAGAGATGACGCAGTCGGAGAGATTGCGCACATAGAGGTTCGGGTTGAAGGGGTAGAGTGAGCGCGCAGCGACTCCAGGTAGTTGTACAACACCAGTAGTGGAGTGTCTACTTGAAAGTGCACGTTGATTGTTTTGAGCGTCTAAGATAAGGCATTGCTATTTTGTTTTCTTTTCCCAAAGTAAGTGCTTGAATTTTCATAGCTATTCATCAGAATTTCCATACAATGTCAGTAGTACAAAATATTTTAAACTTAAACGATTTCTCATAAGCTACTAATCTAGACTAAAAACGTGAACATCAACGGTTCGTTTTAGAAGAGGTCATGTTTAAATAAAAGGCCGCGTAATCTCTCCTACCGAAATTGGAGAGTTTGCGCATCTGCTACTTAGGAGAGATGGCGCGGTGTTCCCATTAGTTTCAATGCTAGGAGAGATTACGCAGCTTATTGGTAAATTTGCATAAAAAAATAAAAAATGGAAAATGGACTAATTTTAAGTTAAACGTGTTATCAAGTAACATAATTTTATTTTGTAATCTTATCTGGACTTGCTTTTTCATATTCTTTAATTTTTTTTCCTTTAATTAAAATTTTTTAATCGTTTTTTAAATTATTTTCTTTTTCTGATTCTTTAATCATTAGGTTGAAATATTCACTCCTAATACAATAATATTTGTTCACAAAAACCTTACAGCAATGTCATTTAAGTGTAATTATTATTGTTAACAATTTAATTGTAGTTATTATTAGTAACAATCTCTCCTACCCATGTGCGCAATCACACCAACCCTGTAAGGACAGATTGCGCAAAATAACTTTCTTGGTTTTATTACAACTGTTCTATTAAATTGCAACATAAAAACAAAATAGCAATGGAAATGCATAAAAACCAAATGAAGTAAATAATATTCATGAATGGTTTAGCAAAAAATTAATATTTAGATGTTTTATTGCTATTCTTTTGAATTGTGCGCAGACTATCCTAGCTTTACCTTATGTATAATATATAAATTAAATATAAAAAAATCTACTAGAGTTAAAAAAAAAATGATTTTCACCTATGTTAAGGTAAAGACAGGAGAGATGTCGCAGTCGGAGAGATTGCGCACATAAAGGTTCAGGGGGAAGGAGTAGAGTGAGAGCGCAGAGACTCCAGGTATTTGTAGAACAACAGTAGTGGAGTGTCTATTTGAAAGTGCACGTTGATTGCTTTGAGCGCCTAAGATAAAGTATTGCTATTTTGTTTTGTTTTCCCAAAGTAAGTGCTTGAATTTTCATAGCTGTTCATCAGAATTTCTATACAATGTCAATAGTACAAAATATTTTAAACTTAAACGATTTCTCATTAGCTACTATTCTAGACTAACAATGTGAACATCAACGGTTCGTTTTAGTAGCGGCCATGTTTAAATAAAAGGCCGCGCAATCTCTCCTACCAAAATTGGAGGGTTTGCGTATCTGCTACTTAGGAGAGATGGCGCATTGTTCCCATTAGTTTAAATGCTAGGAGAGATTACGCAGCTTATTGGAAAATTTGCATAAAAATTGAAAAATAAAAATGGACTAATTTTAAGTTAAACGTGTTATTAAGTTACATAATTTTATTTTGTAATCTTATCTGGACTTGCTTTTTCAGATTCTTTATTTTTTTTCCTTTAATTAAAATTTTTTAATCATTTTTAAAATTATTTCCTTTTTCTGAATCTTTAAGCATTAGGTTGAAATATTCACTCCCAATACAATAAAATTTGTTCACAAAAACCTTACAGCAATGTCATTTAAGTGTAATTATTATTGTTAACAATTTAATTGTAGTTATTATTAGTAACAATCTCTCGTACCCATGTGCGCAATCACACCAACCCTGTAAGGACAGATTGCGCAAAATAACTTTCTTGGTTTTATTACAACTGTTCTATTAAATTGCAACATAACAACAAAATAGCAATGGAAATGCATAAAAAACAAATGAAGTAAAAATTATTCATGAATAGTTTAGCAAAAAATTAATATTTAGATTTTTTATTGCTATTCTTTTGAATTGCGCGCAGACTCTCCTAGCTTTACCTTATGTATTGCGGGAAGCCCGGAATACATCCCCTATTTAATATACTGTAACGAAGGTATAAACGGACGGGATATTTTTGTCCTGTGAGCATTGTGATAAAATTACAAGTCAAAATAGAATCTTATTAATCAAGCAGGACGGTCGTTCTGTCAAGCCAAGCTAACAAAAAATAGTAAGCCAGCCATACAAATAAACGCCAAGAACAAGACATTAGAACAAGACCGGTTCTGTTTTCTTAAAGGAAACAAATTTTGAATGTTAAATCGACCAAACATGCCAGATTAAAATATCACATACAAAAAAAAAACCCGAAAATTAGAAGAATTTGATGAAATCTGATGAAGAAATTCTTCAATTTGAGATCAAACTCATCATCATGAGTGATATATAAACAGAGATATATATATTTTAAAATAATGTCGAATTACTTATAATGATCACTTTTTTCTTCGTCAATTTTTTTTCCAAACAACCTACAGCTGAACTAATGCACAGAAAAAAGTAAAGATTGCATTTTTGGACAGGTAATTGCTTAATCTACGTGCTTTTATGAAATTCAGTGTCAAAAAAATAAAACTTCTATCATTAATTATTTTTATTTCCCAAAAACCATGGTAAAGGACAGGCATTTCGTTTGCAGGCAGAGAATCAAATCAGAAAATACCTTTGTCGTCATTTTAATATAAATTAATGAAATTCTGTTGTTAAATTGTTTTTGTTTTAGAAGTCAAGTTTTCATTTAAATGTATTGTAAGAGTGTGTTTAATTAAGCGTTTAATTGTGTGTTTAATTGAGCCAAGAAATAGTAGAAAAATTCTAATTTAACAATTTACAACGACCATTGGGAAAATACAGAGGGATAGCGGGGCAGTGTTCAGTCTCTACCCTAACCATTACCTCGTACTATAAGACATTTAAAAATTTTATTAATTTAGCCCTCCTAAAATACCCCCCCACCTTCCCGTCTTATAGCAGACTATTCGCCCCACCCTACTATAACATAGCTTCCCCACGCTAGCTATTCTAACGACCTACTATAGTATGATCTCGGCAGAAGGCGGTATTACCGCCACCATCGCCTGCTGCTGACGCAGAAATCCCATTTCCTATCTACTGACTTCCCGTTTGGTATCCGAAGGTCGAATAAATCGAAATATTGAAATAGGATGCCCATTTTAGGTGTTAGCATTGACATTTTTAAAGTTTGGTACAATTTCTATTTGTAGACCAACCCCTAAGAAAAATTTAAGTATTGTTTTAACTGTTGTTTAGAATGATATCTGAGCTAAAAGTATTTTGAGGAAATTAAAGTTGAAGACCACATTTTTAGCACTTTCCAACCTAGTTGAAAAGTGCTTATGACTTCGGTTTGTCTGGCCGGATGGCCGTCTGGCCGTCTGGCCGTCTGTCCGTGCTCTAACTCCCGTAAATATGCTCGGATTGCTCTGCAATTTTTATATGTTATTGTCGTTATCTATGGCACGTTCCCTATTTCAACTGAAGTGTGTAGCACTTATAGTTTTCTTACAGGGACACTCAAAAGAATTCCGTTACATTGCGGTCTATGGGGAAAAATCATTTGCGGTTTATTTCAAAAATGTTTCACTATCGTAAACGCATTGAAATTTATATAGATCACTAAGATGCATTAGAAGAAGCTTAATATGGAATAGTAGGTGTATAGCACTTAGAGTTACTTTACAGGGACTGTCAAAATAATTCCGTTACATTACGTCTATGGAGAAAAATCGTCTGCGGCTTATTTAAATAATGTTCCACTATTTTAAACGCATTGAAGTTTATATATATTACCAAGGTGCATTACAAGAGGCTTACTACAGAATAGTGTGTGTATAGCAGTCATCGTTCATTTACAGGGACACACAAAAGAATTCTCTACTGTCTGTTAACAATAATTCCTGGAAGTGCGTTTTAAGTTACTGAACGCGATTTTAATCTTAACTAGCTTTTTGTCTATTACGTGGTGTGTATAAATCCTGTAGATCCTATACAGGGCAGCACAAAAGTTCGCGAACACATTTCCGTTTATTGAGAGAAACTCCAGAAGGAGAATTTAAACTGTGCTACGCGTTTCCTAACTAAACTAAAATTTAGCATCCTATGTATATATACAAATCTATAGATCATATACAGGGCTACATAAAAGTATTCTGATATTTTTCCGAATATTGTATATATTGAAAATTCCTGAAATTACGTTTTTAAATATGTTATGCGTTTTCCAAATTGTTTACTTAGATGTCATCTTTCAGCTTATTAAACGGTAATGATTTGTAAAATTATTTTAGAAGCGTTGGAAAGTGCTACATAATCTATGCTTGACGCATGATTTTTCGTTCTTGTTTACTTCATAAGACGATTTCTCATTCGACGTCAATTTTTGAATTCGGCTTTTTTTCATATCTGATAATGTGCATCTATCCTTTTTGTAACTTTATAATTTTTGTAACGATTTTATGCATTTCTATTGACTATTCAGAGAAAAATTCATCTAAAGTTATAGAGTTTCGTTAAAAACGCTTAAAAAATTCTTCTAAAATTACACAATTTCGTTAAAAACGCTTAAAAAATTCTTCTAAAGTTACAGAATTTCATTAAAAACGGTTTAAAGAGTAAAGTGCGTACATCATTTGGTCCATTCTCGACCGAAAGTATCAACCTTTTTCCCAATGGTTAATAAAACCTAGCAATAATAAAAAGATTACTGTCTGAGCCATAAAAAACAATATACAATTAAAATTAATTAAATAATACCTTGGTCGATATAGCTGCCATCTGATTCAGTGGTGTGTCTTGGAGAAAATGTTGGGTCTAAATCAGTGTTATCAGATGAGGTTGGATATAAATCTAACAGAAAAAAAATGATAAAATCAAGAAAAACGCGTTAAATTTATAAATAAACGTTTGTCTGGCTTAATGAGCCACTTACCATTATGCAAAGAAAAGTTTGAAGCCTGTTGATCTGTAAAAATTTTTTCAGCTGCTTTAAAAGTAACATCAAAACTATTAATATTTCTGTACTTTTCTCCAACGTTAGATAATTTGCAGTTTTCAATACCTAAAATAAACGTACAATATTATTAGTATTCGAAGAATACAAAACATAGCAAGATAAATAAATAAAGGAATTGTTTACCTTTTTCATTCTCCGCATTGGATATCAGTGTTGAAGGGGATGGTCTAATCAAATTTAAATCGAGTACAGGGTGAATATTCCAATCTAAATAAAGAAGACACAATATACAAAATTAAAACAACATTCGAATTCAAATTAATTACGCTGAATAGCAGAATATTAAAAATAGAATAAATACCTGTGTTAAAGAGGATATCGTTTTTATCTCGGAGTCGAGATGACGACGTCGAACTCTATATACAGACGTCTTTAATTCCAATGTTAATTTCTTCTTGATATTTTTTAATAAAATCCATTTTGCCATTTTCGTTACATTACAGAGGATAGAAATGATTGGAATAAAATTTAACTAACTCAACCAGATTTAAGAAATAAGTTACTAACTACCGCAGTCGATTTTAAATTTGATGAAATACAAGTGTATTCTAGAATTAAAGTTTCTTAAAACAAAAACCAGCAGAAAAAAAAAAATTAAATTACCGAGTTGTCACGATTAATGAAATCGTACTAAAAATGTAAATAAGAAAAAAAAAACATCATGCGTCAATCATAGATTATGAACCATTTTCCAACGCTTCCAGATTACTCTAACGAAACTTCAACATTTAATATGGTGAGAGAAGATATTTAAGTAAATAATTTAGTAAAAGGCATTATTATAAAATGATAACCGTCTAGCAATTACCGTCTATAGACGGAAAAATAATCGAATTCGTTTGTGAAGCCCTGTATATGATCTGTAGATTTGTATATCTTCTAGATAGTGTTTGAAAATTTAGTTTAATTTTAAAATGCATAACACAGTTCAGAAATTTCCGTCAATAGACGAAAGTTTACTCTAATTCTTTTGTACAGTCTTGTATATTATCTGCAGATTTTTATACGCGTCACATAATATGATAAAATTTAATTCAGGCAAAAATCACATAACACTGTTAACACACATTCTGAAATTATCATACATAGCCCGCAATGCTTTGTGTAGCCCTGTATATTATGAATTTATTTATATTCTACAAACATCTCTTAGAAAAATAAAATTCCGCTCAAAATTCCGAAAAAGAATTAAAAACCTCGTTTATGTAATTTAGCACGCATACGAATTAATGCTTACAAATTCTTTTGAGTAGCCCTGTATAGTACTATCTGTGGAACTTTTACACACCACATAGTATGCGAAGAGTTAAACTTAAGGAAGCATACCATAATTAAAAACGGTTTCCATCACTTATCGCTAATACAAAACATTGTAACCGAGTTACTTTGTGTGCCCCTGTAAATTAACGATGAGAAGCATGTATGTCATATTCTACAGTAAGCATCTTGTAGTGCACCTCAATTACGTATATCAATTTCATTTTGTTTGAAATATTATTGTAACATTATTAAATTACGCTTCAAACATTTTCCCTTACGCCATTACGTAACCGAGTTACTTTGTGTGCCCCTGTAAATTAACGATTAGAAGCATGCACGTCATATTCTACAGTAAGCATCTTGTAGTGTACCTCAATTACGTATATCAATTTCATTTTGTTTGAAATAGTATTGTAACATTATTAAATTACGCTTCAAACATTTTCCCGTACGCCATTACGTAACCGAATTCTTTTGAGTGGCCCTGTAAATAAATGATAAATGATTTGCATACTATCTTCTAAATGAAAAATGTTTTAATGCACTTTAGATATGCATGTCAATTTCTATATTGTTGAAATAGATTAACATCATTAAAATACACCGCGAACGTTTTTTCCCCAATTGAGGGTAATGTAAAAGTATTATTTTGAGTGTCCCTGTAGATGAACTATTAATGCTACACATTCCATTTTTAGTAGAAAACATTCTATACTAACATAAAAAACATGCGTCAATTCTGTTAATTTTGAATCCATAATTAAAAGTTTTAGATCTTTGCCTTCCTACAAAGTGACTATTTTCAAATTCGATAGTTTGACATGGTACAAATGGTTAAAAAAGTAAAAAAAATACAAAAATTTACGGCGAAGTATCGAATTTGCCGTATTCGACACTTTGACATGGTAATTTTTTGAAAAAATGTGCAAATTCGATAGTTTGAAATTTGCATTTTCTAAGTTTCAAGTAAGTTCTAATTAAGCTAGAAAAGTGACGATTTGGCAACGTACGCGTCATACACAATATAAAAGATTGGCATAAAATATGAAAAATGCATTTTCACATTCGATAGTTCGGAATGGTACCGACGATATATGTACTACTTTATATAGTCCATCAGTGATAAAGCTAGAGGAATTTAGAACCTATTTATTTATTGTTTACAAAGAAAACACAATTAACGGATTTACTTTGCTCTTTTTATGAAGCATTTTGTATAAAATTCAGCAACCAATAGAATTGTCATCATTATACTGCATGGATTGTGTTAATTTCTGTCATTTTTTTTCATAATGAGAACAAGGATAGAGGTATATTTAGCTGTAGCTGTTAGCTAATTCAAATGTGTTTGTTGAACATTCTATAGAAAATATATAACCTAATTTTTTACCTGTTCCAAAATTTTCATTTTTGTCTGAAAAAGGGCGTTTCATTCAAGACTTCATTTTTAACTTTTCTATTTTCCTATAATTTGTTTCACGTTCGATACTTGCGATTGAGGAGGGCCTCAAAGCTGCCACTTCCTATATCATTTATAAATATATTTGGATTCTAAATGACAGTCGCAGTTACATACAACACTTACAAAATTAGTCTCGCGTTGGTGACAGAACTGCGGTATCTAATATATCTCTGCTGAGAGGACTTTCCTGCTGCCGTGGCATATTATTTCTATGGATCTATTCGCATGTTGGCATTGGTGGAAATAAAATGTCAGATACATTGGCTAAAGAGGACATCTCTTTGACACCGCACACTTCCACCTTGACTTTTCTAGAGTTCAAAAACCAAATCTACTCTCGACACATCTTGGCGTTCCCCTCCAGTTCACAACTGGTACTGTGACAAAAAGCCTGGAGAAGCTATTAGTCTTGGGGATAGCCGTGACCAGCAGTCTGCTATTTCAAAATTCTTGAGTGGACACTTGAGATGCCTGAAATTTGACAACGGTATCAAGATTTTCCCCGTTTGTGGAAAGTTATATACTGCACCGTCCACCCCTGATCATCTTCTTTCCTTTTTGGACTTGACTAGGAGTGACCTTTTGGAGTGTCCTTTCATCGTTTTAGACTTCTTCCAAATTTTTGGGCTCATGGACTTGGTCTAGCCTATTGGCTAGATCATTTAGGATTACACTCTCAGAAAAAACTGTAAATTTATGAGCGTTTGCCCTTCAATTTTCACGGGCAACAGCCTTATTGGATGAAAAACGGTCTGATACAGTAAATAAGCTGCCTTATCCCTTAGATATTTAGAAAATTAAGAGCAATCCCCATATTCTTACAGTTCTAGCCCATATGTTAGCAAAAATACGGTACGATCCTATACATTGTCCTCCGCTAGGGTGTAACCCTTCATTTTACTCGTGTTTCGAAAATTTTTACCCGCCAAAACAGCGATTCTGTGATGATTATCTAACGTGCTACGTGCTACGGAAGAGTAAGCAAAGTGTTATTGTGTTTTAAAGTGCATTATATCCTGTGCATTATAATGCTATATTACTTTACCCCGTAAAATTACGGGCTGCACAAAATAATGGGCATGTTTTTTTTTTTTTTTTTTTTTTACGGGGTATGACTGGAATCTCTGCTGCCGGCCTCTGTCCGTAATTTTACTGCAATTTTTTTTTACAACGTAGAAACAACAACAACAACGTTGTTCTAAGTGCGTTTCCACTGTGATAGCATTTCCACTATGATTTAAAATCAAGGTTTTATTTATTATTATTATTATTATTATTATTATTATTATTTTGCGGAACGTATTTAAATGGAATATTGTTTATTTGTTTTTTCTCTCGTTTAATTATATAACTCAGATATTTTTAAATTGTATACATACCTTGTATATAAACCTTATATATGTGCTTTTTAATTATCTCGGGGGAACAATTTGTGACTGCGTTAGAGTCTAGTCTTTAATTAATTGTGAAGAAAACACATTTAAAGAAAAATAAATCTCTTACTCTATGTAATATTTCCTAGAAATTTCATAAGAAATAATATTTTTATGATCATACAAATCAAATTGTGATAATTTCGTCAAAATTCAACAATGAGAAAAGAAAATAGACTCATTCAGGCAGTACTATTAACTTTGAAAACTGTTGTTTGAATAGACTTCATTTTATACAAACCCACATCTTCGAAAAATTTCAAAGATAAGCTTGTGAAAAGTATTCTACATTCTTTTTTTCAGGGTGAAGTAGTAATCAAGTTTCAGTGATTTAGCAATTCAAAAATTGTGAAAAGCCCCAAATAGTTATTTGAAAGCAATTAATATATTGTACAATTAGGATTATTAATAAATAGCTACATTTTAATAAAAACAATTAAAAATTTTAAATTGGTTTTCAATATGATTAATTTAAAAATAGTGCATAAATAACACATGGTTCTATAAGTCTTCAATGGCAGCAAAATCTATAAATTCTTATCCAACTACTACCTAAAATATTAATTATTTTTTTAAATATAAATATATATATAAATAATAATATTATAATAATAAATAATATTATAAATATATTTCGCTTTTAAGCACCAGTCATTTTTTCTTGAGAACGTTTATAGAATTTAAAGGGTACATAATATGGTTACTTTAAAAGCAATATTTTAATTTATTTAAAAAATAAATATTAGCATTTTAGAGAATAATTACGCATGATTCTATAGATCTTCAATGGCAGCAAAATCTATAAATTCTTATCCAACTACTACCTAAAATATATATATATATATTTTTTTAACTGAGTGCATTTCAGCAAATAGTCGTCTTTTCTCGAGAAATTTTATAGAATTTAAAGGGTATATAATATGGTTACTTTAAAAACAATATCATTAGGTGCCAACCTCTCATTAATATTCCGTAATATGCGGGTTAATTTGGCCCATGTTTAACACGTTTCGCACCGGAAATTTTTTTAAGAAATGAAATTAAATAAATTCCACTTAGAAACCTGAAATTGAATAAATAAATATTCATTAAATAATTTTTCTGGTTTGAAGTGTTGTTAAATTGGGTCAAATGAACCCGCATATTACGGAATATTAATGAAAGGTTGGCACCTATGCAATGTTTTATTTAATTTAAAAAATAAATATTCACATATTAGTACGTAGTTAGCACATGATTCTATAGATCTTCAATGGCAGAAAAATCTATAAATTCTTATCCAACTACTACTTGAAATATTCCTTTATTACCTTTTATTTCCTTTATTATTCCTTTATTCCTTATTATATATATATATATATATATATATATAAACCGAGTGCTTTTCAGCAAATATTCATTTTTTTCGAGAAATTTTATAGAATTTAAAGGGTATATAATATGTTTACTTTAAAAACAATATTTTAATTAATTAAAAAAATTAATATTCATATATTAGTGCGTAATTAGGATATGATTCTATAGATCTTCAATGGCAGCAAAATCTATAAATTCTTATCCAACTACTACCTGAAGTATTCCTTATATATATATATATAATATATATAATATATTATATATAATATATATATAATATATTATATATATATTATATATATATATATATATATATAATATATATATAATATATTATATATATATAATAATATATATATATAATATATATATAATATATTATATATATATATATATATATAAACCGAGTTTTTTTTCCGCAAATAGTAATTTTTTTTCTCGAGAACATTTATAGAATTTAGAGGGTCATTTACAATACCATTTACATATTACGTAAAACTTTTAAGAATAAAATAAGTAAAATCTTCGATTTTATTTTAAATAGTATTTTTTCTGAAGAGATAGATACATTACAAAAATGTCCTCCTGGTCTGTACAGGAAGGAAAAGGTAGCTTCTATATTCCTTGTTTTTAAAAATTCATCTAATTTTACGAAAACACCTGAAGCTAAAATGCTTGGAACCCGATAATAGAAAATTCAATCCCAGTTTTCGTTAATACTGACTTGAGAATTTCAGCATGAGAGCTACAAGATAAGAAAAATCAGATTGTTTCAAAATATCAGCCAACCTATAATTTCAAGCAGCTATATCTCAGCCATTTATTAAGATAATTGTGTATGTGTATATATAACAAAAACAGCAGTGTATAGGACACCTTTTTCCTGTGACAAAAAAATCGATCTTTCAGCGTCTAAGAGGGTGGAAGTTAATGTAATTAACAGACTAATGGCCAAGGAACATGCCCCACCCCACAGCGCACCAAGTCTTCAAATAGCTTCATCGAGTTCATGGTAACAGCCATAAGGTAACTATGGACTGATCGCCATTAGAGCGCAATCATGAAAACAAATTCAACGGTTACCAGTGATGCAACAGAGTATAAAATCAACAGCGGAAAATGAGAAACCCAAATCACAATGAGAAACCTGTAACAAATGAGAAACCAAAATAAAAGCAACAAATGAGAAACCAGAAACAACTGCAACAAATGAGAAACCAAAAAGCAATGAGAGAAACCTAAACACAAACAAAATGCAACAAAAATCAAGCAACAAAACAAAAACAACAGGAAACCTTTAAGCACAGTCGGAAAAAGGGAAAAGGAAAGGGGAAAAAATCCAACACAGGTAAAAGTAATCAATTTTTTATTTTTTTTATTTAAAGTTAAATAAACATGTATTAACCCCTTCCCTTACAGGTTTTCCTTTTTTTTCTCATCATTTACACTAATGGCACCCGGTGCATGTAAAATATGTCGTGGGAGCAAAGTCCTCAAAGTTACCTGTGAATAATACCTCTGGAGGTGTCTAGTCAGGTGAAGGTCTCGTCACCGGATCAAGGTTCTAAATTACGAGACCAACTTGCATAGCGAAGGCATGACGTATAGGTGTGATGCCAAGCCCAGGTCCATACAAAAATAATCAGATCAATTAGCAGCAAAACAAAAACGGGAACAAAACTCAGACCTCCACATAGCCGTCCTGCCAGAAATGACCAGCCGTTATGCGGCATCTCTTCAGTGGCGCTACGCGCCCCGGTGCCAGGCGCTAAACCTGTTTAAGCTAGGGAAACCTGGCAGGTAGGGGCCTGGTCGCCGGTCTAAAACAAAAAAAGATAAAGCCATAACAAAAAATGCTCCTGAACCCTTGTATCAAGATCTAACACTGAACGTAAACAATCTTTACAATTTATAAATATTTGTAAATCTTTTTCAATTAATAAAAAATTAACTGACCGATATTTTGTAAAATAATATAGCGGATGAAGCTGGCCAACGAACTCGGTCGAGACCTTGGTATGTCCTGTACATATACTCATTCACATCGAAATCGGATTTTTAAATAATCGGGAATTTATATCATATTGTTTATTTCCTAATTTCAGAAGCAAATGTTTGTTTAAATAGCATCTCTGGACAAATCTTGAGGAAAACAAAAACGGGTAGGTGTTTGTTTATTCTGTTTAAACTTGAATAATTAACTAATATCTATGCACGAACACATACCTTCTGTTTTTCTGTAGTTTTCATTTTTTTCTTAAACTTCTTATCATTCATACACGTTATAATATCACATGTAAACATAATGTTCTATAAAAATCAACCCTATTCCTATTTCGTGTAATAATTTATTTTTAAATGTTATACTAAAATGGATTTCTCTATTCCTGCGAATTTCGGGAATTTCCCCGCATTATTAATGATTATACACGAAATGTCTATTTTCGAAATTCATTTCGTTATTAAATTCCCTAGAAAAGCTTCTAGAACATAAAGATTTATCTTAAGTCATTATTTTATTCTCCCATAATAACTGCTTTTATTCTGACATCTTTCTTCAGTCGGTAAAAATTATTGACATCCACCTTCAAACTATTTCTGTTTACGTGAACGGCAAATCTTGTACGAATCTTGTTTCTTTCCATCGAACATGTTTTCCCCGCGGAATCTGCCAATCATCCTAGTTTCTCGGAAAGACGTCAGATGGCGCAAATCCCAGACTTGTTAGCGTGGAGAAAACGAGGATCTAAATCGTTCTCCAAATCATCAGAAGTTTAAGAGCCTTGTGCACATGGAGTTGAGTCACTACTGGCCGCTATGTTTGGAGTCTCCTGTGTAATACGGCTCTGGATTATCATAGGCAAAGGTAAGACGTTAGTTTTGAAACTAGTAAATATCACTATGTCAGGATGTTGGATGATTAACTAATACGGGTTTTTCTTCCCCGGGTCGCTATTATTATTTTTATATCAACTATAAAAATATTTAAGCGTATTAAAGATCCATTTTATACAAATCATTCTACAAATACTATTATCGAAATAGACATTTATTTATTTATTTTTAATCGGAACGCTTATTATTTTGAAATGTAATTTAATTGTAAATAAAATTTAATCGGAGTTTTTGATAATTTTTGAAATAAATAAATGTTAGATCAGAACGTTAATGAGTGAGAATATCGAAGCTTATTGTTTCTTGGTCACTATATAGATTTTAAAATTGAGAATAAAAATATTTAAGCGTATTAAAGATCCATTTTATGCGAATCATTCAAAAAATACTGTTATCGGATTAGACATTCATTTGTTTATTTTTAAGCGGAACGTTTATTATTTTGAAATGTAATTTAATTGAAAATGAAATTTAACCAAAGTTATAATTTTTGAAATAAATAAATGTTAGATCAGAACGTGATTGAGTGAGAATATCGAAACTTATAGTTTCTTGGTCACTATATAGATTTTGAAATTGAAAATAAAAATATTTAAGCGTATTAAAGATCAATTTTATGCGAATCATTCTACAAATACTGTTATCGGAATAGACATTCATTTGTTTATTTTTAAGCGGAACGCTTATTATTTTGAAATGTAATTTACTTGTAAATAAAATTTAATCGGAGTTATAATTTTTGAAATGAGTAAATGTTAGATCAGAACGTGATTGAGTGAGAATATCGAAACTTATAGTTTCTTGGTCACTATATAGATTTTGAAATTGAAAATAAAAATATTTAAGCGTATTAAAGATCAATTTTATGCGAATCATTCTACAAATACTGTTATCGGAATAGACATTCATTTGTTTATTTTTAAGCGGAACGCTTATTATTTTGAAATGTAATTTACTTGTAAATAAAATTTAATCGGAGTTATAATTTTTGAAATGAGTAAATGTTAGATCAGAACGTGAATGAGTGAGAATGTCGAAGCTTATTGTTTCTTGCTCACTATACATATTTTGAAATTAAGAATAAAAAGCTTTAAAAGCGATAAACATCTATTTTATAGATCTTATTTATATATTCATATAGTTTCTATAAAGTAACGTTTATTATTTTGTATGCCATTCTTTACATTTAAAACAAATATAACAAAAGCTAAAATATCTGTACGATAAGAATATTGAATAAATATCAAAATTACAAAATTAGTTTTTTTTTTTTTTTTTTAAATCGTCAGTCACAATTTTATACTAAAGATAAAATTCGTTATAAGAATCTATTTTGTGCAAATCATTACATAAATGGTCGTATCAGAATAAGCGCTTGATTATTTACGTTTTTCAAAAGGTACCATTTCTTAATTTCTAACGTAATTAAAAAAATTAAAAAAAGTATTTTTCAATAAACTGATAAAAAAGCATTGCACCTTAAAAGCAATTTAACATTAGCATAATAGTTCAATTCAAGAACAGTGCGTTTAACTTAATATTGAGATAAGTGAAAATACATAAGCAAGCACAAATTATTAGGTAATACATTATGTGTATGAATGCTATATTTATGTTAGATATGGATCATAAGTAAAGACAAACGTATTAATCTTTCAGTGAATGAATATGAAAAAAATGACAAAATATACAATTAGAATAATAACAATATATTTTTTTTATTTCTTAAATGAGTCAAACATACAAATTTTAATGAAATTTTTTAGTCTAAATTTAGATTAAATTACTATTAAGATTTTTTTCTTATCAACAATAAAAACTATGCATATCTTGATCATAAAAATTTGAAATATAAATTTATTAATAAATGATTATGTTTGATATGAAATTTATAACACCGTATGTAATTTACGTCATTTGATATTTAAAGCTCATAAAAGTTTTTATATCATCCCCATTAGTTCATTTAAAATAGGCCTGTTTAATTATTTTCCCAAATCTACAAATGGAGAAACAGATAATAATAATAAGCATTCGATGGAAAAATAAAAGAAAAAAATCTGATTTCAGCCGAAAATATTAGGATCATACATTTGTTGTTTAAGGTTTTTACTACATATGATTTCTTCGGAGACTGTCTATATAACATTTTCCCAATCAGTTAAAATTTTATCTAAAAGCAACCTCTATCCTTTCGATATCTCATGATCCATTTATTTTATTTATGAAATTTTAGTTCTCTATATTTAAAAACTAGTTTTATATCAGATCGTGTTTTGGGAATATTTTCAAAACTGAGAATATTGAGGTGATACTATAATACTATTAAATTACGGATATAACCGTTATATTACACCGGTAATAGGGATATTTACCTGGGACATCCATAAATATACAGTTGTACTATTATTTAGAATGCCCGAATCAAAATAAAATAACTGTTCAATATTTATTTTTAACATGTTTCCAATTTTTCACATGATATGACAAGATCCAAAATAACAAATTAAATAGAAAACCAGTTTTGATTCTAATGAGTGTCAAAGAAGCATGCGTTTCTATATATGATAATTCATTTATTGATTGACAGAGGATAGATTTGGTACAAAATACCAATGACTTGCTCATTAAAATGGTCCGTCATGAGTCATGTTTTTCATAGAAAATATTAGAAACATACACTCAAAGACCGTTTTTCAAAAAAGGTTTTCTTATTTAGTTTGATCAAATTATAGATACGAAAAATTAAGATGGGCGGATATAAATTTGTGAATACATTTAAACGTAGACTGCCAGTCACGGTTTTTGAAGCCGCATTGAAAATTGCTATAATTGAAACGTAAACATATAGCTTTTCTAATTTAGAAATTCATATCTAAAATGCCCATTACATATTTACATGATGAATTTTACAAAATAGTCAGCAATTTTCGTCTGTATTTCTGAAATGTGTCGTCTCCATTATAGTCTTGGATACGATAGTTAAATTCACAAAAATGTAAGATCTTTTATTTATTTATTTATTTATTATTTTAGATAAGCCATCAATAAAAATATGCCAGAAATTAAACTAGATACTTTTCACTTTTAACAATTTTAATATTTGATTTTTTTACAATTTTAATAATGTCTTATGAGTCAGTTATGTCCTGAAGAAATTTGTATAGACATCTGTCCAATTATTACACAAACTATTATTTATATAGGTAATAAATAACAAATTTTCTTTCTAAAATAATTTAATAATAAATACCGTACATTATTTTATATATACGTTTAAGACAGGTACTTTTAATCAAGTGACTGATGGTTTCAGTTATTTATGTAGACGGACTTCGGGTATTATGGGATAGTCGGTTAATATGGAATACCAAGGTTTCTGTTTGGTAAACTAATGCCACGGAGCGGCAATATCATAAACTGATTAAGAACGTTTCCAGAATACCCCCCAGAACGCGCAGTTCGTCGGTCGGCGTCAGGGCGGATTGTGTGAATTAAGTATTTGTTTTTCGACTTTGTAAAGTTTCAGGAGATAAATTTTCAATATATTTTTTTATTATTAGAAGTAATATTTTTACATTCAAATTAAGCATAAGGTACACCGAAATACTAACAGTTTATGACGTAATACGCGTTTTTTAACTCGCGATTCTCACTAATAAATATATAGTATTTTTTTTTTTCCGAAACCAGCGGTGTCGGGTTATATGGAATATCAATATCTCAAAATACTCCTCCATGATTATGGTGACGTAAAGATAGATCCTTATATTTGTGATTTGTGCAGATCTGAAGTATGAACTGAAGCATATTACCTGACTACCTAGACACTATATTTTGATCATGCGCTCTTGATATCATTACATATGTTTTTTGCCAAATTTTGTTTCTTTTCTTCATTTTTAACTCCCTATTTCATATTTTACGACTATCTCACAATACCCTCAAAATACGTTTATTATTTTTATTATTTGTTTGCAAGTGATAAAATTTCGTAAAATATTTTTGTCTATAAAAACTGTTCGCAGAAAGCTGAAGTTTGTAACTGTATTCGGTTTTCGGGTTTTAAACAATATCGGAATATTGTATTGCCCCAGATATAAATAGTATTCTATAATATCTGAAGTTGCTCTGTATTTTAAATGAGATTTAGGTAATTTGTACAGGTTCTTGCTTTGTTAAAATTTAATTGCGAGTGTCGCCAAATTTATTTATTATCGATAAAAGAAGTGTCTTATAATAAAATAGCGCATTATAGTACTGATTATCTGAAGCATTGTTTGAGCTTATGTGTGAGTGTTGTAAATACTATATTAGTTCTTAAATCTTCAACTGGATCTCTCAAACAGACTTAGCAGTAACATTTTTACTCGTTGGATTTGCTTTACATATTATTGCTCACAATATTAACATATTTTAACAATGAAAATCTGGTTTTAAACACTGTTCATGGAAAAGGGCAAAAATTGCTAGCGTTCGTGTTTAAATTCAACCAATGTCTATCAATTCATTTTAATAAATAAACTTTTCTTATTTATCTAATGCATCTTTTATCATCGGAATTTCAATATAATAGGCTTTAAGTTTAATTTCCTTTTATTCGTATAAAAATATTATACTTAGTACTGGGCATGAAATTTCAGTTGAAAAGGTACTCGCCAGACTAAAATTTTTGCTCGCCACTATTTTACATTTTATTCAGACAGTAATGTCAGCCACCACACCTGCCCAGAAAATGAACTATTTATGACAAACTGAATTGAAATTGGCCATTGTTAGAAGGAGCTGTCTGTTAAATCCAGAATATTTTACATACATGAAAAACATGAACAATTTTTAAAATGTTAAAAATTCGGGAGCAGCTGAGCTTAGGTGGTGAAACCTGATTCACTTTGCGCAGGAGTGAAGAGTGATCAGATTCAGCCTCGGAGCGAAAAAAGCAGCGAGCGGTGCGAAAGCGGAGGGAACGAATGCAGACGGGGGAAGTTCGTTCCTCTGTATGAGATAAATGGAGGTGGGTGACGCCGTATTTTTTCTTCTTTTGGAAGATAAATGTCGTCGCTTGATTTTAAAACACTTCCGCGTGTCGCTAGATTGAGGCACGATATTCTGAGCGTATACAGTTTGATTTGAAGCCCAAGATTTCAAAAGACGAAACTTACTCGCCAACATTAAATATTTATTCGCCAATGGCGAGCTGGCGAGTGGAAATTTCGTGCCCTGACTTAGTAGGTAATTCGTGAAATAAAAAACGTTATCAATTCCTATTGGAAAAAGTAACTCCTTATTAATTGAATTAGTAGAGCAGAATAAATATTAATATTCAACTTACGCTAATATATATAACGTAAAAAAATATTGTTACTGTATGAGTAAAAAGTAGACTAATTTTTAACGTATTTATATTTGTTACCACAATGTATTTATTTATATATGTAGTCCATAATAACTGTAAAAAAATTGCTTCCAGCATAGCTCATGTTTTACGTGCAGTAGGCGACAATTTTTAATTATGTTCAACGTGTCTCTGTATAAAAATAAAGAAATTTAATAAAAAATTTTAAAAAATGCATAAGATGCTATTACGATTTAGATAAATAGATAGATAGATATAGATACATACATACATATATATATATATATATATATATATATATATATATATATACAGCAATACATTAAACTATTGTAGAAAATAATGTGGATTTTTGGAGTTTCTCGCGATTACTTTTTGCACAAAATAAATTTTATCATATTCAATAAAATGTACTATATAACATAGTATCCTCTTTTTTATTTTCTGAATATTTGTTATTGAATATATTATGATATCTAAAAATGTAACCAGGGAACGTCCTGTTAAAGAAATTCTAACTTCTTTACATAAAAATGTAAGAAAATAATATCAATTAATTTAATTTATTAGTCCTAACAATATAAAAATTACTATGAACATGTAATTTAAAAATATATCAAAACTATTAAACATTAATAAATTCTGGAAAAAAAATGAAAAATAATATAAAAGCTGCGAAAAATTACTTCTCTTCAGAGAGTGGGCGTAGCCTATTTAGTATAGAAGAAAAATTGTACTCTATCACAAGTCTATCCAACCTTTCAGTAATCAGCAACTCAGTTGGTGGTAAATTTTAAGGAGTGCCATTAATCACATCACACAGGAATTGTAAAATATTATTTCACTGAAGTAGTAATAATCATGCACAGATTTTCTTTATAGGTAGCAAAAAAAAAATATTCTAAATTATTTAAAATGTTTTGATCAATGTTAATCAGAAAACTTTATTTAAACTTCCTCTTTATATTTCGAATAATTTATATCTAATAGAAAAGATTGTCCATGTTATGATTAGTTCATATACAGTTCGTCAAGAAAATAAAAGCTGAATAAAAAACTACATTTTCGTATTTTAAAGGTAATTTTTAAAGCCATGTGAGCCCTTTTTAAAGGCTTAGTATTAAAAAATTGTGTATACTGATAATTAAAAGTCAAAAATATTTTTATATATTAAACATAAAATTTTATTCGTAGAATGTAGGAAAATACAATAAACTGTAGTATAGTAATAATCTAAAACAAGTATTGTGTATTTTCATGTCGTTTTTAAAATTTAGAAGTGATTATTCTAACTTTTTTGTTCTAAATACGATATATCAATCTATTTTATTTTCCACATTAAGAATCTCAGTTTACAGCACTTATGTACAACAATAGTTTTATTAAGCAAATGAAGTAAATGATAATTGGTTACATAACGTATAACAAATGCAATTTGAGTACATTTTACTAAAGATGTAATTGTTATGGTATTGTCCATTTCAATTGGATTAGAGTAAACCGTAAAAGAGAAAAAGAAAAGTAATCAATTGAAAAAACAAAGAATTTATTATATATATGTACAAAATTTACATTTCGGAAAACTTTATAAAAATTTTTACTTACTCTATAAATTTTTGGAATGCTTTTCCAACAATGACCTGGATTTTATTCTATCAAGTACAGTTTTTCAAAATTTCCGTCAACGAATGTTACATTCATGCATATAGCTTGTTGAACGTAATAATGACAGATTAGAACAATTTTATCTGAAAATTTATATATATACATAAGTATAAATATAGAATGCATGAAATAGATCGAAATTCATAAATTTGTCATAGTAAAAAATCTTATAATGCTTTTTTTTTTTTCTTTTTTTTTTTTTTTTAATAAAGCGTCTGATTTTTTTTTTTTGTAAAATTTTAGTAGATCACTTAGACAACCCCAAATATTTGATTAAATCAGAATGTTCAGTTTGATTTAATATTTGATGGGCATAATTGTCTTTATTACCATTAAAATTCTAATTTGCTGAATATTATCTGAATCCGAATCAGGCAAGACTTCAAAAATGGCTTGTAAAAGATTGTCGGTAATTTGTGTATGAAAAGATGGATACCATTCGTATAACAAATGGTAGACTGAAAAAAAAAATGTTTATTTTACCGTATAATACTGGCATCCCAGTTGCAAGTATTATACCGTACAATTAACAGTAATAAACAGTATAATAAGCAGTAATACGCTACCCCGCATGCACGTCAGTGTAACAATACCGTAAAATAAAAATAAAAAATTGCAGTCTAAAGGCGAGTAGGATTAAAGGACATAAAGACTTTCTTGTTTTTAGATTTATAATTAGTAATATCACATGAGCAATTAATACTATCATCAGTGGGGTATTTACGTTCTTTTCATACCAAATCTCAATCCTTATTTTTATCTTTAAACAACATTTTTGAATCCTATGAACGAACATTTCAAACTTTGCGTGGAGACCATAGTGTTGTCTGATTCCAATATTTCACTCTAAAATAGTTGAAATATTTTATTTTTCAATAGCGCGTTTAAAAGTACGAATTTTTAATTTTGTGTACAATCTTTTTTGGTTAAAAATGTCTTTTCGTTTAATTTAATTAAGCTTTGCAATTGTGATAAGCACACTGTTACATCAATTGCATATCATAAAAATCCATTTTGTGTACAAACGGTACGTGATGCAACATTTTCCTTATGATTTTTAAATTCAGAAACAAAATGTCACTGAAAACAGTTCATCTTTTACAAAAATATTTTCATTGTAGGTGCTTTTATTAGAACTCTTAATTTGCAAATTAAAACAACATCTCTTTCTCACTTTAAGAAACCAATAACAATAATCAAAAGTATTTTATATATGTAACAGAAAAAAATAATTCTAATACTTAAAACTTCAAAGTTTAAAGATAAATAAAAATATATTTTATTGTATATTCTGTGGTATAGTGTATATAGAATTCGAATATTAGTATAATATACAGTATAATTTCAAATAATATAGAATTTCTTCTTCTACATTTTATAATGCTAGTCTTCTAATACCAGAGATAGACAAATTTTTATGCTTTATAAATTCCTGGAATATTTTTGTTGGGTGCTTAGTGCTTTCAGATATTTTGGTATTTATTCTTATTCTGAATTTCAAATATTAATAACATGTAAAAAGTGTTTTTTTTTTTTTTTTACAATCCAAAAGATGATTTTATTTTTACTTTATTTGTAACACCTATAATTTTGATTTTTTTTTAAATAAGGAAAATAACTGTGAGGTCGAATCAAAAAATTAAATTACACTCGCGTAGGAAATGTACAAAATAAAAATATATGTGCACTTTATGCAGTTTTTTCCTCCTTAATCTAATCATAATTCATTTTTTGACGAAATTTCATAACAAATTAACAGATTTATCTCAAAGCACAAACTCTTTATCCATTCTACTGAAACGGAAACAACACACAGCGTTGTGTAATTAGTGAATCAATAGCGCTTTTTTTACTTGTCACTCACATCCTGATGTGATAGAAATATAAAAATTAAGTACGCATGTTTCTTTCCGAAGGCAATTATAAATTAATCAATTAATTTCAAGGCATTTGTTTGTAAGCCGGGTTCAGCTTATAAATCACCAAATAATTTTATGGTCACAATTTTATAACTGAGTTGCAACTAGACTTGAGTTATTTATACCCGAAACCGCGTTCACTAAAATACGTCAACTGGCTTCGAAACTGCATTATAGAAATATTTGAAATAATAAAAAGTAGAAATATAAAATATAAATGAAAAATAAAGAATATAATATTTTTGTAAATACATTTTTTTTTTCAAATAGCTTAATAATAATTAAATTATAAGTCCAACTTGTGCAATAGGTGCTTAGGTATAATGTTCATCCTAGCCAAACAAAATACAATACGTCGCCACCCAGCACAAAGTGTAATTTATTTTCAGTATCAGCGGCGTAATACAAAAACAAATAAATAAAACATAATACATACATAAGTTTTACTTTTTACAAATAAAAAAAAATATTTACTACCGACATTCTACACAAATTTATTTCTTTAAAAACCCTACACGAAAATGTCAAACATACTATTTTAAAAATAAGTGTTTTACTTGTTTCTTGCTTTACACAAAAGTTTACTTAATTAATGAACTAAGATCATAATTTGTTATCTTAGAAGGTTAAATCTAAATAATATCGTTATTTTATTTTGGAGATATAAATTTTTCTCCACTTTACTCACTATACATAACAAAATTAGGAATCGTAATTTAAATTATGTTTGTAATTAAGAGAAATATATGAATAGGTCAGAAATATAAACTACTTTTTTTGTTGTATGTCGAAAAATATCTTTAAGCGTATATGATTTTCTGCAATTAATTGTCCTCGAGAGAAAAAAAATATAGCACCATGCGACCTCATTTCATTAATTTCGGAATGTAAGTATCACAAAACTGACAATATTTCCTTTATTGTTAATGAAGTGTTATTATGAAAAATAAATGATTTGCCGTGATTCGTTAAATTAGTAAAAATATTTCAAAGTATCAATATTTTTTTTTCTTTGAGTTTATCTCATTATGTTACAATTAACTGCTTCGGAAGGCATGAAAATTATTCAGTTGCAAATAAACGTTAATTTATTCATTAATAAAAAGTTACTAGAAATTATTTTCGTACTATAAATATATATTTTTTATTATATTACATATTTTATCTATTCTTAGCATCAAACAATATTTTATCTTATTCTGTGGTTATTTTTGAGTATTATACAGAACATTAAAGTCTTCTTTTAACGTTTATCATTTTACATGGTGCATTTATTTTGTAATAATTGGTAAATAGTTGTTTATAGCATTTATGGGTGTGTAAAAAGTACAGTGTTGCAAAAAAAAAAAAAAAAAAAAAAAAAAAAAAAAAAAAAAAAGCACCGCCTTCTACTAACTCTGGCTTAAATTATTATATAAAATGTCGCTGGCAGCAATCGATTAGTAATAACGTCTAATAATTATTGCTATACATAACTATTCCTTACATATATTTATATTGTAAAAAAAAAAAAAAAATCATACTAACACCTAATTTTGACATGATATTTGGAATTTTCAGTACATTTTACGTACAGATAACAAACAGAAAAGCATTTGGTACAGTAGTATCAGAAACGTCAATGAAGGTTCACTGTAGAGACGCGAAAAGTTTTTGGTGACTGTACGTCCGTCCGTCTGTCTGCCTGTCTGTCTGTCTGTCTGTCTGTTCCGTGATACCTGCCGTAAAAAACGTCCTATTACGTTGATTTTTGGTAGATATGTTGGCGAGATACCCGGAATTAGCTGTGCAGTTTTTGGTTAAATTTGCTTCATTCGTTCGAAAAATATAGAACACTTCTTTTTAGGTCATAATTCTTTTCTATCGGAATGCAGACGATTTTCAAATTTAATTTTTACCTGAAATGAAAATCGCATATTTGAATAATGGATTTAAACGTAAAATTATGCTAAAGTTTCAATATGGAGGTCTTAAATATATCCAATAGCTTTGAAAATTTGCTGATACATCTATTAGAATTTAGAAATTAAATGTTTAAATTATTGGAAAACATTTTGTAACTGTTCGAGAAATATAAAACATTTCCTTTTCCTATCTTTACAAATTTTAAAATGCATTTGTTTTTCTTTCCTCTTTATTTTATTAGTTGCTTAGAAACCATATTTCAAATAATATCAAAATAATAAAATTCAAGTAACACGCACTATTTCGCTGCAATATTTTATTAGCAAAATATATTATTTTCGAAGAAATGTATTTTTTTTTTTATCTTAAAAATTACAAGAATAAGAAAGTTCATAAGAATTTCAGAATATTATTTCATGAGCCGTGTTTAATTTAACGCTTCTAATTTTTGAAACCTCCTATAAATATGGATGTAATATAAAAATATTAAATTGCGGATTGCAAGATGCTAAATAATATAAAAAGTGAGATTAAAAAACAATGATTTTCAGAGCTGATGTTGAGGCTCCTGATCTGCAGATTTACTAGTTTAGGAATACTATAGGTTTAAAACTTGTACTTCCTAACGTTCATTTTTATTTGCTGTAAAACAGATTTCAATGAGAGTAGTTTGTTAAATTTAACTAAAAAAAAAAAAAAATAAATAACTTGACGGAATGGTCTGTAATTTTGGATTAGCATATTTGAAGCTTCTAGAAATCCATTTCTTGTTTGAGAAACTTATAGGTTACAATTCATATTTTTTTTTCAAAATTTAGTTTCCAAAATATATATTTTTCGAATGAAATTTTCGAAAAACAAAATATGTATTGTAACTTAAAATAGTTTTTAAGCAGAAATCGAATACTAGAAATTTAAAATTAGTGCTCTTTCCGCATAGTCGTTTTTGGAAATTTTGAAAAACTGCATTGTGATCTGTTTTGCAAATTTTAAAAATGAATTTAAGATTAGGAGTTGCAAACTTTAAACCTGCAGAATTCTGAAAATACTTGACCACATGTCCTTCCGTTTGGCATCCAAAAGTAACATTTACTGAAAAATCTAACTATAATGTTAATATTTAGGTGTTAATATTGAAAATTTTAATGTTTGTTATAATTTGTGTATGTAGAATACTCCCAAAGTACTATGTAGGTACTGCATTAATTAGTAATTTTTATATTAATCGATGGTACCAGTCACATTTTTATGCTACGATTTGCGTTAGAGTTAGTGTAGGGTCTTGCGTTTGTTTTTTATTTCCAAGACTAGACATAGATTCTATGTTTATATGTTTTTCTCCACTTGTTGCCAAATTTATGCCCTAACAATGAAACAGAAATGAGTGTAAAATTATTACCGCTGAACAATTTCACGCCATTTTACGGTGTTCATTATAGTTTTAAATTAATATCGTGGTTAGTTAACAAAATATGGAAATTTTGAACTTCAGGTGCATTAGAGCCTGCCATGGACTAGCCTCATCTAAATTTTCCGACCTCTACGTGCGGTAGATTTTTCTAGCCATTTTCAACAGAAGGACAGACACACACGCAGACAAAAGATATTTATTACTAGTATATAGATTCTTTCAGTACATTTTTATATATTTTTAATAGATTTAGAGGAGACAATCTTTCTCTGTATCCTCCCTGGGTATACGTGAATGTCCTACAGTACAGAAAATTGAGCGTAATACACAAGATAAACATTTACCTGGAAAAATCATGTACATTGCTGACAGGTATTACATTAGAATGTGTATCCATCTGATAATGATAACAAAAGTCTGTAAACAACTGAGAGCATTTGTCAAAACAATACATTTGAATGTAAACTACTATTAAAAGTCCACTTAGCTTTTCACATGGAAGAGTAAATCTTATGAGTTGCGTCTTAAACTTTTGTGAAACACATAAAACGTAAAAACAATTACATAAAAGTGTCGGGTTTCGTGTAATACTTGTAATAAATGACATTGAATGGTCAATGTAAAAAAAAATGTTTCGCTTTAGTTCCGTTATTGTTGTACTGATCCTAACAAATAATCCGTACTGCAAAATAATACGTGTTGTTTTCGAAATAGAAACAATCTTACTCTTTTAAAAATCGATACAATTAAAAATAAAATAAGAACGAAAAATCATAAGTCAAGCATAGATTATGAAACATTTTCCAACATAGCCAGAAAACTATAACGAAATTTCACTGAAATTTACCATTCAGTGTCAAAAAAGTAGTCGAAGAATTTTGTGCGGGTCCGGTATATCATCAATAGATGTGGATATATATTATGATAAAATTTAATTCAGTTAGAATATTCACATTTAGAAATTTTCGCCAATCGATGGAAATACATTCGAAATCTTTTGTACAGACCTGTATATTATCTGAAGACTTTTGTACACGCCACATATTAAGCTAAACGGCAACTTAAAACTCACTCGCAGCAATTACCAACCGTAAAATACAATGTATAGTTTTCTTTGCGTAGCCTTGTATATGATTTTATTTATATTCCACAAACTTCTATTAGTCTACTAAATATAAATCAGCAGAAAAATGTGTTAACACAATTAACAATCCAACACTTAAGCAATTAATTCCCATAGTCTGCAATACTTACGAATTCCCTTGTGTAGCTCTGTATATGATTAACCGAGTTTATAAACACACACGTACTATAAAAAAATTACAGTTAAACTTAAAAACGCAAATCAAAGTTGAAAACGCACTTATCACACATAGACAGTAAATATCACACATGTTTTGTAACTAATATATTTTGTGTGTCCCTGTAAATAAACGCAATGCACACAAGAGAGCGATTTATAGTGCATCTCAGTAATGCATATATTTTTCATTATATTTGAAATAGTGAAATATCACTAAATTACGCTGGAAACGATTTTTCCCCGTAGAACAATGTGTAACAGAATTCTTTTATTTGACCCTGTAAATTAATAATAAATTCTTTGCCCCCTATATTCTACAAAAAGCATTTTTTAATGCGCTTCATAGTAATATATCAATTTCATTATGTTTTAAATGACGTAGCGTCACCAAAATGCACTTAAAGCGATTATTTCCCATTGACTGTAATGTACGGAATAATTTTGACTGTCCCTGTAAAAAAACTATAAGTGCTACACACTTCAGTTGTAATAGAGAACATGTTATAGTAAATGACAATAACTTACAAAAATTGCAGGGTAATCCGAGCATATTTACGAGAGTTAGAGTACGGACAGACGGCAGACGGCCAGACAAACTTAAGTCATAAACATTTTTCAAATAGGTTGGAAAGTGTTAAAAATCGTCAATGGGCGATAGAGATTCATTTCTGGAAGCCAGTTTAAAAAAAATGTAGCCGTCCACTTTTCAAAGCTAATTTTTATGTTAGGGCGACGTCTAGGCATATTCTTACGCCAGTAAAACTGTGAATGAAATTGAGAATTTCTCATTGAAAGACCTTCCTTATTAATCTTTTTTTAAGGATTATACGCATACCTACGATGCCGAAATTATGAACATGTATTTTGGGGAATTGTTTTCAGGAGAAGAAACTAGATATTTGAAAAATTCTTTTTTGTATTTCGTTCATTACACTAAAGAAAAGAAATTGATTTCTACACGAAACACATTTGGGTGTCCCCAGCACACAATCACTCCCCGGAGATGATGTCGTTCTGGTAACCTTCCACGATTAGCACCGTTAATCTGAAAAATGTTATCTGAAATGATATAAAAAAGGTAAAATACTTAAAAGTAGAGAGTAATCATTCGGTGTTTTGAAAAAATGGATTTTGAACAAAATGGCGGCCATTCAACGTTAATGTACCGGTTTTTACACACAAAAAATGAACTTTGTTCATACAGAAAAGAAAAAAAAATCACAAAATCGCCAAAAGGAATTATAGATCTCTAGATAATATTGTTTTTAACAATTGGTCACCATTTGAAGAAGTAGGTTGAGATTTGCTCGAGTATCGTAATTATCGATTTAAAAACATAATCACGATTAAAGATTCAAAATAAGATTTATGTGTGATAGAACAAAGAAATTTAAAGCGACGCAACTTTGTTAATTTTTATCAGATCAACTAGAAAATGTAACTAAATATTCTTTTCTAATTGTACTTTGGAGAAAATGCAATAAAATTTCATTTTTTGAAAGTTTACAAGTATGTGTAACGTCTTAAATAATCGTTTGTTACACTTTATACGAGAAGTTGATTCGCAAATAAACATGTATATTGATCCATTAAGGCAATTGTGTATGTTTGCGTATGTACTTGATGTTTGGGTGTTTGTACATCTAGAAAATGTACATCTTAAAAGAAGTATGTGAGTCGGGTGGGTGCGTCCATGACGATGACTAAAACATTCAGAAGTGTACAATATAGTACAAAGGTAGAGAGCGCCACTGGTAGAGATCAGTTAGGGTTAAAATTTAAAAAAAAATAAACTTTTATTTTCAGGAAATTATTTTTTCTCGCTGGAAAATATAAATATTGAAATAGTTTTAAAGTAACCATTCCGTTAAATTTGTTTTTTAAAAATGGATCTACCGCAATTTGAATAATTTTAAAACATCAGTTACACATGCTGTCAGATATGTCGATATAAAATGTATTTTCGATTTGTTAAATTTTAATCGTGATATGATTCAGAATTTCCGTTTCTAAAGTAATGTTTTCATCATCTGTTGATGCAAATGTATTTTTATTTATTACTCCATTGATTATTTGAGCACAATAGAACACGTATTATCCAAACCTCTCGGGAAAGGGCCAGGTTCGGATACGCCAATGTTTAGATAAATTGGACAAAAGAAAGGCCACTGCACATTGATTTTAATATTAAAGAAAACATGATTGCAACACTGCTGTGAAAATTTCATTTTGCAACAGGAATTTGAGTTGTTCACAGGCAATGATTTGCGCAAGTGATCGAACCAGGGAACTCGGAACAGCATACGACTTCTATAGTGCCAGGTAAACGGCTAGAACAAGTCATAACATCCGGGCACCAATGAAGGAACTGGCGTTGGAAAAAGTCGAACAATGGACTCCGGAACAGCAGAATTGTTCTATAGTCTCGAGTTTAATGTTAGCCTGATTGCTCTTTGCTAAAAATTCGCTAAAAATATTTCCCATATTTTCAACACATCATAAAATAAGAAAATTTGCTTTTATATAATCGGAAAAGTGTTATTTTGATTTTTGATATTATTTGTTATTGCAGTGGTATTTCCAGTGCCATCTGTCTTTCGAGCATTACCACTGGACGCTAATGTCCATGAAAACAATTATCAGTTTCCAGTAGCTATTGTCAAATTATAACAAGAACGAAAAATCATGCATCAAGCAAAGATTATGTAACACTTTCCAACGCTTCCAAAATAATTTTACAAATCATTACCGTTTAATAAGCTGAAAGAAAACATCTAAGTAAACAATTTGGAAAACGCATAACATATTTAAAAACGTAATTTCAGGAATTTCCAACAAATATTTCCAACATATACAATATTCGGAAAAATATCCGAATACTTTTATTCAGCTCTGTATATGATCTATAGATTTGTATATATACTACATAGGATGCTAAATTTTAGTTAGTTAGGAAACGCGTACCATAGTTTAAAATTCCCCTTAGGAATTTCTTTCAATATACGGAAATGTACTTGAGAACTTTTGTGCTGCCCTGTATATTATCTAAAGAATTTAACACACCAAGTAGTAAACAAAAAATGAGTCAAATTTAGAAACACGTTCAGCACATGAAAAAGCACTTCCAGCCATTATTGTTAACAGGCAGTAGATAATTATTTTGTGTGTCCCTGTAAATAAGCGATGACTGCTATACACACAATATTCTGTAGTAAGCCTCTTGTAATGCACCTTAGTGATATATATAAATTTCAATGCGTTTAAAATAGTGAAACATTATTTAATTAAACCGCAAACTATTTTTCTCCATAGACGTAAAGTAACGGAATTCTTTTGACTGTCCCTGTAAAGTAACTATAAGTGCTATGCACACCCGATTCCATATTAAGCTTCTTGTAATGCACCTTAGTGATATATATCAATTACAATGTATTTGAAATTGTGTAACATCATTAAAATAAACCGCAAATGATTTTTCCCCATAGACCGTAATGTAACGGAATTCTTTTGAGTGTCCCTGTAAAAAAACTATAAGTGCTACACACTTCTGTTGAAATAGGGAACATGTTATAGTAAACGACAATAACATACAAAATTTTCAGGACAATCGAAGCAGATTTACGGGAGTTAGAGCACGGCCAGACGGCCAGACGGCAGACGGCCATACGGCAGACAAACCGAAGTCATAAACACTTTTCAACTAGGTTGAAAAGTGTTAAAAATGATCGTTTCGACTGATTTCTGTTTGTGAAAATAACCTCTCATGTATACTTACTATTGTCTTTACATTAGAATAAAAGAGGGAGTAGCATTTATGTAAAATTTCATTTGTTCATAGGCAATTTTGGAGACAAAATTTTTTACTGGATACAGTTCTTGTTTTTGAAGGGGTGAGATTGCGATAAGGATTAAACTCTTTTATAACACCCTTGTAAATTTGTATTCCAACGATTCACTGACATCTGAAAATTTACTTTGAATTAATAGTTCATCCAACCGAATTCCTCGTAATCACGAGAATTTGTACTTTTTCATGCAATTTCATTTGTGTTATTATCTTTTAGAATTTTTAGGATATACTCCTATTTTATACTTTAATGCAGTAAAATAATCTGTGTTTATGTCTAAGATGGACAAACGTGAGAGATCGATAGAAATTTGAAGAATTGGACATTCGGTAATTTGAGTACGGAGAATATCTTCTAAGGTCTGTCTCAAAAGTTTAAGCACAAGCATAAAACGTTCACTTTCAAAGAATTGTAAAAAGTTAGAATGAATAAAAAAAAAAATATTTGCAGATTTCGCAACATTATTTAAATAAATGATATCAAAAGTAGAAAAAAAAAAAAAATTACATAATTGTAAGAAATATAATAAAAAATGTAAAAAAAAAACTGTCACAAAAGTTTATGCACAATGTCAAAAACAACCAGATTTATAATTTCTACAGAACTTTTACTTACAAATTATTTTTCTGTGATTTCGGATTAGTTCAAGTAAACGTGCGTCCATCGAAATTATTAGTTTTTGTAGGGTTTCTGGTGGCAAAGAGTACCATGCTTTCTCAATAGCCTCTTGGAGTTCTTTCAGTAGAGTCATACTGCTTTCCATTGCCGTAAACCTGGCAGGTTAAAATACCCCAGACATTCTCAATCGGGTTTAAGTCTCGACTTAAAGCTGGCCTGTCAAGAACTTTAACATTTTTCTGAGAAAGCCAAAGTTTTGTTGAATGTGATACGTAGATCACATTGCATTGTCTTGTTTAAAGTCCATCCAGGACCCCCCCCCCCCCAAATGTCACCGAATGGAAGCAAATGTTGGTTTAGCGTCTTTTGATACTTTTTTGAATCGTGTCTTCCTTTTAGAAAAGCCAGAGAGGTCTGGCCATTGAATCCAAATGCCCCCAAACCATAACAAATTTACCGCCTTGCTGCCTGCTGAAAAATGTCCTTGTTTCCTTTCGTAAATCATGCCAATACGCGTTCCAACCATCTGGACCATCTAAGTTCCACTTTTTCTCATCGCTGAATAAAACAGTAAGCCATTTGTCCCCGTAGGACATGTGTTTTTTAGCCCAGTTCATTCTTGCCTGTTTGTGATGTAATTTGAGAGACGGTTTTGCTAGCCATTTTCTTTAGTATGATGTAATAATACTCTTTAATACGTCTATGTACAGTGTCTTTGGACACCTGTACAGTGACATTATTTTTAATTTGCCGTATGGACATATTTTTTCTAGATACCAATTTCCATATTCTCCGATCAGTCTGAACAGTCGTCATACGTGGTCGTCCACATCTTGGTTTTCTCTTAAAATTATCAATTCTAGAGAGTACTTGATATATACCTCGCTTTGATCAATTTAAAATTTTTGCAATTTCAGGAACAGTTTTATTTTGCGATTTCAATTTAAAAACTTTCAAAATCTCACATTTTGGGAATTCTTTGCCCTTCGGCATTTTTAAAACGAGAGGAAATAATTGCTCTTCCTTTTATACTTTTATAAAAGTGCAATATGATGTCATACAATGTCATTACACACGGATAATCCCGTGTTTCTAAAAAAAAATTGCATAAAGTGCTTAAACTTTTGAAACAGCGTTTCTTCAAGAAAAAAGAAAAATTAAATAAAAATAAATATATTTTTTATTTTAACCACCCAAGATGGCTTATTTTATTTTATTTTGATTAAATGTCGAGTATTTATTGTAAATTAGCATAAAATATTTTCTTCTTCAATTATTTTAAACCAGATTTGCAGAGTGCTTAAACTTTTGAGACAGACTATATGTATAAAATTTTATACTAATCACTCTCGTATTTATCTAGAATGATTCATCATTCTATAAATTGTTTTAATGGAACTTTAATATTGTGTGATACAATTTTCATACAAAACGCCAATTGTTTTGCAGTATTCCATATAAGCATATGAATAAAAGAAGGAAAATGTGATTTGTTGGGAATTAAATGTTTCATTTACACGGTGTATATCGGTGTATAGGAATCGCACGTATCCAGGTTTTACTTAACTTATCATGCTTATTTAAGTATATTTAAATCTGTGTGTGTGAGTGTATATGTTTGAGCGCATGTGTGTCAGTAATGAACATCAAACAGTTATTTTTTAAATATTTACTTTTTAAATTATAGATTTTGAATCACAGCATTTTACTTGTTTAATAGTTAAATAAATTTGCTCCAGTATGATATATAATTTAAATTTGTACTCATCAAGACAATACATTTAATTACACTTCCAACTAGTTTTCTAATTATTTAATAAAATGAAGAGAGTTGGAAAATTAATGACTTCGTTCTGTAAGTGGATTATTATGTTTCGTATCTTCCCAAAGCTGTTCAAAATTTCCAAATCCTTTCTTTTAAAATACCTGAGTAATTAATCTTTCATGACCTGGAGTGCTTCAAGGATATTTGTGAAGACGACTTTAAATAAAATATTTAATGTCGAAGAGCTTCTACAAAAGCAATCAATTTACTCTGAACAACATTAAATAATGCAGAAATATTGCTAGTATTCTTATCAATTGATAGATAAATTTTGATATGATACACAACACTATTTTACATTTAAAACCTATTTTTAAAGTAGCGTATTTACTCATGTATGTTGAGTCGTTTTTATATTTATTTCAATATTTATTTAAAAATCGATACACGAGGATTTTAAATTTGAAGACCGTCCCAGTGAAGCTTCAAATCCTGACACATCATCATTGGCCTCTCTCTATATATATATGATCGATGGACGAATATTTTCTATTTCAAAATGCACGAAATCATCAAGTAATATTGTGAAATATTGTGAGATATTGTTCAATATTAGTTATTTTTCTTAAATTTTAATATAATAAAACCAGTTTGAATTTTTGCTTTCTTCTTTATTTACAAGAAGATAGTATTGAATTCATGAAAAATTTCGACTTCCGGTTTTCAACGGATTTATACGTTTCAGAATATCCTGAACATGATTTGACTTATTTTAGAAAATGTCTGCCCGTGAGTTTGTGTGTCTGTCTTGTGACACAAACTTTTTGGGCGCTTCTACTCACCAATTACGTAGTGGATTAGAATGAAAATTCACAGAATGTTATATCCTTATGCGATATGGTGCTGATTTGTTTTGGGGCAAAATCCCTTTAGAGGAGGTGCCGCAAAACTATGGTTTGTTCGACTTATGTGATACTTATATCTCCGGATTATGCGCGTAGAATTCATCGAAACATTAAATTTAAAAACCTCATGCTAGAAAATAGATTGTCTTTCAATTCTGGTTGCGGTCATGTAAGGAGGGTGCCAAATTTCGTTGATTTGCTCGAAATATGCGATGCTTATATAACCAGTTTAAATGCACGTAATTCAACGAAGCTTCAAACTTAGCACCTTGCAATATTAACATTCAATTTCGATTGCAGTCATGTAATTGAGAGTGAAGAAAAAAAAATCTATCTGCTGAATAGATGTAATCTTTTGTACAATTTCAATCATTTAATTGATTTGATTTATATAAAAGAAAGTTTTGTCACGGTCAGAACATAATTGTTTTTAAATATTTTTCTCGTAAATAATGCATTAAATCTCGCACTGTGTGCCTTCCATGAAAGCGCAGCACAGACATGTAAATGCGGCATTTTTCGTCATTCCGTCATTATAAAAAAGACTTCATTAATCCATCATTAATTAAAACAAATTATTGATTAACTTTCATGATGAAAATGGGATTAATACTCACATATTCCTTATGTCTGTGTCAATTTGTCGTTTTATATGTAAAAAAAATATGCACATGGTGTTTTGTTTATTTTGGACACAATTAGAGGTTAAAACTACATGCATTTATTTTTAAAGTTGCACTGAGTATTTATTCAGTTCTAACTATGTTCTGTAAATTTCATTTTTCTCTTTCCCTTTCCTTTCTTTCCTTTTTTATTTTTATTTTATTTTTATCCGTCAAAAACTGTAATGTAACATTTAAACAAATAAAAGTAAATCTTTTTGCATATGAGCAACGAAGAAACATAATATATCCACTGAAAAATAAAAATTTATGCAATCATGCCCATAATGCAACCTTTGGACGATTTTTAGTGCGTACTTTATTTTTTTTCTTCATGCAGTGACTACACCAGGATCGGAATTTTACATCTCTTTATGTTGTAAACTTTACATAGAATTATGTTATTAAAATCCGACGTTTATTTACCTGTTTGGCCTGCGTGAGTTAAAACATTAATATGCGCACAGTTCAGACAGATTAGAGCAACTGTAAAGTTTCTCTATCTTGTGATATTTCGATAGGATTATTGCTATGAGCAATTAACACTTATATCTGGTACACATAGTGCTAAGTGATAATATTACAAAAATAGTTATCCAAAATTATTGAGAAACACGTTAAATAAGAAGACACAAAGTTATTTCTAATTTATGACACGCAACATGTATTTTTATAATTACTTGCAAATTTGATTTATCCGCTGGTCTATGATTATTTTAAAATACGTACACGGAAATTCAAGCGCAATAAGTATTTTATATTCAAAATATTTGTAGAGAATTTTACAATAAGACACAACAGGTTTTTTCAGTTGGTTTTGTTATTTATAAACGTTCCTTCTTTATATTTCAGTTGAAGATATATTAATTAAGTACAATAAATGCACAGTAATTATATATATCAATACTTTCTTAGCAAAAATTGGACTAATTTTACTATTTTAGAGCTCCGCACTTGAAAAGTAAAAACAGAACCATTATAAGATTCCTCGTGTGTATGTCCGTCTGTCAGAGCTGTATTTCTAGAAAATTATGGAACGTGGAAAGTTCAAACTTTTCAGTGTTAAAATGTCAATTGACCCACATATTTATAGATTCTTAGCACTCACAAAGATTTTTAAGAAACATTTTGGGAGGCTAATTAAGTTACTTGAACAAAAAAATTGTACATCGTGTCGGATATTGCTCGAAAGATTTTGAACTCAAAAATACATTTGTCTTAGTTTTAGGCATTTAAATTTTAGCGATATCCTCGAAAATGTACTGCAAAAATATGTTCTCCTACCCTGTTTACCGAATCTACTGAAACAAAAATTATGAAAAAATTTGGGGAAATAAGAGTTTATTTAAACCAGGTAGGAAAACTATCGTGATTATCCTTGTTTACATAGATTTTGAGAAAATCGCATTTTTCCGATATACACAAATTTTATTTCTCGGGCGCTCAGAAGGAGAGTTCAGGGACACTCGAGGTACCTATTGACGCGGGCAAATCTATGGATTACTGATAAGGATTTTCGAAAACGTCTGTCGGTAATAAGCCGAGATATTAACCTTTAAATACATGGACGGCTTGTACATACACATAAACACGGGGGCGGGGGGGGGGCACTCTATGTGCCATCGACTTTTACAGCTTAAGTAGACAAAAGTATAATTATATATTTGTGTAATACAATGCCCAGTAGTAGTATAAAAGCAATAAACATCAAATTCGCAAAAAAAAGACTAATTTGATTACAATTAATCACGTAATTACTTTGGGATTCGCAGCTGGTTTTCATTGAGTGGCGCACTCAATACTCCTTCCGTGTCTTTAAGGTATCCGAACACCTTTAAAAGACGATTTTCGGCCAAAATATCGATTTTTAGATTTTGGTATAATATAATAGCCGGACTCTTTATCTTTCCAAATCTGTTTGAATTTTGTTTATATCTTATTTAGAAGTCAAGTTATTGCCTTTTTAATATTACTAAGTATCAGTATTTTGAAACCGGAAGTATCGTTCTGCTCACCGGAAGTCAGCACGCTTTTCAATGCTATGTAAACCCAAAAGTAAAGAAGCAGAGAAAATTTTAAAAGAATTCGAAAAAGAAAAACAGCAATTGTTTTAAACAAAATAGATAATATAGTGTATACATTGAGTAACATATTAAGGTTTGCTTTTCAAAATAAAGGTAAGATTTTGAATAAAATTTTGTTTTTGCATTTTCTGAAAATCAATTTTTTAACATTTTGTGTTTACGCAAAACATCATAAAGGAAAAATTAATGGATGAATCTCTTTCAAATTTTTTTTGTATGCTTTGCAAAGTGCAATAAAGGGAATGAACTACACTCGTAACAGTAAGTATATTGATTTTTTTTAAATTATTGATAAAGTTTTCAATTTGCAATAAATTTTTAGTAATTTTTGCTTCATCACTGATTAACTTTCTATATAGTTTTAAATATTTGACTCACAAATATGAGAATAGTTCATTCCTCAGAAAAAGGTTTAGTAATTATAATAATGCTTACAAAATAAAAATATCTTGATTTAAAGTTGAGTTATGATGTTTTGCGGAAATGATTATTTTCGCTGTTTTTTGCTTATTTTTCCCCCAAAATATAAAAAAAATAATTTGAAATGTATAACTTTTTCTGTTTTATTTTACTTTTTTAATCACATCATGATATACAATGCAAAAAAAAGTCATATTTTTAAATAATTTAAAAAAAAGCCCTCCGAAGGTATTCGGATACCTTAAATGATGATTAAAAACGGCTTTTACAGCTTAAGTAGACAAAAGTATAATTATATATTTGTGTAATACAAGGCCCAGTTGTAGTATAAAAGCAATAAACATCAAATTCGCAAAAAAAATACTAATTTGATTACAATTAATCACGTAATTACTTTGGGATTCGCAGCTGGTTTTCATTGAGTGGCGCACTCAATACTCCTTCCGTGTCTTTAAATGATGATTAAAAACGGCTTTTACAGCTTAAGTAGACAAAAGTATAATTATATATTTGTGTAATACAATGCCCAGTAGTAGTATAAAAGCAATAAACATCAAATTCGCAAAAAAAAGACTAATTTGATTACAATTAATCACGTAATTACTTTGGGATTCGCAACTGGTTTTCATTGAGTGGCGCACTCAATACTCCATCCGTGTCTTTAAATGATGATTAAAAACCTATCTAGAAAACCGCTGCACGGACAAATGTGGCGTTACAACTTTGCAAACACCTTTTAAAGCGCGCTTGGCACAGTGTCAAGTTGAAAATTTGTACGAGGTATTTGTTTGCTAAAGCGAATCAAAGTGATAAATAGTTTTTTATTCCAATTCAATTCAAATATTGGAGGCGTTTATTGAAAAAAATAATTCATAGATAAAATTAAGTCATTAAATGTCCATAGTTTTGAGACAACAATTGTTTATAACTCAAAATATAATTCATTCATAAATTAAATACTTTTCGATTAAAAATCACGTCAATAATCATTCCTGCAAGTATCATGCTTTTATGTTTACAAATGTGTTTCGCGTTGTTGAGCGTTTTTTTCCTTAAAATTGTCTAATGTTAAGTCAAATGTTTAAACTTTGTACAAGGTCTTTGTTTTAGAGTAAGAAATAGTCAACGTGTTTCACTCCAACAGAATTCAATTATGGTATGTGGTATTGCTTTACGTATATACGAGTATATTGTCAATAAACAGTTTTGATATTTTGTTTAACTATCTAAATTTTTTATTAAGATTTTGTTTTCGTGTTGATTCTGTCTGGGTTAAGATTTTGTTTTGTTTGCAATGATTTTTTGAAATATTGCAGTTAGTAATTAATAAATTTACTGTACTGTAAATTAGTGGACAGTTTGCTGCAGATATTTAACAGAGTATTTTTTTTTTGTAAATCTTAAGTAAGGCGACGGGTTGTACCATTTTATAGAGAAAACTGTGAATCTTTAAGGCAATTTTACACACTTTAAAAAATTTAAATTAGGGTACATTATTTTTATGCTTTAGGGTACATTATTATGCTTTAGGAATTTTTTTAGGGTACATTATTTTTACCCTTTGTACGCGAGTAAAACGTGCATTTGACCTAAATGTTAGTTTTCGTTTGTTGTTTAGGTTACATATTTCTGAAGATTCTTATATATGTAGTTATTGGACAGATGAAACTGTCAATACATAGAATAAACAGAATGAACACAATCATTTTATCATGAAATATGCTTTTTCTTTAGCTTATTAAACCATTCTAATCTGGTCACTTATTGACCATATTAAAATACTTTTAAAGCGAGAATCGAAATCACCAAGATATCGCATTTAAGAAGGCATTCTCTGATTCTCGGAAAATGAAGAAGAAAAATTACAAATAAAAATTATGTACCCTAATTTAAATTTTTTAAAATGGTAAAATTGCCTTAAAGATTCACAGTTTTCTCTATAAAATGGTACAAGCCGTCGCCTTACTTAAGATTTACAAAAAAAGTACTCTGTTAAATGTATCTGCAGCAAACTGTCCACTCATTTAGCCGTTTTTTAACACTTTCCAACCTAGTTGAAAAGTGTTTATGACTTCGATTTGTCTGGCCGTCTGCCGTCTGCCGTCTGGCCGTGCTCTAACTCCCGTAAATATGCTCGGATTGCTCTGCAATTTTTATATGTTATTGTCGTTATCTGTAGCATGTTCCCTATTTCAACGGAAGTGTGTAGCACTAATAGTTTTTTTACAGGGACACTCAAAAGAATTCCATTACATTACTTCTATGGAGAAAAATCGTCTGCGGTTTATTTAAATAATGTTTCACTATTTTAAACGCATTGAAATTTATATATATCACTAAGGTGCCTGACAAGAGGCTTACTACAGAATATTGTGTGTATAGCAGTCATCGTTCATTTACAGAGACACACAAAATAATTCTCTACTGTCTGTTAACAATAATTCCTGAAAGTGCGTTTTAAGTTGCTGAACGCGATTTTAATTTTAACTCGCTTTTTGTCTATTACGTGGTGTGTATAAATTCTGTAGATCCTATACAGGGAAGCACAAAAGTTCGCGAACACATTTCCGTTTAGTGGCAGAAACTCCAGATTGAAAAATTTTAAACTGTGCTACGCGTTTCCTAACTGAACTAAAATTTAGCATCCTATGCAGTATATATAGAAATCTATAGATCTTATACAGGGCTGAATAAAAGTATTCGGATATTTTTCCGAATATTGCATATGTTGGAAATTCCTGAAATTACGTTTTTATATATGTTATGCGTTTTCCCAATTGTTTACTTAGATGTTATCTTTTAGCTTATTAAACGGTATGATTTGTAAAACTGTTTTGGAAGCGTTGGAAAGTGTTACATAATCTATGCTTGACGCATGATTTTTCGTTCTTGTTTAATTAACTCTTACTTGATCCTATTATGAAGCGTTGTCTTCAGTAAAAATGAATATAAATTACCGTCTTCTTGATGCAGCTATGCACTTCTGGCAGTTCCAGAAACGTTGCTGAAAAATGTAAATTTCTCTGAAAATGCGATTAAATGGTAGGATAGTCTGATGCAGGTGTTTAACAGTGTATAATAACGCAATATAAACAATTATTTTCGTATAATCTATATATATAAAAGAAAGTCCAGACTGGGGAAATCATCAAAGCACAGCCCAAACTACTGAACACAGACACGTGAAAATAAGAAATTGAAGGGAAAATACGTCTTAGGATATAGACAAGTGCTGACAGAGGATTTTCTAAAACTCCGCCCCTAAGAAAGGTAGAAAGGGATACAAACTTTAAAATAATTCATGAATAATAAGCTATTATAGTTATGGGACAAATGATTTGAATGCATTTTTTGTAATGTGAATCGAATGGTATCCAAGTCCGTGAGATATTGAATATTTTTCTAATTTGGCGATGTCCTTGGCGGCAAAATCTCAAAATTCTAACATTACAAATGATAATTTCTAAAACTACATGCGTTATATACTAGCAACGGAAGAAATTCAAATTTTCGACAGAGAGGCTCTTTTTCACTGATATAATATATAATATGACAAAATAAGAATTGTGGGTAAATTTTCTATTGTCAGATAACCTCGATTATGAAAAACAGCATTTTTAAACATTCTGCTGGATGGTATTTTATGGGAATTAAACTGTTAGTTCGATAATTTTTCAGTTAAGTTTTTGGTATGTAAATATCGTTCTGCGTTATAGTAACATAATTATGTGTCAGATGAATCTGTTTATGAAAGTTTAGCCCTTTTAAAATGATTTGGTTAAATGGATTTTACTGAGGCTTATTGTTTAGTTAGAGATAAATGTGTCAGATGAATCCGTTTATGCAAATTTAGCCCTTTTTAAAATGATTTGGTTAAATGAATTTTACTGAGGCTTGTTGTTTAGTTAAAGATATATGTGTCAGAGGAATCCGTTTATGAAAGTTTAGTCCTTTAAAATGATTTGGTTAAATGAATTTTACTGAGGCTTATTGTTTAGTTAGAGATATATGTGTCAGATTAATCCGTTTATGCAATTTTAGCCCTTTCTGGGGATAGATTATATAGATTATTTTTCAGAGAAGATTTTAGTATACTATAATATATCGTCTTACGTTGCCTAGTCCTTGAATTAGGAGGAAAATTTATGTAATCAGGTAAATTAAATTATAAAATACTAGCCTTTTAAAAAAGTTCTATGAATTTTGATTGGACTTGGATTTGTTAGATAAAAAAAAATTGGGATGTTTTAGTATATTGCATATCGATCTATCGTTCTTTATCAAATCCTATTGTAAATTATCCTCATCAGCTCAAATAGCGACTGACAAATTAAAAAATATAATAGCGTTCGTATAGTTTTCAGCATTACGGAAGGATATTCCGGTTAAATGTCTACATTTCTTTAAAATACAAGATCAAATTCATCGATATGTTTCGTTTGATTTAAGATTCGTTTGTAAAAACCGACCAGCGCAGCGGACGATGCCTGCTAGTAATATATAAATCATTATTGTGAATCCTTCTTTATTTTTAGGTAGATTTCGTAAGATATACCTAAGAATACCTATTACATTATCACCTAAGTTGGAAATTTTGAAACATTTTTGCAGATCTACGCCGATCATGACTCCCAGAACACAAAACCACCCCCAGTTCAAAACTTTATATATATATCACTTTTTTATGACCACGATAACTGGAAAAATTCTGCATAAATCTCTTCCAAACAGATACATAAAATCAAGGGACATAAAATCTCGGTCAAGTTCGTTAATGGGCAAAATCGAACCAAGGGGGGGGGATGGGGGGGCTTTTTGTGAAAACAGAAAACCTTCCATAATTTCTTAATTATTATACGTATCGAATCCGTTTAAAGTTATTATTACACCTAGGAAAAGGGCCGAAAATTTATGTATGACAGATTTTTGATATAATTAAAAATGGCCCCAAGGGGGGGGGGAAGTGGGGTTTTAGAATAAAAAAAATCATAGCTCCGTCAATTCACAAGATATCAAATCCCCGTAAATGTATTATTAATCGTCTTAATATTATCTAAAACTTTTATATTGACAAGTTTTTTATAGGACCAACCGTTATAGCAAATAAAAATTAAAACAAAAAAATCCCTGCCGGCTCTGCCTGCAAACAAGTTATTTTTCGAAGTAGGCGGTTCCAACTCCCGCATCTTTTCGAAACTGATACATAAAATCAAGAGGCATAAAATCTCGGTCAAGTTCGTTAATGGGCAAAATGGAACCAAGGGGGGGGGGGATGGAGGGGGTCTTTTTTGAAAACAGAAAAAAACCCATAATTTCTTAATTGTGATACGTATCGAATCCGTTTGAAGTTATTATTACTTCTAGGAGAAGGGCCGAAAATTTATGTATGACAGATTTTTGATATAATTAAAAATTGCCTTAAGAGGGGGGGGGAAGGGGGGTTTAGAAGAAAAAAATTCATAACTTCGTCAATTCCCAAGATTTCAAATCCGCTTAAATTTATTATAAATCCTCTTAATATTATCTAAAACATTTATATTGACAAGTTTTTTATAGGACCAACCGTTATAGCAAAAAAAAAAAAAAAAAAAAAAAAAAAAAAAAAAAAAAAATCCCGGCCGGCTCCACCTACAAACAAGTTATTTTTCGAAGTAGGCGGTTCCAACTCCCGCATCTTTTCGAAATATACATAAAATCAAGGGGCATAAAATCTCGGTCAAGTTAGTTAATGGGCAAAATCGAACCAAGGGGGAAGGGGGGTTTTAGAAGAAAAAAATTCATAACTTCGTCAATTCCCAAGATTTCAAATCCGCTTAAATGTATTATAAATCCTCTTAATATTATCTAAAACTTTTATACTAACAAGTTTTTTAGAACCAACTCTTATAACAAAAAAAAAAAAAATCTTGATGGCTCCGCCTGCAAACAAGTTAGGTTTCGCAGTAGGCGGTTCCAACTGCTGCATCATCGCAAAAAGGTCATTTCTTCCGCAATTCCCGACAAACAGGCGCCCCACGGTCTGCGTCTTCGAAATCTACCTCTGCCTGTAGGCCGAGCCGTCAGGGATTTTCTTTTTACATTTCACTTGACAATTAAGAGGTAGAATTAATTGTACATGATATTTAAAAATGTAGTTCATTAGAAATTTATTCTCTGAATATCGTTTGAAAAATTACGAAAATAACTTCCTACATTGAAATTGTAAATCACATAAACGTTGATATGCGAAATTATTATATCCTTCAGGATGTAGAAAAATATTACGATGAAATAAAATATATGTATAGCAGTACAAATATCGTGTAGCAAATACTTACATTCTGAAATTAATGAAATTTCAAATGATTGGCATTTTATACTAAACGTAATATTAAAAGTTTTTCTTCTCTAGAAAAATGTTTTTTCATAGAAATCTAATTGGATTATGAAACTGTTCGAATGATTCAATGCATTGAGTGGAAGTAATAAAACCATTTCTACCAGATAGAACACTGATGCGTATTTGCGACACAAAAACTAAAACGTTACTGAAATATAATTTTCTGAGATAACATATATTTTCTATTAAAATTCCTTTTTTTAAATTAAATTTATATATATATTCACATATATATTTGATTATTCATTTTACAAATATGACAATATTTTTTTGTGATTTTCAATTTTCTTTCAGTTAAAGGAATGTCTTAATTCCGCTTTCTATTATAAATATTATGCTATAAATTATCTGTCTATTATTACAACATTATCTGTTTGTCCCATAAATTCAAGTGCCTGAAAGCGGTTTAACGTTTTTATTTTTAATTCATAAAAAATTTTAAGTTGAAAAAATAATAGTTTAATATGTTTTTAATATTGCACGTTTAAATCTAAAATACTTTATGTTAAAAATAAGCTTTTATGAAGAATATAAAATAACACTGATTGGGAATTTGCAATAATGTATTCTTTAGATTAATTGCATGTTTTATTTTGTTATAGGTTTTTGTGGCTTATATTTTTTATTGTGAGTTTGTTTTACATCACATCTGCGAAAGAAATGTTTGCCACACAGGCTGGTAGGAAGTTTGCCTCATTTTGTTTCTTTTATTTTTAACACTTTCCAACCTAGTTAAAAAGTGTTTATGACTTCGGTTTGTCTGGCCGTCTGGCCGTGCTCTAACTCCCGTAAATATGCTCGGATTGCTCTGCAATTTTTATATGTTATTGTCGTTATCTATAGCAAGTTCCCTATTTCAACGGAAGTGTGTAGCACTTATAGTTTTTTTACAGGAACACTCAAAAGAATTCCGTTACATTGTGGTCTATGGGGAAAAGTCATTTGCGGTTTATTTAAATAATGTTTCACTATTTTAAACGCATTGAAATTTATATATATCTCTAAGGTGATGACAAGAGGCTTACTACAGAATATTGTGTGTATAGCAGTCATCGTTCATTTACAGGGACACACAAATAATTCTCTACTGTCTGTAAACAATAATTCCTGGAAGTGCGTTTTAAGTTACTGGACGCGATTTCAAGTTTAACTCGCATTTTGTCTATTACGTGGTGTGTATAAATTCTGTAGATCCTATACAGGAAAGCACAAAAGTTCGCGAACACATTTCTGTTTATTGACAGAAACTCCAGACGGAGAATTTTAAACTGTGCTACGCGTTTCCTAATTGAACTAAAATTTAGCATCCTATGTAGTATATATACAAATCTATAGATCCTATACAGAACTGAATAAAAGTATTCGGATATTTTTCCGAATATTGTATATGTTGGAAATTCCTGAAATTATGTTTTTAAATATGTTATGCGTTTTCCAAATTGTTTACTTAGATGTTATCTTTTAGCTTATTAAACGGTATGATTTATAAAATTATTTTGGAAGCGTTGGAAAGTGATACATAATCTGTGCTTGACGCATGATTTTTCGTTCTTGTTTTTTTCTGTTGTTGATAGTAATTGATTTTGTATTGCCTATCTTCAGTATAATTTACAGTATTAACACTTTCCCTTTAGCATGCAACTGACACTTTTTCTGTGCTGTATGCTAAACCACCTCTTATGATTTTACATTTTCTATGATGTTATATTTTATATAAAAAAAAAGTGTTATCATAAAATATTTTGTAAAAAATATTTTTTAATTAAACAAAGCTAAAAATAGTTTTTTTTCATTTATCATTATTTTTTTCCTTTTTTTTTATTTTTTCTTAGAAAGTAGTATAATGTAAATTCATATTTTTAACATAGAAAAAAAAACTCTCTATTATCGGAAAATGAGCACAACCTCCGAGATAATCATTAAACTATTTTTATTTTTTTTCAAGTTAGAAGCAAAATAAAACGGTATTATGTAAAGCTTTTATTTATTGATATTTATATTTCTTTCGGATTTCAATTTATAATAAAGAAAGTAATGTATTCATTAACTAAAAACATATCGTCAAATTTTTGAAAGGAAAAATAGAAATTATTTTACACCAGTGGTACATAAAAATGCATTTAAAAAATGGGGTGTGTTACATTTTGAATTGGGTTAACATTTATGATAAAACTGAATGGTCTTGCTCAATTTTATATACCACATATATTTTATGTATAAATAAAAAAAAATAGTACTGAAAATAGAATTTTCAGGTTCAGTAATTGCAAATCTGTTAAACAAATGAGCAAAGAGCACATTCTAAATATGTCTTATTTATATTCTAAACCTTCTATATTAATATTATAGCAGTTCTATTTTTTTTTAAAATAAAACATAACATTATATATTTTATGAAAAAAAATTCTTTAAACATTTATCAAAATATTTTAATAAATAATGAAAGTTGAAAATAATGCTTTTATCCTTTATCAATACTAAGCTCTTTCAATGAAGGAATAATGTTAAGTAAAATCATATTTAGAAAAAATTCCTCCCTAATACCAGGAATTGAACACTTTTTCCAACTTGCGAGAAAAATCATTAAGTCCTTTTATTATTTTTTTCTGAGAAAGAAACACGGATAAAATGGTATTAGGTAACCCCAGCTTACATATATTGATCTTTAAAGTTCATTCGAATTCCCAACGGATAATAAAGAAACTTATGGATTCTGAAAGTAAAGAAAAAAAAGAAAGTAAAGTCGATATTGCGAAAAAAAAACACGAAATGATTTAACTGGAGAAGAACATTAAAATGCAGCAGTGTTAAGGTTAGAAGTTGGTTTAGCAATTATGATGAAAAGATTGTATTTTTTTATCGAATATATGTTTGTGTATAAACAGAAATGCGAAGACCTTTAGCATTGTTTAGTCAGAAATTTCTTAAACATTCTTTACTTGTAATGTGTGAAAGGGAAAATAATCTAATTAAGTTACAAAACATCACTGAGTAAAATTAGTTTTCATCTGTAGCTATGTTAATTTGATAACCGGAGCTGAAAGTCAAATATACAAAGTTATAATGTTTAATTTTTAATCTTTGAAGTAGAAAATCATTATTTTTATAAATAACAGGAATAACTTACAAGAGCTAAATTTAAAAGAAAGAAATATAATATTAATGAATGTTGTTTTTTAACGTAAATCACTAATTTATATATTTATGTCTTAACTGAGTTTAGAAAATAATAATTCTTATTGATACATTGTAAAAAAAAAGGGTCGATCTACTAAAAAATATTTATTTTTTCTCACTGATCCCTCCAATTACTAAAAAAATTTTTGTATTCTTATTCAGTTACAAGAAAATCTGTATGAATTACTAGAAAACAACTAGCAACAATTCCAGTTTATAATACCGGTTACTAAAAAATTATGTGGAATACAAATTTACAAAAAAAGTTAGTAACATCAGGATTTTTTTTACACTGTACATACTGATCATTTATACATAATAATGTACAAATGATTTCAAATTACATTTATTACAATAAAATGGAAAATATTTAATTCCACATTAAATTAAATTAATTTTTTTTGAAAAAAATTAAAAAAAATTAAAATTTAAAAATTAATTTATAACAATTATTTACCAGATGGAAAGTAAATAATTTTTCAGTATTTTTCGAAATTCGACTGTTTTTAGGCCATTTTCTGAAAATCGTGCTATCCATGTTTAGGCACATTTCTGATCACTAAAAAATATTTCAAAACGATGTCGGGCATAAAAAACATTGGTACTACTTGATTATTCAGTCAACCACTTTTGCCAAATTATACAAATCGCCAAACTATTCTCCATATTATAGAAATGGAAAAATGTTGGAATTCTAATATGTTACGTTAGGAAAATTAATGAATTTAAATTAAAAAACGTCATTGAAGAATAGAGTTACATTAATGATAACGTTGACTTATGAAGTAGCGACATGCCAAAAATAAAATTTGATTTATTCAGATGATTTCAGACAAAAGAATACTATAAATAGCTTACGTATTCAAATGTAGAATTATTAAATTAAATCATAAACAATCAGATATTTTTAAGATATTGCATTTATTAATGAAATGTGAGTATTTTAAATGTAATAATCGTATTTATTAAGGGACATAAAAATTATGAATGATAACGAAAGATTGTAAAAAACTTAATGTTCTTAATTTAGTCAAAAAACTTAGATGGATATATCTAGATTCTAATTTGCAAACCGATAAGTAATGGCGCTGTCATTTATTATTAGTAGACGTCATTAGTCAGAAATGCGAGGCTAACGAAACAGACAGGCTACCGCGGTGCTTTACGCGTATCTTTTTTTACAGACCGCCGTAGTCACGTGATGCCCGAATACACCAATGCAGGTGTACGAAAAGAGCATCACGTCACTCTAGCGGTCTGTAAAAAAAGATAAGTGGAATGCACCGCGGTAGCCTGTCTGTTTCGTTAGCCTCGTCAGACATGCAAACTACCCTCAGATAAATGTTCGAATCAACAACCGCGTATTCTCGCACATTTCTAACTGTCCCCCCCCCCCCATTTCATTGATGTCAATTCATTAGACCAGCCATATATAAACCGTAATGCACTAGCAAAAGTTAAGTTGTAATTATCAAGCCAGTTTCATTTTCTAATAGATATCCGTTTTATCACAGTTTTTAATATTACAGCGCCATTGTTTATCGGTTTGCAAATAAAGTTTCATATCATGCCCATTCATGCTTTTTGTAAAAACAGAAACACATACCTTTGAAAATAACTTATCGCTTCCAGCTCTGTAGAAGGAAGATCCTGATCTTTATCATAATTTCTCAAAATGCGAGATAAAGCAGAGAAATAGAAATCATCAAAAAATATTCACTAGAAAATAAATATCACATCCACAAAGTAATTAAAAATGGAATAAGTACATTGCGTGATAGCGTTTTATTTAAAATCAAACATGATATCACGATTTTTATTGGTTTTATACTATAGTTCCTGAATAGTTTATCTTAGTTATCGTTTTCGACTGATGGATAAATATTTGCGACGTCAGTTGAAACTAATGTAATGTATTTTTTCGCTTTTCATATCATGAGGTAGTCGTTTATTGATATAAATATTATTTTAAATAACGAAAAAAGAATAAGTAAGTCAAACATTAATAAAAAATACAAATGAAACGTAGAATTAAAAAACACTTAATGACGTAACAAACACGTGTAAAGTTTAATGTGAAGTGAATGTGACATATGCGATCATCCACTTTTGGCATTTAATCTTATAGTTTGCAATAGTTGGTGATTTTTGGTCAAGTAGTACCAAAACGTTTGTTAGAAATGAACAGTGATTTTGTAATTTAGTTCAGCTGTTTATATTACTTTACAAATGTAGGAATTATGAAAGCATAAAAAAAAATTATTGCACAAAGTTGTCGAAGAATTGATCTTACTTTGATATAAAAGGTCATACCGGCTGTCTTAAAAGGGACTGACAGATTTTAAAATTCAATAACTTGCAAACGGTGACAAATATTTAAAAAATCTTGCAGGAGAGTTATGAAAGATGTCAGGATTGTTTTTTTTTTTTTTTTTTTTTTACTTTGATTACTGTTTTTAATTCGAATTACCAGCAGTAGATGTCGCTGAGATCAATAGACATGCAATCGAAGCCAAATCTGAAATCACCCAGCATTGATGTGAAGGAAGAAGGTTAAATATATGGAGTGGGTTTCATTCACCAATACATTCTTAGGGCCTGATTCTGAGACCCATTCCATATATTTAACCTTTTTTCGCATCAATGCCGGGTGATTTCAGTTTTGGTCTCGGTTGAGTGCCTATTGCTGGCAGCGCCATCTATCGCAGCTATTTGAAGCTAAAACTGGTAATAGCAGTAAAAAAAAAACTCCTGACATACTTTACGTTCATGCAAGAATGTTTCAACACTTTTCATGATAGTTGAAAAGTGTTTATCAATTTGTCTGTCTGTCTTTCTGTCAGTTCCTGCTCTAACCCTCGTAAATGTACGCAGATTGTCATGACATTTTTATACATTATTGAATTTTACTATAGAATGTTCTATATTGAAAATGAAGTGGTATCATTGATAATTCATTCACATTTACAGGAACACACAAAAGAATTACATTACATTATGCCCTATGGGAAAGAATCGTTTGTGGCGCATTTTATTCGTGTTACGATATTTCAAACATAATGAAATTAATATGCATTACTGAGATGGACTAAAAAATCATTTAACCGGAGTGTACAATTAGTAGCATTTATAGTACAATTAAACGGACATACAGAATAATCTCTTTACATTATGATCTATGTGAGAAAATCGTTTGCGGTGCATTTGGAACATGTTATGATACTTGAAACATAATGAAATTTAAAAGGATCACTATGGTTCAATAAAACTTCAAAAATGATGAAATTTAGCAGAATCAATGTTGAACTACAATCTATATCTTATGGAGTGCGTGGAATCTATCGTTCATTTACAGAAACACACACAAAAAAATTCAATTACAGGACGGATCATGATCGATAACTGCTGCGAGTTCGTTTTACGTAATGGTGTAAAAATTTAAATTTACCTAATTTTTAGAGTATAACGTGTTCTGATAAATTCCATAGGTCATCATATACAGGGCAGCAAAAATAATGTGCACACATTACGGGGTATGGACAGACTGAATTGTTGAAAATAAATTTTTACTGAGTTATGTTTTATTTATTATTATTATTATTATTATTATTTTATTTGCTCATTTAGATATATGATTTCTTAGTATAAAACATGAAATTCCTTAATAGTATTTTGTTAGTGTTGGAAAGAGTTTCATTATCAATACCTGATGCATGATTTTTTATTCTTGTTTTATAGAATTCAGATACACAGTGTACATTCAGATATATAGTGTACATTCAGATATATAGTGTGCATCATTACGAATATTACACTTTTCTGCATCTCATGAAAAAAAGCTAACCAACCTCCAAAATTTGAAAATAAGGAGTAAATACATGAAAAACTCCATTTTTTTATTATTTAATTCAAAGGTAAAATCCTTCCAGTTCAAACTTTGAGATAAACCAATGAATGAAAAATGAAATAAAATAAAAACATCCATCTGCAGGAAATGTTTTTAAATTTTCTCAATACACTGTTTTTCACTCTTTTATTTTGAGGTGAAAAATCAAGATATTTTTTTAACGATACTTTTATTTGTGTTTATCCTACATATTGAAGAAAATTTGTTTATATGATATGAATAGTGTATTGATTCTTTCTTACAGTATAAACTTCTTTCTGTTTGACATTCCAGCCACCAAAAATAAATATTCTGAAACATTCTTCTTGTCTTTTATAAAAATTCATGAATTAAATATCAAATTAATATTTGTAACAATTGTTTAAAATAAAAAAAATGTCTATGAGTACTTTCTTAACCCATTTATTTTTTTAAAGGCTTTAAACAGAAGAGGTTTACAATTTGTTTTCATGTTTTTGCAATGCATTTAAAAGCAGACATTTTAGCACTTTGCAACATAGTTGAAAAAAACTATAAATTCGGTTTGTCTGTCTGTCTGTCCTCCTGTCCGTCGATCTGTGATCTAACTATCGTAAATCTACTAGGATTGTTATGAAAGTTTGATACATTATTGAATTTGGAAATAAAATGTTTGGTATTGAAATTGAAGTGTGTAACATTAATAGTCCATTTACAGGAACACACTAAATAATTCCATTACATTATGGTCGATGGGGAAAAGTCGTTTGAAGCGCATTTTACTGTTGTTACGATATATTTCAGACATAATGAAAGTAATATGCTTTACTGAGATGGACTCTAGCATACTTTTACCGTGGTATACAATACGCATCATTTATAGTTCAATTACAGGGGAATACAGATAATCCTTTTACATTATGATCTATGGGAAAAACTTGTTTGGGTTTTGAGCATGTTACGTATTGAACATGGTACTTGAAATATAATGAAATCTAAAAATATCACTAAGGTTTAATACAACATATTTTCTATATATTATGGAGTGCGTAGGATTTATCGTTCTTGTACAGAGGCGCACAAGATAATTCCGTTAAAGGACTGACTATAATCGGTAACTGCTAGAAGTGCTCTTTCCGCTGTGATATTCAGTTATATATATTTTTTAGTGTATTACGTGTTGTTTACAAATTCTGTAGATCATATACATGGCTGCACAAAAGACTTTGAATATGGACAGCAATTGCTGAAAATGGATTTTTACTGAGTTATGAATTTTTTAAATTGCTTATTTAGATATTACGTTTCCCCGTATGAAAAAAAATTAAATTTCATAATAATATTCTGTTAGTGTTGGAAGGTATTTTATAATATTTGCCGGAGGCATGATTTTTTGTTCTTGTTAATATCTGTGACCGTTTGCAAGTTATTGACCGTTTGCAAGTATTTAAAAACCAGTCAGTCCATTTAAGGGCACGCTGTACATGCTGCTGACTTTGAAATGCACTTTGAAAAGATATTCTGCGGCAGCCAAACTGGACTTTATAAAGAAACTAGGGTATATAACCCGGGATAGAGAATATAGGTGGAAACAATTTATTTTTTATTAAAAACTCTAATAGATTTTTACATTTAATATATTTTTTAGATTGCCGCCTAACAACACAAAAGAGCATGTTTTATATGTCGGAAATATGTCAATTATATATTCTAATAAATTTTTAAAATGTTTTAAAAGCGGTAATTTAGTATTGGCCTCGTGCCAGAAGTCAATAGCTGAAGAAATCGCTAAAAATTCCGTTATATAAAGCAGTTTTTTTTTCTTAATTCAGATAATTGCAGCGTTTTTAAGCGCTTTTTTTTAAATACATGTCTGTTAGATTTGTGTTTTATTTATTGTTTAATGGAGTTTTAATTTCGTTATACAATATTAGCTAGAAAAAAATGCTGAACTTTTTCTATTGTTTAAAGTGCAAACGGATTAATATTTTGTAATCATCTGCAAGCGATAGGGATAGATTTTGAAAAAAAAAAAAACATGCTTGAAAGTTCTCTTAAAAAGCAATAATATATCAGTTAATTAAGATACAGTTACCAAACAAATTGCATTTGAAAACAGATTTTTTCCCCTATATAACAGTGTGAACATTAAAAATGTGCGATGTTTAGAAATTTAAAAAAAAAAAAAAAAAAAAAAAATACAGTAGCAAAAATCGCAAATCCGAAATTTGATCATCAAGCCATTCGCAAAATGACGTCAGCGTTACGCACGGTCACGTTTGTCCTTTATAGTGTAGATAGGAAACAGGTGATATTCACACTTTTGAATTCGGTTTATCTTTCTGCCGGATGTCTAACGTCTGTCCGTGCTCTAACTTGCGTAAATAGACTCCGATTATCATGCAATTGATATATGTTACTGGTGTTTACTATAGCTTGTTCATTATTGAAAATAAAGCTTGCAACATTAGTTTATTTACAGGGACACTCAAATAATTCCGTTACATTACGGTCTATGGAGAAAATTCATTTGAGAGGCACTTTAGCAATATTACACTATTTCAAACATATTGAAAGTAGTATATATCACTGACGTGCACTGCGAGATGCTTTACTATAAAATAAGATGTGTATAGCATCCATCGTTCATTTACAGGGGCACACACAAAATTCGGCTACAGTACTGTCTATCAATAATAATTGAATAATAATGGCTGGAAGTGCGTTTTCAGTTGTAATACGCGTTTTTTAAATTTAACTCATCTTGTGAATATTATTTAATGCGTATAAATTCTATCGATCCTATACAGGGCCCTACAAAAGATTTGTGCTATGCGTTTCCTAACTGAAGTAAATTTGAATGTACTATGTAATATATATATATACGAATATTTAGATCCTATACATGACAGCACAAAATAATTCGGATACTCTTCAACTGATGAGTATTGACGGTAACTGTTGGTATTGGGTTTTTAAATGTGTTATGCGTTTTTCAAATTCTTTATTCAGACGTTGTGTTTCACCATATTATACTGTGAAGTTTTGCAACAGTATTCTGAATGTGTTGGAAAGTGTTTCATAATCTACGGTTGACGCATGATTTTGCTTGATTATTTAACCCCTTCGCAACGAGCGTCCTTTACAGAATTTTTAATCTGTTACCACCGGTTTTGCACACCAGAAATTTTCAACTAATTGAATCGCAGATATGCTATGATTAAATAAAGCAAAGCTTACTATAAAAAATAACTGGTGGGAATAATCGAGGATTCAAAGCATCTTATGCGGCACGTATGCGTGTCGTTCGTCCCCAAAGAGTTAAAATTAAATTTCCTGCTAAATAACTCTCAACACATGCTAGTATTGCATGTAATAGCAACTGCATTTTAAGAAACTGGTAATGTAATGAATAGTAAAAGATTTACATTCTTGATTTCTATCTAGAACTGTTTTTGAATCTGATATCTTACATTTAATTTTATTCGAAAATTTCGCTAAAATCTTTATTATATTATATGTTTGTCTACATTTTACGTTTATACTTGCGATTATACATTGTAACTGACAAATAGTTAAATAAAAAATCCAACAGTAAATGTATTTATATATTTTAAGGTTACAGGAAGCGCTCGGTATTCTACAGAAAGCGATACCAATATTTGGTGTTCCTTAGAGAAATACTTTAAAGTTTATTTCGAATAGATAAATCAAAATGTATACTTAAGAGACTGGAATTTAAGGATATATTTTCTGAAATAAATTACTATATTTTGTAACATATGTACACAAAATCAAGACGAAACAAACCGTACTCTAATTAGACATGTTTTATATATTTTTCATTGTCTTAATTAATACAAAATTGTAACGTATTTTTGATTCCTATTATTATGGACCATCATTACTACTTTCTAATCGATTGATATTTAATTGCGATATCAATGAAAATTTATAACGATTGCTATGTAATAAAAATTTAATAATTTGAATTTACGTTGATAAAATGCTTTACATTTACCTGTTACATGTATAATTTCAGATCAAAGGAATTTTAAACTTCGTAATTGATTTGAGGAATCACCGAGAGATGCACATAGTAGATTTAAGTTAGATTTCTCGCAGATTTACTTTAATAGCAATTCATTTACTGCAATTACAAAATTTATTTCCCATTACGATCTATATATGTAAAATATGGATAGGGTATAAATTTAAATTAGTAGGATATATTTATGTAATTACTTTCAATATAAGAGAGAAACTTTCAAGCGTAAAATGTACACTATTTTCAATGCATTAAAATTTCAAACAAATTTACTATTTATTATTCCACAATTCATAATAAAAAAATTTCGTACTTACTTAAAAATATTAAATGTTTGGTTAAAAAAATGTATATCATTTGCAGTAAAATTATTAAACGCTATTGGTGATTTTTTTTTGACACATTCATTCATCTAATTTACAAATGAAGCAATCATAGCAATTTGAGGAAAATTATTTGTAATACAGGCTTTCATTCACAAAAATATTAATATATAAACTATCGTTTCTCCAAAATACAGGTTGTTTCTAAATGAATATCGGGGTTTTAACGCTTGGTAGTATTTATGACATAAAATTTAAAATTATAATTAATACAAAAAATGAAAGAGCAACTCAAACAGTTTTACTTATAAGCTTACAAGTGTTGATTGTGAACACCTTTCGTCACACGGCACACATGAAGTCGATAGCTCAGTTCTTCCCAAACGTTTATTAGTGTTTGTGGGGTAATTGTTTCAACAGCTGCCTCAATCCTGTTTCTTAGGTCGGGCAGGTCAGCTGGTAGTGGAGACACATACACATGATCCTTTATGAACCCCAACAGGTAGAGATCACATGGCGTCAGATCGGGTGAGCGTGGAGAGGAGTTTGGAAAGATCTGAGCTATCGACTTGATGTGTGCCATGTGGCGAAAGGTGTTCACATGGAACACTTGTAAGCTTGTAGGTAAAACTGTTTGAGTTGCTCTGTCATTTTATGTATTAAGTATAATTTTAAGTTTTATATAATACATACTACAAAGCGTCAAAACTCCGATATTCATTTAGAAACACACTGTAGATTTATACACACACACAAGCTTACAGAGATACATCTTTACAAATATTTTTATCCAAGCGAGCCCTTTTACTTCGGATGTCGGAAAATTAAAAAAGCCCTTTTCAAATAAATAAATAAATAAATAAATAAATAATAAAAATAAAAATAGTAATATATATATATATATATATATATATAAGAATTCAAAGTTTATAATAAAAATTACGCCTAGTTTCATAACTGCAATATATATTTTTTTCCCAAAATTTCCATTACAATACATTAACTTGTCTTGGGGTATAAGCTGACTTATGGAAAATTCGCAGCTTTTATTTACGCTAGGTAGAACGCCCAAGTTAATGAATTTATTTGAAAAACTAAAATATTTTACATTTTTTTTTAGATATATTGACAGGGATGAAAATGAAACCTTATTGAACTGTATTTTTACGATTTCTAAATTAATTTCTCAAAGTATATTCATATGTAATTTAACTAATATGGAACTATTCATTTATGAACGCCTATTTATAAATGTATATATTATACTCTGTTGTTTTATTTATATTTTCACCTTTTTAGATTCAAAGTATTTCGTTCTTGCAGTGTCACAGGAAGTTGGCCTTTTTTGGCGAGTGTGATTTGTTGCATAATTAGATCCATTGTTGTTCTGATATGTATATATTTGTAACCCCAAGGAATATTTGGCGACTTATTGCCTGTGGCCTGATAACAAAAAAATGCCTTAAAATTATTTTTTTAACTTATAACTGAGTTCTAAAAATATTAAACTGTTATAGTGTCATATGAAATACACCTGCGTATATATTTTGTGTAGTTCTGGCATATAAGGACGTGAGTTAAAAATCAATTACAAAATTCAATCTTTACATACAAAAACAAAGTTCAGTTAAAAAAAGAGTGTAAAAAAATTAAATAAATAAATAACAATTAAAGAAAATACTTCATTTCAATCTAAAATTATTAATAAAATTTTCAAGTATCTAAAGAATTTGCCTTTACACAGAGAAATCATGTTTTAAGAATCTCTTTACATAAACATTTCCATAAAACACTGTAATCCACATTTATCAGCTATTCTTTTTTTTTTTTTTTTTCAAATAACTGAACAGATTTTTACGTCTGATATATAAGTATAAAATTCAATTGTTAAAAATTATATTTAATGAGACAATACTAGATTAAAAACACACATTTATATAAAAAATAATTAAAAAACTTATGGAAACATTTCAGGCTATGATTGAGCACTTATTCAGTGCAATAATATACGATAACCAAACTATCTCCAAACAGGTTTACGGGCAAAAGTTTTATCAGTTAAAATCAAGAAAATTTTACAGGAGCTTACGCTAAAGTAAGACTGCATATTCAAGTGGAATCATAGAAAATTTAATAATCGGGGGCGAATTCGCGGATTGCATTGCTAAATTCGAATTGCAAGAATTGCAGAATTCGCGGAAAAATGAATCTTGTATGATTCGTATGATGAATCTTATATGATCTTGTATTAAGGGCCTCAGTTTGAAAATTCAACAATTCGTTAATTATAATACATGAAGCTGAAAAAAAAATGACATTTATATCTGGTAGCTGTTAATAAAATATTCGTCATTAGAGGACACTGCACTGTCTCAAATTGTAAGAAGGTTCAAACTCACATTTAAAAAATTGCATTAAAAATATCAAGTTTTATTCTTTACTCTATTTAGCAATTGAAACACGAAAGAAGGCTTGAATTTTGAAATTTATTTCAACATTTTTATTGTATAAGGCGCTGCAGCACCATCTCTTGACGGACATTCGAGCTGTTTTTTAAATTATGTATATATTTAAACCTAAACGCATACTCTGTCAAATTCCAACAAAATCGGGCCCAATACACATGCGTAAACTTAAATCTAGAACCTAACCAGTTTTAGAGCAGATGCGAAAACAGTGTTCGAGTAGTTTAAGGTGCTTTTCTTCTCTCTTCAGATTATCGTGTCGGTTCGATCCCCGTTATGGACAGAATGATTTTTCTTACTTTATGGCTATAATTCATTTTAATAATGCCATATTTAATTCAAGAGGAAAAGTTATACAATTTGTAATTTTTGTTCATTAGAATGCTTTAAAATTAAGTAAAATTTAACACCAAAGAATATTTTATTTAATTACAAAATAAAAAATATGTATTACTAATCGTTAGTTGCAAATAGCAATTTTTAAATTCGGGGTTTTAGAATCAGACTGATAAAAAATAATTTAATGAAAGTTTTTAAAGGTCTTGTAGTTAAAAAAAAAAAAAAAAAAAAAAAAAATCAGAAATACTAAATATTGTAATTTTTCCAAAATATTAGGACTGTGGTAAATAAAATAAGAAAAGTATATGATTATTCTCCTTAAAAAAATGAAAAGAAAAGAAGAGAAAAAAGAAAGAAGCAAAAATATCCATATATGAATTATAAAAAAAAGTCAAGCTGGATATACTTAAAAATAGTTTAATATGTTTTAAATTGTTCTTTTAAGTAATGGCATTTTCATTTTCTTAGCATATTATCTTTTTAGCTCTACAATTGTAATGGATTAATATTCAATTAAAAAGTCCATTATTTAAAATAGCTCTCTAAAATATGTGGAATGAAGTATTTACAAATTCCTTTAATTTTTCCAAAGGATACATGAGCTTTTAATTTGAAAATTCGCAAAGTAAGGTGGGTATTATACATTTCCTTACAGTCTGGCATTTGTTCTATATCTAATTATTGCAGAATAGGGCTCTGTGTTCATGTGTTTGATTTTCTTATCTTGAAACAGATGGCGCCATTAAAGCTATCGGGAATAATAACATCCTAAACATCTATATATTTAAAAGCAAAGGCTTTGTTTGTCAAATCCAAGACTCCCTTATCATAGATCAGACTTGACACTCCGGAGAAAGTCTATGGGAGAAAATGTCCGCGGTAATTGCCAACTTATTCATTGACTTTCTCCGGAAAGTATCGCCGCCTGGTGGATACTACCGATACTAGTTCATAAGCAAATGCATAGAACAAATGGAGCTGTGAAAAAATTCCGTGTCATTTCGTGTCCTAAATACTCTTATTACTGACGATTGATGGCGCTAGTAGCAGGACAACCATGCGGTCAAAAGAAACTTGCTGATTGTGAGGCCTGATACTGTGATAAGAAGGCCTTGGTCAAATCCACATAAAATCGTACCCAATACGCATGCGTAAATTTAAATCTAGAACCTAACCAGTTTTAGAGATCACTCAACTGCGAAAACGGTGGTCGTGTGGTATAAGGCGCGTTTCTTCTCTGTTCCGATTATTATGAGGGTTCGATCCATGCTGTGGACAGAATTATTAATCGAATTATTTTCAAACTTTATAAAACAGCTATGAATTTCATTTTCATGGTACTATCAAGTTGTTTGCCGTCAAGTTTTGACGGGTTCCATCTAGTAGCATTTAATGTTTTAAAAAGTACCGGATATAACTGTCACTTATTTTATCTTCATATTTGTTATAGTTAATGAATTATTGAATTTTCAAATTGAGGCTTTTTTTTTTCTTGTCATCCTGAATCTAAATAGATTTAAAGTGCCAAATTATGCTCAATATGTTATATTATTGGGAATGATTCGTACTCATTTTGTCGTACGGATTTCCACAGGTACCATGTATAGTGAATGTCACGAATTTGCAAATATATAAACAGATTGTTAGTCAACGAATGTATTATGGTAGCAACACGCCGGCCGCTGAAATATTATAGACTTTAGTAATACATTCAATACGTTTAGCGTTATGTTGAACTTCAAGTTTTTGTTCTGCTTTATTATATACTCAATTTTCAAGCAGTTATAGTACGGATTGTGGTCTATATCTGCAATATCTTCATTTTATATAATTTTACATAATTTTCAACTATTTTCCATTAAAAAATGTTCATTTATTATAAAACTGAGTGTAGAATTATTTGAAAAATGAATAATATTTTTTTCTTAAATTGGCTCTTTATTCAAAGTAGGATTTAATTATTTTTTTAAAGAAACTCATTTCTATTTAAATTCCATAATTAAATAAATGGAAGTCAACATACAGATCTATTATTTTTTAGCTTAAAAAATAATTTTACTAATGATGTGTGTGAATTCGGTAATAACTAATAAAATTTGGTACTGAAATGTTTTCTCTAATAATATTTAAATGCTTAAAAAAAACAGAGAAAAAGAACTTATATTATTCTTTCATTAAGGAATTTCATTCAAATATAAAGCTAATAAAGCGTGAGCTAATTTACTTTAATGATTTTAATAGTTTTTCATATAATTAAATGTGATTAGAAAATTCTCGAACTTGATCAAATTTAACATTAGAAAAGAAGAAAATCATATAAATAAAAATACATTATTTTCCAAATTTGCTCGGCTTTTCAGAATAGTAAATTGATTGAAAGTGTATTTTAAGTGATGAAGATAATAGTTCATAAAATTTTAAGACTGTCTTTTATTAATATTGTGATTTGAAAAAAAAAAAAAATGTGGATTTTGTAAGTTATAAGAAACAGCTCTAATTTATATAATACGCTTTTGTATGCTTGACGTTTTACATAAAATTTACTTTATGTGCAATTATACGATAAATTAACAGAAAATATTAATAAAACTACAGTAATAAATAAAATAATTGGAATAATTGAGATTTAGAATTATAGTTTAAATTATATAATAATTTAATTTTTATAAAATAATTGTAATTGTAAAGTATAGATTGTAATATTACGTAATTCATAAAATAAAAAAGTATTTTTCTCTATTCACAAAATCTTTATTAGAATAAAGTCTCGTTCAATTGATTTAAAAAATAATTATCGAAAGCTGTTTAAATCCAAATAACGATTAATTTTAACAGGTTTGAATTCTGCAATCTCACATCTTCTACATAAAATAATATACTTTTAATCACAGTCTTTTTTTTTAATCAAAAAAATCATATAAATGAAATTTGCTCTTCAGATATTTCATACGTCTTACAAAAATTACAAAAAAGCATTTTTCTTTTTATATTTTTCACTAATTTTTGAACAATTCAATTTGCACACAAAGAAAGAAAAAATTGAAACTTATATTAGAAAGAAAACAGTGCATCAAGCATAGGATAAAGCAAACATTTAGGAAATTAATACAAACTAAAATTTATTTTTTTATGTAATTAACATTAAACATTATGACTACTTATTTCGTGTTTGAAAGATTACAATAAGATAAAAATCCAAAATATTCTGAAATCTTCCTGAAATACAACAATTTCTTTTAAAAGAGAAAACGTTGTCACATTAGTGATGGATCTCTATTAGTAATGTATTTAAACGTCAATCGATATTAGTAATTCAAACGATATAAGGAAAATTGATATGGTACTAGATGGCCCATATACCCGATGTGTTGCATTTGCATTGTCTGAGATCCTTCACTTTTTGGTGGGAGGAAATCTAAATTAGTTCTACATTTAAAATTCGAAAATTATGAAAATTATACTTTAAAAATTACGGATTTTGATGCAATTGTAGTAGAAACTATAGTAATAAAAGAAAGTTTCGCTGTGTGTGCCTGTGTGTGTGCGATAGCTAGGGAAATCTAGAATTCTGAAGTTTTAGGTTAGTATAGTCCAAGACCTCTCGTGGTGCACTTGAGTCTCAGAATTTCGATATTTTGATAATTACCCAAGATATTAATTAGAAACTCATTAAAAATGGCGTCGAAAATGGAATATTTTTATTTGAAAAATGGCGAAGTTTATTTTTGGTTAGAATCGTACTCTGATGTGAGGCTAGAAACCGACTAATGGGATGTCTTTTTTCACCCGTACCTCGAAAATATTCATTCTTGCTAATCTAAAATGGCGGACTGTCCATTTTTCGGGCTTCTTTGAAAGAATCGCAATAATCACTCTATCTAAACGAAAATTTGCAAACGAAAGTAAGAAAAATCGCAATTTCAGAATAGAAAGAAAACTGTTTCAGAAAAACATCAATTACAACCCAAGATATCAATTAAAAATTTAAATTTTCGAGCTATTTTATCTGTCACGTGTTTGAAAAATATTTTGAGGCCAAGCAGAGGTAAACATTGAGTCGCTTATCTGTCGAAATAAAATGATGCATTTGAAATGGACTGGGATTTTTGTGGACTGTACAATTTTTTTTTAAATAGTGGGTTTTTGGATTTGAAAATTTTTCATCCTTGCTTAAAAAGGGCTGGTAATTCAGATTTTCAAAAAAATTTCAAATTCGGCCGGTAACTAATAATTTTAGCAAAAAAACTGATTTTTGTATAAAAAATATAAAAAAAAACTCTAACGATTTTTCTATTTCATTTCAAAGTATCTCGGATTCTATGGGTCCGATCTCAGTGCGAATTGGCTCATTCGACTTTATATCAATATAGCTTACAGCTTTTAGTTCCGAGTTTCACCACTAGAGGGTGCTTTCTAATCTCGGGTTATGTGGGTCGAATCGCAGCGCGAATTGTCTCATTGGACTTGATATCAATAGAACTTACAGATTTTAGTTCCAAATTTCACCACCAGTGGCGCTTTCTATCTCGGGCTCTATGGGCCCAATCACGACGGGGTTTGGCTCATTCGACTTGATATCGAAAGAACTTACAGATTTTAGTTCCAAGTTTCAGCACAAGTGGTGCTTTCCTATCTCGGGTTCTATGGGCCTGATTACGACGGTGTTTGGCTCATTTGTCTGGATTTCGATATCCTTATAGATTTCAGCTATGTCTGTATTGAACAGATTGCGCACCTGGTGGTGGACGGTGTAAATAATGGATTTTCAGTCCCTGCGCAGCACTCCTGCTATACGGTACCGCAGGCAGCAAGAAGACGTGCCTGAGGTTCGTTTAAAGTGACTATAAAGAATTTTTCGGTGCGTGCGCAGTACCCCCGGTATGCATCGGGTAACGGTTTCACTATTTAATATGCATATATTTTCACAAAATTTTATACAGGAATTGGATACAATTACATTTATAAACTACTAAAATTTCAAAGAGTTTGTACGACGAAAACTATTTCTTTTGTTATGTTAACGGACCCGATGCGAACACCAAAAAAGCGAGAAGGAGACATATTTATTTTAGAACTAGATAACAATTTGTTTTGAAAATATATCCATATTTTTTTGCTATTTTTTAACAAAAAATGTAAATTTATACAAAACTGGGTTAAATATATAAAATCATACAAATTTTGGGGTTTGTTTAAGTTTATTATCACGAGTTCGGGCAACGGCGTGTGGGTCAGCTTGTGACTTTATAAGAAAATGACGATACATAGGCAATACAATTCCATTGGCCGATAACATTTTGGATAAAAATTTGAAGAGCTTGTCATTATTGTCAAGCTAATGTTTCTTTACTTGTCTAACTCGTCTGAGTGGATTCGTCCATTCGGTATCGTCACGTTCTGCAGCGTGAATTGTTCTGGTTTGGATAAAAACATTTCGTTTAAGTATATGTCCTGTACGTATGTTCAGACTCCATACTCAATCTTCTACGTTCTATCACAGCCATTCATATACATTTTAAACCCATTCGAAATTATTCGAAATTATATTCGAAAGATCTGAAATGTTTCGAAATGGCACATTTATTTTCGTTACCCGAATAATATATATTTGATTTTGTAATTGTTGACTTATTTGAATCAAATATAAAATATGGATGGAATCATATTACAGTTTCATTAAGGAGATAAATAATTTTAAACTAAGAAAATGTTAAATAAGTAGCCTAATTATTGGAACCTTGATTATTAAATAAAGATGTATTTCTTTCGGTGGATCCAATAACTATGATCAAAAACATGCGTGAAGAATATATTAGGAAACAATTTCCAACACATCTAAAAAATTATAACGAAACTTCACCGATAAATAAGGTGAAAGACGATATGTATGTCAACAATTTAGAAAACATATAAAACATTTAAGAATCCTGTTTTAACAATTACCTTTCATAGGCAAAATGTAGTATAATTACTTTGAGCAGCCATGTATAGAATGTATGGATATGCATTTATACTATATATTATGCTAAAATTTAGTTCAGTTAGAAAATTTACTTTTAGCAATTTTCGCCAATAATTGGAAATGCACTGGAATTGTATTATACAGCCTTATATATTATCTAAAATCTTTTGAATACACCCTATATTAAGCTAAAATTTAAATCCGATAAAAAAACCTAACACAATTAAAAACGCACTCCCAGCAATTACCAACAATACTGCAACTTGTTCTTTGCTTAGCCCTGTACATGCATTTATTTATATTCCACAAACATCTATGAGTATACTATATATAGTTCATCAGGGAAATGCAAAACACAATTAAAAAGTACCCTTAAGCAATCCATTCCTGTAGTCAGTAATAATTACGAATTCTTTTGTGTAACCCTGTACAGAATCAACAGAATTTATAAACACCACGTACTATTCAGATATTTTGTTAAACTTAATAATTCAAACCAAAGTTGAAAACATACTTCCAGAAATGATCGATAATAGACAATATTGAATCAACAGAATTTACAGAATCAACAGAATTTATAAACACCACGTACTATTAAACATTTTGTTAAACTTAATAATTCAAACCAAAGTTGAAAACATACTTCCAGGAATTATCGATAATAGACAATATTGTAAGAGAATTATTTTGCGTGTCATTTATAGGCCATTATATAACAGAATTATTTTGTGTGAACCTGTAAATGAATAATAATTGTTTGGCATCCTTTATTCTACAGAAATCATGCTTTAGTGCACTTCACAAATGCATATAAAGTGTGCATAAAAATGCATAAAAACTTCACAAATGCATGTCTGAAAGGGTGTAACATCATCAAAATGCACTTGAAACGATTTTTCTCCGTTGATCGTAATGTAAGGGAATACTTTTGACTGTCCCTGTAAAAAAAACTTTCAATACTACGCCCTTCATTTCAGGGCAATCCGAGTATATTTACGAGATTTAGAGTACAAACAGACGGACAGATAAACTGATATCATAAACATTTTTCAACTATGTGTTAAAGTTAAAAAAAATTCTTGAAGTTTAAACTGTACGAATCTAAACTGCAGTACTTTTTTTTTAGATTTTTAAAAGAATCCTCTAATTCCCCTTTTTTTTCAAATTAATCATACTTCGTAGTATACTTAATATTATGTAATTGCAAAAAATATGTTTTTACAGGTACATATTTATCATGTGATTCCATACATATATTTCTTCAGTTAATACTTAAAACCCTCTAAGCGCTTTGCGCGTATTTTTCCGTTTCCCCAAAACAACTTAAATCACATTTTTTTTTAACAAAATTGTATTTTAAGATAAATGTAAAATAAAGAGATATGAAGTGTATTTTAAAAACAAACGGGGAAAGAAAATTTAAAGAATTTTAAATTTTACAAATATTTTTATGAAATAAGCTCGAAAGCCCTCAGATGCTCAGAGGTTTAAATAATTTTGGTGAAAGACGATTCACATTTTTCGCATACTTACTGAAATACTAGCTGACCAGCCCGGCGTCGCAAGGGACCGTGATAATTAATTTTAAAAAAACCCCTCAAAGGTTTCTATCTTTTATACACTGTAAAAAATATTCGTGTTACTTTAAACCAAAAAGGGTGTAAATAAACACCACTTGTAAATTGGTGTAATGAAACACCAAAAATTAATTAGTGTAAAGGAACACCAATAATTAATTAGTGTAAAGAAACACCAAAAATTAATTAGTGTAAAGGAACACCAAAATTAATTAGTGTAAAGAAACACCACTTTTGGTGGCAACTTTGTTGCCACCAAAAGTGGAGTAATAAAACGTCATCATTGATTTGGTGTGCTTTAACACCAAATTGGGTGTTCTACTAGCTAATTTAGAATATGCCACTTACATGGAGCATAACACCAAATTTGGTGTTCCAAATCTGTTCAATAAATTCACTGTCCCTGCTATCCTGATGGAGAAAATTGTTTGCACTGTTATACATTTACGTAAAAATTAGCATCTTTTTCACTTTTATTCAGAAATTGATAGTTAAAAGTCTGTTCACAAATCTGTAATTGAAATCCTCGCGATTTTTTTTCTTTAAATTTCAATTATAAAAGTTTATGAATGTTTCAAAATATGTTATATTTTAATCAAGAGGGGAAAAATACTGTAAAAATGCCTGTAGCTTTACGTAAATGTCCATTACTTGTCAATCACTTTTTCTCCTAGGATAATTTGGGACGACAGATTTCCGGTCAAAGACTTGAAGAGTGCTTTAAAAATAATTAGGTGCTTTTAGATTTATCTGGTGTTTAATTACAACAATTATGATAGCAACTTTGTTGCCACCATTAATAAAGATTTATTCAAATACAGTTATAATTAAAAAGAATTCCATAGAAATTTAGCAATATAAATGTTATGATTACATAATTGTTAAAATAAACTTAGTCAGGAAATTCTGTTAGACTTTGTATTTTTTCATATTAAAATACATATTTAACAATGGATCCACATGGAACTATTTGCATTTATTGTTAGTAGTTAAAGGATTTAAACGACATTCAATATAGCATTGTAGAAGTTTTAGCCATCCCTCACTCTTATTTACACATAAGTTTTTATTATCCCAGTAATGAATGTTTTGTGTTTTGGCTTAATTTCTCAATTTTTTTTCTCAAAAATACACCAAGGATCCTAACAAGTCTTTGGTTTAATGAGTAGATTTCAATTTCACAATAAAAAAGTGATTTTTTAAGCACTTAAAAGAACGTTAAAAGTAAAAAACTGTTTTAATTAATCAAAATTGTAAAAAAAAAAAAAAAAAAAAAGTTTGCATATTGCAGTGCACCAAACCAAACAGCGTATAATTATTACTTGACATTATCAAAACACATTTCAGGGTTAAATACATTGATATTAACCAAAATAGCCTATAACCAGTTAAACATAAAACAGAAATACACAATTTTTTTACTTTCCTCTAAAATTGTAATTTTGGACTTGCATACTGTTAAAAATGCCCTGCTAAGATATATTACACACAATATTACAATTTTTATATGTAACAAAACCTTTTTAAGTATTGAATTCCATGTATGGGACATCATTTAATGTTACCAAAATATACTTTAAAGCAATGTACCAGTTTCCATTTGTGTAGTAGCTGAAAAATGAATATCTAAATTGCAAGAGGCTTGCATCCACCAAACAAAATCTTGAACAGTCCTTATTAGACAATTTTTTAATTTTATATGCATAAAAAGGATCATTTAAAACACCCCCCCCCCTCCCATAATCTTCTAAGAAAAAAAAAACTTTATCTGTTATAATGAGTAAAATTTTTGAAAAAATTGGTTCTTCTTCAGCCAATTTCCTAACAATAAACAATCCACTCCTTTTTATTTTTCATTTACTTTTTTAAATAATTCACAAACCTTTTGTTTAGAAAATCATAGTAAATGTTGATAACAAATGTTCTTTACTTTTCAAATTTTCTTTTCACATGTTGCTTTTTAGCTCACAGGCTATCAAAGCCTGAGAGCTTATGTGCCCGCCGGTTCTGTATGTACGTACGTATGTATGTATGTACGTAACGCGATAACTCTTGATAGAACTAACCGTTTTACTTTAAATTTTGTTTATAGGTTCCTTGTGATAAGGCGCTTCCCTGATTAGTTTTGGAGGTTCATTGGTTAAGCATAAAGGGGGGAAACGGGGGGCTAACCCCCCATAATTTAGATAAATGGGTTTTTCATGCAGAATTATCCCATTTTCTTCAAATTTTGTATATAGGTTCATTTTGATAATGCGCTTCTGTCAATAATTTTGGGGGTTCATTGGTTAAGTATAAAGTGGGAAAGGGGGGATAACCCCCCCCCCCTAATTTAGATAAATGGGTTTTTCATGTAGAATTATCCCATTTTCTTCAAATTTGTATATAGGTTCATTTTGATAATGCGCTTCTGTCAATAGTTTTGAGGGTTCATTGGTTAAATATAAAGGGGGAAAGGGGGGATGACACCCCCCCTAATTTAGATAAATGAGTTTTTCATGCAGAATTATCCGATTTTCTTCAAATTTTGTATATAGGTTCATTGTGATAATGCTCTTCTCTGAATAGTTTTGGGGGTTCATTGGTTAAGTATAAAGGGGGAAAGGGGGGCTAATCCCCCCTTAATTTAGATAAATGGGTTTTTCATGCAGAATTATCCGATTTTCTTCAAATTTTGTATATATATATTCATTGTAATTAGAGACTTCCCTGATTAGTTTAAGGGGTTCATTAGTTAACTATGAGGGGGGTAACGGGGGGATGACCCCCCTTAATATATTGTTGATTTCTTAATTTTTCGAGGGGCATATTTCAAATTCTTTGAAATAAGAATATAATATACAATTAGAGTGAATAGCCTGTGAGCTCAATGCCCTCAGTTTAACTGGGCAGTTTTCTTTTTATTTATACAATGTTATATCTTGTGTGTGACAAAAACTAACATTGCTGCTATAGGGTACTGGAGTACTGATCAAGTCAACTGCCCCCCCCCCCACTTCCCATTTGAAGATGGCGTTATATATATTTTTTTTCAACTTGCTACCAAATTCATACGAAATTTCGGCTTAGATATGTTTGTGATCTGCAAACAAAAAGGGGAAAATAAATTTTTTTATTGTATAAAAATCGTAATTTTATGAAATTATACTATCATGAGCTCTTCCTTATAAAGAAAATAGTATTTATCACAATTATCATACAATGGATATGATTACAAATAAAATGCATAAAAAGCTGAACATCGAGAAAATAAATGCAGTTATAATTGCTTTATGATTTTTAGTCAGAGCATTAATATAAGTGACCGCATTGACTTATACTCAGAGGTAAAATATGCAAGAAGAATAATTTTAAATGAAATCAAACTATACGTCTATTTAATTACTTATAGTCCTCCTGTCTGTCTCACTGTTTTTCAAACAAAACAATTTTGAGACCGTCAACATAATGAAATTTCGTTTCAGAAGTAAATTTAAATAAATAACACAATAATGGAAATTGGGTAAGCTGGGATAGCAAATTATTGGGTGGGCTTGGGCCCCAGCGGTCCATATAACTTGGTGCCACTGCTAGTTAGTACTCTTAAATAAATAAGGACTAATTACTTTGCTTCCCTTGCGTTTTCCCTTTGCTTTTAAATGAAAGCAAAATGGCGAATGCTTCGTTCTCGTTCTCTGTAGTCGTGTGCTGACGCAACATTCTGACGTCATCGTGTATCTGAACACCAAAAGCTGGATAGCGAGATAAAATTGTACACCGATATTGGAGTTTTGGTTTCCCAAATTAATTTGAAAGCGTCATTCAGGGTGTATGATATCACCGATTCTTTTTGAAAGAGTAAAGATAAACTATTTTAAGTGTATTATAACACTTAATTCAGTGTTGACACCAAAATTAGTGCATATTTAAACCTATTTTAGCATTTCATAAACCGAAATTAAGCGTAATAATACTCCCTCTTTTTTACAGTGTATTTTTAACACGATTTTGTATGAAAATATATTTTTTAAAGAAAAAATTGATAAAAAAAATTGATATTTAGTGATAAAAGTGGTCGTAAGGATACATTTTTCTTGTTTTTTCACATAAAGTCGTTTCATAGTTTAAAAAAATACATTGTCTGAACTCTTTGACATTTTTATCTGTTTTCAATATAAAGGTTTTACAGTACGTTTAAAAATTTCCTGAAAAAAATATTATCTAGTTGAAAAAGAAATATGTTTTATACTTGTTTTTGTTTGCTTGTTTGTTTTCGCGTCGGCTCCTTTACTATAACGAAAAAAAATAGTATTTCTCATCGTCCGAGCTCTCTGAAATTTTAATCGGTTATAAATGTGACTTTAAACTTTCATGAAAAAATTCGCATATTTAGAAGTGAAAACATAAGTCGAAGCAGTGTGAAACCATGCCGAAACACAACGCTTTTTCCTCTTTTTTTTTTTTCAAAAATTTTTATGATTTTTTTTAATAATTTAAAAACGATAATTTTGTAGGTGATATAAATCTGATCTACTGTGATCTCTAAAAAGATTATGTCCAAATACGGACGTGTCGTAGAATAAAGATCGTTATCGTAGTAAAAAGATCGTCTCCATAAGTAGGGAAGTGACCCGTGTTCGCCGGTGTTTCTACAGGGTTTTAAATTTGTATTCTTTAAAACCAATTGCACCATCGATTTTTCAGCATAAAATATTGTTATTCATAGTTGTAAAATAAATAAGTTTTCTCCTTTTTTTGTTTATTACTTTTGCGTCGGATCCTTTAACACAACAATAAAAAATAGTTCATATCATCCGAACCCTCTGAAATTATAAATTGTTATAAATGTAACTGTATCCAAATTCTCTTTAAAATTTCGTGAAAAAATATGCATATTTAGTACTCAAAAAATTATTCAAAGCAGAGCGAGGACACGCTGAATTACAATGCTTTTCCGCTTAGATTTTTTTTTAAAATACTTCGACACGTTCGAAAGTTTCGAAAACTTTTTAGGTGATGTAAATCTAGTTTACCCAGATGCTCTAAAAGGATTATGTCAAAATACGGATGTTTAGTTACTTTTAGCGTAGAAAAAGATCGTCTCCGTAAGGCGCGGAGTGATTTGCGTTCTCCGGTATTAATATAAAGGTTAAAATTCGTATTTTTGGAAACCGATTGCACCGTCGATTAGAAGAAGGTTTCAGGTTAAAATATTGTTATATAGTTGTAAAAGAAATATGTGTTCATATTTTTTATGTTTGTTTTAGAATCGGCTCCATTACATAACAATAAAAAATAGTTCTCATCTTCCGAACTCTCTGAAATTTTAATAGGTTATAAGTGGAACTGTATTCAATCTCTCTTTAAAATTTCTTGAAAACATGAGTCAAAGCAAAGCGGAAGCATGCCGATCCATAACGCTTTTTCACTTTTTTTTTTTTTTCAAAACATCGCTGGCTTTTTTTTTTAAGTACACGTCCGAATGTTTCGAAAATTTTGTAGGTGATGTAAATCTAGTCCATCAATATGCTCTAAGAATATTGTGTCGAAATACGGACATTCATTTACTTTTATCATAGAAAAAAAATCGCCTTCGTGAGGCACGGAGTGACCTGTGTTCGTTGGCTTTTTTTGGTTCGTATTCACTGTCATTAATGTTAAAATTCGTATTTTTTAAAACGATTACGCCGTCGATTAGAAGAAGATCTCAGCTTTAAGAGCATATTTTTGATTTGTCGCTACCTCTAAAATTGCGCCCTGGAGTGGAGTCGCCATGAAGGAAAAAACGTCTGTCGGGAAAACGACCCTTTTTGATATTTTTTCAAAAAGTTAACAACGATATTTTTTCAAATTGATTGCAGCTTTTAAGACAAAAGATTACGATATTTCTGAATGTGTCTTCCAATATGAACAGTAACGAAAAGTCTGGCCGATTTGCAATTACGAAATAACACAAAAGAACTGCAAGTTCGGTTCATCATTTCCTCCCGATGCGTAAATCGTGTTCTGGGCATGCGCGGCAGCTTTTATCGGCTTGCAAACAAATATACGAATTTTTCAAGATATTTTAATTAATATCTCGGCTAATTATCAAAAAATAAAAAAAAATTGAGCCTCAGGTGCATCAGGGCGCCTTAGAATATCGTCACCCAAAATTTCAGACTTTTAGGTGCGGTAGATTTTGCTAGCCATCGTAGACAGACACATACACAAACATAGAGAGAAACTTTCTTTTAAAATAGAGATAGTATTTTGACGTTTCAAATTTCTGGGATTAAAATTCAAAATATTTTAAAGTTAAATGTAATATTGCGTATAAATACTTCTGTATTATATTTACATATTTAATACATATATTTACATATATTTGTATTATTACAAACTTCCGCTATAAATAATATAAAATAAATTTTGAATGAACATTATACGGATGAGGAATTAAGCTCAACGTTTATATTAGAAATTGATCACCTATAACATATTTTGAATAGCATAATTCCTAGATAAATGATTTAAGAAGCAGTTTTAGTAGTAATTCTCCAAAAATATGCTGAAGGAAGAAACTTATTTACGCTCAGTAATCACCGAAATGTAGGAACGATCTTTAGACATTCATGCACAGTACATAGTTTCTCTTGCTATAAGTTATTATTTAAAAAAAAAACACGAATTATTAAGTTGAAGATCAATTGGAACTTTTTATCATAGAACACGACATTTTGGATCCAATATAACACTAAAATCATAGATGAGATGTGTAGAGAGAAGAAATATTTATAGATGATATGCACCTAAGGTAGAGATCGAGAACTTGCGTGGAAGCGATGCATCTTTCTATGATATGAAAACGTGTGTTTTCAGATTAATTTGTTTTATCTCGAAACAAGTGTATAAAGCTATACAATCTTTACTTTTGTGAATTAATTTATCACATCATGAAACTTAAAATAGGAATTCCTTAATGAATATGCCGTAGGTAAATTACTTTCCATATTAATTTCACATAAAAAAATATTTTGTGATAACATTAAAATATTTCTTTGTTCATTTCTAAATCTTCTTATTTATTTAGAAAAAAAATTGCATATTCTATGATTAGATAAGGCGATGAATAATATTTGTAAATAGTGATGATAAATAACCGGCTGTCATATAAGTTTTCCATCCCTGGTTTAAAATAGGCTTTAATATTAACCTTTTAAACGCCGCTCTGTGTTCCAAGTATAAAAAATATTATTTCTTTGTGAAAATAAGATTTAAATGCATCTATTTAAACAATGCAAGAAGAAATTTCCCCCCAAAAAAATTTTATGTACGATTTCGGGTATGTTCCCGTTTGGGAACATTGGCGTGATTCATTAAGTTTTTACTATATTTTTCAATAGATTAAATTTTATGGTTCTTATGCTAGAATTTTATAAGTATGAATAATATTTGACAGATTTAATAACATTAAAAAAATTTTAAGTGAAATTCGTGTGTTGAATATTATACTTTATAAAAACAATCAAACACAAAGAAAGAATTAAGTAATATATATGTGCATAGATATAAATAGAATTAGTAAAAATGTTTAAACCAACTATAGAAAAGCACAAATAACTACTTGAAAGTTAATGATAAAATAATTATATGTATTACAAATTCTAACTACATAAAACTATAAATAATAATTATATAAAATACAAATTATCTTACCAAATTATTATTATTATTATTTTATAGTTTGCATCACTGTCCGTGATAAGCGGGAAAACAGTGTTCATGCAGTCGCTTTTGGCATTGAAAGCACATTTTCCTTGTTTTTTTCTGGCAAACTAAACAGCGTCCTTTAGGTGATGATACCAAATAGTGCGTATCTGACTGCCGTGCAGACTCTACTGGATGGGCACGTGGACCTGGAATACTATGAATCTTGGGTTTCATGCGAAGTAAACTCAAAGTCACCTCTCTTCGAAAATTCAGGTGTGACAGTTCTGATGTTGCGTTGTGGTGTAATTCAGTATGTACAATCCATCCCGCAACAACAGCCATGTTTAGGGCATTGCTAAATAAGTTCCAGTGCCACTTTTTCCTGCGGAACATAGGACGGTAACTTCCAAGAAGTCTGTCTAACAAATCAACTCCTCCCATACCTTCGTTATAGCACTTTACAAGATGTGGCTGTGAAACATCTACCTTTTTTTTCTTTCTTTACGGCAAAATCGTTTTGCTTTACCCATAGGTTCATGAGTATCGTAATTTGACGCTATTGTAACAACTGAACTATCGTTCCATCGGCACATATAAACTTTTCCATCGCACTAAAAATCGTACTTTCCCCTCTCGCATTTGGACATTTTTTTAATGATTGCAAAGGACATTGTCCTGTTCTAGTATCCCGAATTGTACCAGTTGCTTTAAAATCTTTGTCTGATAAATCCGCCAAAAGTTTATAAGACGTGAAAAAATTATCAAAGTATATTTCGTGTTTTTTCGAATTTTCAATACACGATAAAAGTTCCCATACAACTCTTGATCCAAGGGGAATATTACTCCTTTCCGGACTTTTTCCACCGTAAATTTTCATTGCATATGGGTAACCATTATGCGAACAAAGCACCCAAATTTTGAAACCAAATCTTATAGGCTTACCTTTTATGAACATTTTTGCTGAATGATGACCATAGTATGGAACCATAGATTCATCAATGCTTAGTTTTCTGTGAAAGATTCCAAACTGCCGAAAATTTTTTTCAAGTTCTTGATAAAAGGGAGAAATTTTTCACAATTTATCTCCTGCTTTCAAATCATTTGAATCTATAATATGAAAATATTTCTTTATTTTCCTAAATCGGGCTCTAGACATAACTGAAGCAACTACTGGAACGGACAAATCTTCATAAGTGCTCCAACATAAATCCTCACCAGGAACAGTATGGTAGCCACTAAATAAGAGTAACCCAAAAAATTGCCCAATATCTTTTTCGTCTACATCAATATTTTCCCCTTTTTGCATTGCATACAGTTTTGTCATTTCTGATAAATGGGCTAAATATTCCATCGGCAAAACTTTGTTGGAAATTTCAGCTGGCGATAAATTTGCTAATTCGGGAAACGATTCGCAAAGCTTCATATTACTTATGGTTTCTAAAGATTTTTTGAAAGATGCATTTTTATTCCAGTTCGGCTTCATATCTTCTTTCTTTGATAGTCTCTTTCTCTTCAAACTTGATTCAGTTTTTGATGTAGAAGGTACAGAAACAATAGTTTCATCATCTGATACATCAACTGATCTATGTGTAAAAACTTCTAATTGTCCGCATACATCTGCAGGCATAATTTTTTGAAATTCATTTTCATTTACATCTTCTTCATCTGTTATAGCACCACTTTCATCAGGAGGCAATTGGCAAATATCGATAAAAGAATCAACCGACGCATCTGAATCTGATAAAGAGTTAAAATATTCAATAGCTTCCTGTACTGTTAAAAATCTTTCACGATTAGCCATATCTATCAAAGAAGCAAAGTAAAAATATCGTTCTAGCTTCACCCTCTATTACTTACAAAATGAACGATGCAAAAAATTCAGAAAGAGAAAAGGAAAAAATAAATAAATAAAAGAACTGGGCGGGTGCTGAACCACGTGATCTATCTCAAAACTCTTATATACGATAAGAAAGTAAAAATTATTGCTAACAAATAGCACCCTTCGCGGGATACTTAGAAAAAGTCATAAACATCCTCAGTCCTGAGCAAAACAGTTGTTTGGACAAAACTCTCACCCCCGCACTAGTGAGGGAAGAAAGCAAGAGAAGGGGGGAGGGGTGAAAAGGTGTAAGTGGAATTCGAAAAGCCACTGACCTGCTTTTAAACATAGCAAAAGAGATTCAGTATAATTCTGAGACTCTCAATATTACAAATTATGAAAATAGATCAACAGTGCAATTCTGTATAGTAAATTACGCCAATGTTCCCGAACGGGAACAATAGAATTTGATATCTTATAGCAAACGCATTTTTATTGAAAACTGTTATTTAGCATGCTTATTCTTTAAAATGTACCTCATTTATCATAACTCTGAAGTTTCATGAATTTTGCATCTTTTAAAAATTTTATGTGAATTTTTTTAACAATCCTAGTAAAAATTGACAAAAAATGACTTTTTTACGATTTTTTTTAAGCTTAAATAATTATATAACATAAATAGTTTTTAGTCTAAAAAAAAAATGTACTTTTGTTAATAAATAATAATTTTTGTAAGTCCATAGAAGCGAAACTTTTTTTTTTAATGAATTTTAAATTTGATGTTCCCGTTCGGGAACATTGGCGTTTAAAAGGTTAAATAAATCTTCTATTAATCAAATCTTTTGCCTTACCTAAAGCACCCAACATTCCATTCCAACTTTTATGGGCTGTTTAATTTTCCGGTTGGTGTGGTGTGGGAAATTTTGCGACAAACGAGATTTTTCGGTAGCACTGTTTTCACAAATGGCACGAAATTATATTACAATTTTTACTACTGACACGTGTAACTGCTCTTATTACAGTTATGAAAATTATAAAAATAATAATATTGTAACTACTCTTCTGAAAAAAAATACGTCATAGTTCCTCTCGTGAAAAGTCATAAATACTCTCACTGAAAGGTTAAAATCACTGAGTAAATAGTTATGCTGATTACAACACCATTAAAAAGTACAAGAACTGGAATAATGTATTTAGTTACAATTAAAATATGAAACCATTAAAATAGATCACAATATGTGTAATTACTAAAATAGGTGTAAAAATAAAAAGGTTCTAAAACATTAAACCCATTTTAAGATGTTAAAAACATTCATTGGAGTCCCGAGCGTTTTCGACCAGAACCTGGCCATTATCAAAGGGTGGAAATGAGAAAAAAATTATGTAACCACCGGAATGTAAGCTGTTAAACTTAAACAGCTTACATTCCGGAGGTTACAGAATTTTTTCAAACTCAGACAACAGAATTTTTTCAATTCTCGAAACAAGTGTAGAAAACTATACGATCTTTACTTCTGTGAATTAATTTATCACATCATGAAACTTAAAATAGGAATCCTTTACTGAATATGCTGTACATAATTAGTTCCATTCGAAAGTCCTTTCTTAAAGATTTTCGGAATTACATGAAATATAATGCAGGTAGGGACAAATAAAATATGACACACAGAAGCTTCAATTTAATGCATCTTTCTACGATATGGAAACGTGTGTTTTCAGATTAATTTGCTTGTCTTATCTCGAAACAAGTGTAGAAAACTATACGATCTTTACTTCTGTGAATTAATTTATCACATCATGAAACTTAAAATAGCAATTCTTTAATGAATATGCTGTACGTAAATTACTTTCCATATTAATTTCAAGAAAAAAAGAAATATTTTGTGATAACATCAAAATATTGCTTTGTTCATTTCTAAACATTATGTTAAGTTTGGAGAAGGGTGTGTTGATTGGAACTTCATCAAACTTTAAAATGAATTATTCATTTTTAAACAATGGAGCGAAATGCATATTTAAATTAAAAACTATAGACTGAAAGACTTGTTTGTAATGCAAGTGTTCACATTTAATTAAATATCGAGTTCTTTACAACGCATCATTTTGAAGGAGGAAGGCAGTATTGTCTTAATAATTTTAAATTTCATTTAAAAGTCGACAACTTCAAATGTAAACAAAGACTTCGTTTTTTAAATTCATTTAATGTTATTGATCTGGAGAATTTCAAAAAAATATTCATATGCTTTTGATAAAACTATTGTTTTGAAAAATATTATGACATTTAGGAAATATTCAATTGTTCGGTAAAAATGGATTTAATTATTTTTATTTTCAGTTTCATTTTCTAAAAATTTTCCGCATCTCTTTGTTCTCTCCTTTGAAATTCCGCATACAAATTTTATGTTTTCTTTTTCAAATAAACTAGCAATTAATTATAATGAATAAATTAGTTTCAATAATTTTTCAATTTAGAACTCTACGAAAAAGCTTTATATATATATTTACATTTATAGAAATTTGTTGTTTTATAATCATATAATAAAATCACTGCATTTTGTGCTGTTTAATTTAAACCATTTTTATTCCCTTTTAATGTAAACATTGGGATTATAAAAAGAATGTAACTAGACAAATAAAATATTTTCAACATCTTTGCAAATTGTAAATAAATGCCTAAATATTTTGCAATTTTTTCACAGTCTGATTTAGCACCATGCTTTGACACGCATAACTTTATCATTATTATTATTATTATTATTATTATTATTATTATTATTATTATTATTATTATATTATTATTATTATTATTACTAATATTATATTATTATTATTATTATTATTATTATTATTATTATATTATTATTATTATTATTATTATTATTATTATTACTAATATTATCTTATTATTATTATTATTATTATTATTATTATTATTATTATTATTATTATTATTATATTACTGCATGTTTTACTAACTCTTTTATAAGATGGATATCGTGATATTAGCACTGTAACTTTAGATCGAATAAAATCAAATAAATGCTAATATGACAATTTATTACGCCTGAAACGAATTAGTTAGTTTTATTTATCGCTTGATATTCTAAAAAGTTTATTATTATTATTATTATTATTATTATTATTATTATTATTATTATTATTATTATTATTCCTTATACATTATTATTTATTATTATTATTATTATATTATTATTATTATTATTATTTATTGTTGTTATTATTTATTATTTATTATTTATTATTATTTATTATTATTATTATTACCAGAAGGACACCTGCGAAGCTTTCGCAAAGCAATCTTTGAGATTATTTCCAGGTACGTTTTAGCATTGATTTTTAATTAACTGATTTTTTCACGCGTTTTAACGAAATGTAAGTGTACTATGTCAGAAGCCTGTTCAAAAACGTTTCGAATGATATCTCATTCATCGTTGTATCTTTTGTATGTGCATAGGTAGAAAAACGGATGTTGACAACATAAATAATATATATGATGATTGCTTGTGTATATGAAAGTAGGAATAGATTGCTAGAAGATATGTTTCGAAATTTTCTTCTCTCGCCAATGACATTTCTCAATCTTTCCAAGACCCTTATACTGAAACAATACCGAATTATAAAATAATTGAAGTACTGAATCAGAAGTTTAGTGAACTTATATGAAAGCATTTCCTCGATTTTTGCAAAACTGCTCCAGAAATGTCTTAAATACAAATATCCATATTCGGTAACCAATTTTTTGCAACCCTATGGGAACTTAAACATAGGATATGCAAACTTTGTGATCCAGCAGCCATTTAAATGACGTCAAAATTCGCTTGCGTATTATCAGCTTAATGAAATATTAAAAAATAAATACTTAAAATTTGTGTAAATCCTAATGAACAGTATATCCAATTGGAAGATAATGCTTAAATTACGCAATTTACTGGTGCTCCGATACAGTACGCATATACACACACAGCCATGATTAAAAGAAAACAAATAAAGATTAGAAAACAAATAAACAATAGGTGACGCACTCTTAAAATTTAAATAAAAACCCGATTAAAAGTTCGATAATTGTTTTTAAAAAGTACGCGCAAAAAAATAAATAAATAAATAAATAAAATAAATAAATAATAATAATAATAATAATAATAACAATCGTATATTAACTGCATTAGAGGATGATGTCATCCACTTCAGGGGGAAAACATGGGACAAAGATAAATAAACTAAATAAATAAGAAATACAATTTAATATAACAAAGAATACATTTTAGGGTACGCGTGAAATTCCAATCGATCGATGGTGTCTTTTTCTTAAACATTTGAATTTAAATTGTTCTTATTAATCATATAATTTATTAATAATCTTTTTTAAGAATATAAATAAACACGTGCGGATATGTTCTAATTTATCATTTTTTTTACTATTTATTTTTTTTAATAATCATTGTGGAGGACGATAGTATAATTTTATTTTTGTGGCAACACTGATTTGGCGAAAACTTTCATTTAATTTATGAAACAATGCCGATTTAATATTTAAATAACTGCAATTTTTAAATGAAAACACATGTTTTAAAGACACGTGAGTGTTCTATGTCAGCAACCTGTTCAAAAGCCTTTCATACGGTATATTATTCATCGTTCTGAGTTTTGTATTTGTTTATAAAAACGGATGTATAAAAGGGAAAAGCTTAGAAAAAGGGAACAACAGAAATAATATATATGATTACGCGTCAAAATATAAAACATCATTTTAGACTGTTTCTTCATTAAAAAGTGACTAGTTTCTGACACATTCATGTAGACAATTTCACTTTTAGACGCATACAATTAGCACGTAATTTTAATCAAAAACTTATTTTGTATGCTAAAATATTTTCGAAAAAAAAAATTGATTTATCTGTAACAAAGAATCTTAGTAGTCCGTATGATCTCTGGACAAGCCGAAACTGCAGGAAAAACTCAAAGAATGGAAAACAAAACGTAAGACCAGTGAAAAAAAATATCAAACACAATCATCTTTAACGATAAACGCAAAGCACACCATACTTTTAATGAGCAATTTATAGTGCCCCTCCGTAATGCATATAAATTTCATTATGTTTGAAATAGTGAAACATCATTAAATTACACTGAACAAGATTTTTTCCCGGTAGAACCATGCGCAACAGAATTATTTTGTTTAGCCCTGTAAATGAATTATAAATGCTTTGCACCCCATATTCTACAAAAAGCATGCTTTAATGCGCTGCATAATTATATATCAATTTCATCATGTTTCAATAGGCGGGGTACCATCAAAATGCACTTGAAATATTTTTTTCCCATTGGCTGTAATGTAACGTCATACTTTTAAATTTCTTTGTAAAAAACTATAAATGCTACATACTTCATTTGAAATAGGGAACATGAATTGTAAACGAAAATAACATACAAAAATTTCAGGGCAATCCGAGTATATTTACGCCAGTTAGAGCACGGACGGATGGCTGTACGACCAGACGGCAGGCAGACAGACAAACCGAAGTCATAAACACTTTTCAACTAGGTTGGAAAGGCGGCTGATCTAACAATGTAGAACGAAACATGTGATCAGAAAAACAATGAAAAATTTATGCAAAATGATTCTTAATAAAAAGGAAAAATTCTAGATGCCAAAAAGAGAGCAAGAAAAATAGAAAATTGTGATACTTTTGGAACATCCTCCTTTGCCAAAATATGAGGTAGAAACACTTTTATCAACTGGTAAAGTTGAAATTAACACTATGACTGTGAATCATGAAAGAATGAGCAAATGAACAAAAGGAATTATAACTGAAAAATCCTTTTGAATTTTTTTAATGTCTAGATCTTTTAGAAACAGTTGCAAAAAGCAAGCTACATAACCTTTTCAGAAAAACTGACACACTGACAAGTCAAAGAAATGAAATTAATTCTTTGAACACCACTTAAAGTGTATTTTGCATCCCGAATAGCAATGAAAGAATACGAATAAAATTTATAAAAAAAAATCCTCAGGATCAGACATTCCTTTTCAAAGAGGGAAGTGATTAAGAAAGTAGAAAAAATCCATAGAGAAATATGATTTTATACCGAGGCTTCCATAACTGTGAAGTTGGCTTATTTCTCAGCCAAATTTAAATAAAGTATAGGTTAGTGCTAATAAGAAAAGTTAGTTGATTGTAGTGGTAAATTTCGCAAGATCAACATTGATAGTAAAATTTATATTTGAGCAAAATTTGTTTGGGATTTTATAGAATTTAAGTGTGTATCAACTAACTTTTTTGATTAACATTAACCCGTCCTTTATTTAACTTTGTCTGAGAAATAGGCCAACTTGACAGTTATGGAAGCTTCAGTATAAAAAAGAAAATTGTGATAGAAGTACAGTCAAAATGTTATCTCCAAATACTAATGCTTTTGCTTCAAATGATTTTTTTTCTGCTTTTATCCTCTAATCTTCTTTGAATCCTCTCGTCGTCATCACATTGAGTTTCCTCAGAAGTTTATATATATATATTTTTATGCAGGGTAAATCAGAAAGATTGCCCTGATTACAAATGACAATAACTTCGTTGTAAACAATGATTGGTAGAAACGTTCTAAACACGTCATAGAAAGAAGCTCCGCATGCTTCATAAATTTTCCATTTGGTTTCTTTAACTTATATATAAAACATCCCTGAAATCGAACAATCAATCAATCCATTTTACTCCATATATTGTGAATAATGTTTGTATACACTCATGTCAGTGCATTTTCTAAGTGCACTTACATTTGGATCACTTTTATAGGCAAATAAGGAATATTTCTATAAACAGGAGTCAGACACAGTGCATTCACATTATGTCTGGTGAAAAATCAACTATGACTATGATATTTTCTGTATGACTAAACAACGCCACAAATAACAGCTATGACATACTCAAACAAAATGTTGTCCTTTTTCTGTAACGTACTTAAAAAGTTTCTTCCAATAATTTTTTACATTTAAGTTATTGTCATTTGTAACCAGGGCAATCATTTTGACTTGCCCTTTATTAAGTGCAAACAAAATACCCATATGTGCTCAAAACTTTTAAATTGTTCTCCTGGGACTTATAAAATATCACTTGAACAGAATGTGACATTAACAAATGTTACAGTAAATCAAATTGTATAGTAATGAATGTAACTTTTGAAAACTCCCCACAAATTAGAACAGTTTGTTATATAAAATATGTGTCTGTAACTACACGTAGAAATTTTATGAAAATATACATTTCCTAAAATCACAATTTAATTATTAAATTAAAGTAATCAAATGTCCTCGAATTTCATTGAAATTTGGAGGCAGAAGTCGTGTAGTTCAGGTTGATTTTTTTATTACAAAATGTATACTTTTAAAATGTTTGTTAATTTGTTACGTTTTAAAAATTATACAGGTTAAAAATTTATAAATTTTAAAGTCGTAAAATCTATAGATTTAGGTCTCTTCATGCATTGTTTGTCATCTTAGTTTAAGTTCATATTCTGGCGTCGAAATTATGTGTTTGTATTCAAAATAATATACTTTTTACTATTTACATAGGCTTATTACTTAGGCTTATTATGTTAATATATATTTATAAAATATAAAATTATTAAGCTTTCTCTCTCTGTATATCAATTACATTTTACTTATATTAGTGAAATATTGTCTTTGAAAAAGTGTTCCACTATATAAGTTTCCAATTTCTCTTGTATTAATTTACGCTTTCTGCATATTAGATGTTTTCTCTACATATTTTTAAGTATTTTTCCCACTCATTTTAATTTTGAGAATCTTAAAATTTTGGATATATTTATGTATAATATTGTAATTATTGGCTTATCTGTTGTCGATTATTTATGTAGTTTAATGGTTATTATTTACAAAAGTCATATATATATATATATATAAGCAGTAATCACCATAATTAGCAACAAAATATTTACAATTTCATGTGAACAGCGCTCAGACGCTACGTAACGGAACACACAAATCAGGTATAATCCAGCAAAAAAAATGTATTTGGTCTGAACCAGCGAACTCCTTCACCAAACAAGCAAAAACAAAATACAACTTAAAAAACTAAAAAAAAATAAAATAAAATAAAACACAACAATAAATTCACGGAAAACTAAAAAAAAAAAAACAGACTGCGGCCTCGTGGAACCCACTACCACAAATACATATTATTTCTTTCTGGAGTGCTTGGCTGCCTTTTTACATTTAACCCACCTTCGACGAGGCCGCAGCCTGTTTTTTTTGTTTCTTGTTTAGTTTTCCGTGAATTTATTGTTGTATTTTTTTAGTTTTTTCAGTTTTTTTAGTTGTATTTTGTGTTTTCTTGTTTGGTGAGGGGGTATATGCTGGTTCAGACCAAATACACTTTTTTGATGGAATATACATATATAAATATAATAACGTATATATAATAACTGGCGTATAAGCCGATCTCCAAATTCGAGATAACAACGGGTTTAATACCAGTATTGCATAATAGTTTTATTCGCCTTAAATAATTTAAAATTAAATGAGATTAAATAAGGCGTAGAAAACCATTCTGAATTACAGGTATTAAACCTGTTTTCATCTTGAATTTCGGATTCGTCTTCTACGCAAGTATATAATGTAAATAACATATATGAGATGGTAAATAAAATATATAATAGGTTGTTCTTTTCTTCATTTTTCAATAATTGTTCAATTCTTCATTTTTAAATATTTTTTTTAATAATTTTTCTTTTGTTCATATTTAAATTATCGAATATTAATTTACTGATGTGACTTTGCCACAGCATTTAAATGATTTTTCGATTTAAATAGTTTTCAGTTTTCAAATTAGTTTATCTTTCATTAATTAATTAATAAAACATTTCTAAAGTCAAAATATTCATTTTAGATAAAATCAGTCTATACATAATTCGTTACCTGAAAAATTTTCTAAGCACGCATCAGTTAAATGAAGTGTACATTTTATTGGTTTCAATTTCAATTTCCATTTTACAAAACGAAATTAGAATTCATTGCCAATTAAGTAGAATTTCTAATGAAGTCTTTCTTTCTCTATATTACGATTCATTCTTTAATTGCTGAAAGATCCTTTAATTCAATCGTTGCTTACGGTCTTTTGATCGTCAAAAATAAATCAGTAAATGTGTTAAACCATAGAAAATATTCCAATATTAGACACGTTTGTACGAAATACTCAAGTGTGACAGAGTAGAAATAAATATTTTTGCAAGTTAACAAATACAAAATGTACATGTTTCGATTCGATAAATACACAATTATTTCAATACATAAATAAGATGTGTATTTAAAAAAAACATTTAACAGAGCAAAATATATTTTAACACTCTCTGCATACATAGGCACAAAATATTAAAATTTACTTTTACTTGTTAATACAATATAACAGTAACTTCCGTCACTTAATTCTGTGTTCGTTTTATGAAGCTATTTTATAAAACTATAATTTAAATTCCTTATATATATATATATATATATATATATATATATATATATATATACAGGGTATTTAATAAATGACTGGTATATTTGAAAAATCAATAAAAACTAAACGGACAGCGATAGAAATACACTCTTTGTTGCAATATGCTTGGGACAACAGTAAATTTTCAGGCAGACAAACTTTTGAAATTAGTTACAATTTTCAACAACAGATGGCGCTGCAGTCTGGATAAATCTAGGGATCCTACATTAGAGAGAGATTGGACATTGACGGAAAGTCCGCCATATTAGTTACAAAGCAGGTGGAACGCCGTAGAACGCAATGCATTTTCATTCGCGTCCAACACTTTTTATTCTATTAAAATCACCAGAAATTCATTTCATATGCCTTCACAGAGTCATTCAGAACATAAACATAAGCACAATTCCGTTTTAATGAATAAGAATTCTCAGAAAATGCTTTTTCTTTTATTCGGCTGAATTGCAGGGTTAACATTTCGGGACTTTACATTATGCTTAAAATATTCGAATTTTATTATAAACAAATATTCAAATTTTTGGTTTTTTTTTTCACTTAAAATAAACATTTTAATTTATGCATAACACAAGAAATGCTACATAATGTAATTTTTTGTAGCGTGGTTATTTATTTTTTACTTTCCTCTGTTTAAATGGTCATGACTCATGATATAGATTAGTTAGGTTACTTTTTTAAGTAAATAAATAAAATTTCTTAGAGGGAACTCTTTTAATTTTATAAGGTTAAAAATATATCATTTAATAGCAATAAGAAATTTAAAAAAAAATACTGAAATATTCAGAAAAGTATAAATTTTTTAAACTTATTCCTAATATACGTTCTTTATTAATGTATTTACATTAATAAATTTAGATAGTTTTAAGGAAACTAATTGGTTGTATGAAATTAAAAAGCTTCAATTTTCTAGAATAATACACTTTATAATACTTTATAATACTAAGTTAAAATATGTTACAAAATAAATAAACATTACTAAATATTAAAAAGTAACTATAAACAACAAAAGAAAATTATCTATTAATAGTGTACTAAGTCTTGATACAATATTTAAAATGTTGAATCTTTAAAATCCAAATTTTCTTTAGAAAGCAATACCAGCGTATACATACGACGTAACTAAAATGGCGGATTTGTCAAATCTGCCGGCGACGCAATGTCCAATCTCTCTCTAATGCAGGATCCCTAGATAAATCTAAACCACGATATTTTCCACATATCCACCATGGGAAGCAATAATATGGCGTAGTCTCTGAATAAAATTACCAGAAAGCTTTGTAAACCTGTGACTTCTTTCTGTGGAGACACTTGAAAGACCAGGTGTACGGCCACAATCCAGAAACAATTGAACAACTGAAGCAGTACATTATTTCTTCTGCATGTGAAGCCATCCCACCTGACACGTTTTCAAAGGTTTCTGGTAATTTCGTTCAGAGACTATGTCATATTATTGCTGCGCATGGTGGATATGTGGAAAATATCGTGGTTTAGATTTTTTCCAGTCTGCAGCGCGATCTGTTGTTGAAAATTGTAATTAATTTCGAAAGTTTGTCTGCCTGAAAATTTACTGTTGTCCCAAGCATAATACTCATACAAATGTTTCTTATCACTAACAGTTAATTTGATTGCATATAAAATCTAAAATATTAATTGATCTCTTATCCTTATCAGAAGGGTCTACATGTTTAAAAGTAGAAACATCTTAAAATAATTTCCCAGAAGTTTATCCTTTTTATTCGAGCACATCATTTATTAATATCGTAACATTGATTAGGAGGAAAAAATATTGTAATATTGATTATAAGGAACTTTTAAAAGAAAAAAAAATCAAAAAGTACTGTGCAGGTTTTAAACAGAGAATTAATAGTAGAAATTTTTTGACTCTAAAACATTTTATTACAATGCTAAAACAACTTATAACTGATATTCGTTATTATCATATTATGTTACATAATTTCTTTTTACAAGGGATTTACTGAACGATGATGCTCACAGATTTAGTTTCGTAACCAATTGCGCTGTTTTTTTTAAACTGTTTTAAAACGCATATGAATATTTTATCTTAAAAATGTGAAAAATGTGAGTTTTTTGTATATGCAGATTTTGTATAAGCAACAATAAAAAAAAATCCCTATTTCTTGATTTTAAAATTTAGTATAATTTTACTTGAAAACATGAAGTTCAAGTATGTAGAACTCGATTGAAGAAGATTCATTCCCAGTTTTCATCAATACTAAGTCTGAATGATAATTTCGCCACATTTCTCAATTGTAGCCAAGTTGGCTTCATTTATTTTAATTTATTTATGGTGTCAAAATTAGGTTATATTGTCAACTGTAATCAAGCTTGAGATAAATTTGACGCTAACGGATATGAATATCTAGTTTTAAGTGTAAGAGAGTTTAAACAATAGTTACAACAATAATAAAAATTTGCAAGAAGCCACGTTTACCAAAAATTTTAAATTAAACCTGTTTATGGAGGATTCCATTCATTTTAAACGGATGTCTTGTTTCTAAATGGCAGCCACCGTAAATTATCAAACTGCTATATCTCAACCATTTTTTAAGATAGAGGTGAAAATAAAAATGTTTCGGAAACATTGTATCGAGTCAGATCAAGAAAATTTTAAGAATTTCTATTTTTTTTTAAATGTTTTTAATTAAACAAAATATTTGGCTGCCATTTGGAAACAAGATGGCGGATGAAATTGACCAGCCAACTCATTCCTGTTGACATGCTCAGTCAAATCCATATCGGTTCATAAAAACGAGTGTTATCGCATTACAAAATTCAGATATATATATATATATATATATTCAACAGAGTGCGGGTTTAGGATTTATGTGTATATATATGTTTCGAAATAAGAAAAGAACCACCAGATGGCGCAAAGCGCGTAGAACGCTTTTTGACTGACTGATTGTTCTTATGTTTACGCTTTGTATATAGTTGTTTTTCGTCTGTGATCGTCATCAAAATAAGTGTATCATCTCTCCAATAAATAATTTTTATTACTAAAGTATTAAATAAACTGGTGTGATACTATAAAAGCGTAAAAAAATTATTAATATTAGAATAAATATGAGGAATGCGCTAGGCCTTTTGAAAAAAAATTGTCTTTCTTCGTTTCTCTTCTTTGTTTTATGAGTGCCGAATTTCAGAGGGCTGAAATAGAAAATTTCGCAACCTAGCGAATTAGATAAATCAAAAAGCATGCATAAGACTATTAGAACATCTTTAATGAAGATTAATAACAAAATAACTGAACATTTGGCAAGAAATGCAATCGATAATGACGAAATTGAAGATATTAAAATTCAATTAATCGAGAATGCAGAACAAGTTTATAAATTAGATTCAGAAATTCAGAAACTTATAGATAACTTATACTTACTTGAAAAAGATGTAGCATCCAGTCAGGAATATCGCAAAAAATTACGAAGACCAAAGCTAAAATCGATAGGCATTTAAGGCGTTATGTTCTTAACGAAAGTAAAATAAACTCTTTTATTCAATTGTTCACAGAACCTGATGAATTAAAGAATTATTCTCATGTAAGATTGCCGAAACTTACTATACAACCTTTTGATGGGAAATACGAAAAATGGCAGGAATTCTGGAGTCAATTTAAATTGACTAATGTAAATATATCGAATGTAGAGAATTTAAATTAATTTGAAAAAAAATCTTAAAAGGAACAGATTTAAAATGCATTAAAGGATTACCCTTAACGCAAAATAATTATGATGTCTCCATCGGATTGTTTATAGATAGATTCGGTAAAAACGAAATTATAATAAGATCACATGTCATACTTTTGATCCTCACTCCTGTAAAATCTGAAGCAAATTTAAGAGAGCTTGGACAGCTATGTGACACATGTATTATACCAGTTAGAAGTCTTGAAACAGCTGGGATAGAATTCAATAATTATGGAGGAATTCTATTCGCTATTTTAGTCAAATTAACTGCCGAAGAATTTTTTCTCGGATTTAATTGTTCTGCTAAAAGGTGAAAATTCTTGGAACTGCTAAAAATTATTAGAATTTCATAAACATGAAATTGAAACGCTAGAAAAATAGTATATTTTCCGACACTATGAAGAATTTGAAAAGAATAAGGTTAAAGAATTACCCTACTAAAAAACTTGAATCTAATGAATATATGCTTACGGCAGCTACATTAAACGCTTTTATCAAGAAAGATTTTTTATTTTGTTCTTTCGACCACGATAATTTACGCGCGTAGAACATTTTCTGACTGATTTATTGTTCTTGTGTTTACGTTTTGTATATAGTTGTTTGTCGTGCGTAATCGTCATTAAAATAAGTGTATCGTCTCTCCATTAAATAATATTTATTATTTAAAGATGCTTTTAAATGATTTTGAAGCTACAACGAGACAAGAACCAGGAAAATGGATGAGAATAAACATTAAAAATAGGTTTTCACCCGTTAATGTCTGTACATATACTTATTTATACATTTTACCAATTTTTTTCAGACATTACTTATAAAGAAGCATGGTCAAAAATTTCCATTAAAAACGTCCTTCATTTAAAAAAAAATAAAAACAGTCTCCAATAAAAACTTCCACCACCTAACAAAAGCGCTTTCATCCCCCGCCAGGGCATCATCAGTTGTGATCTCTAACCAACTTCCTCTCCATTATATAGATGACTGGTGGCTGAAGAGCTCCCCCTATCGGATTTCAATATTTTCTCTCTCTCTCTCTCTCTCTCCCTCTCTTCCAACATTTTTCTCCAGCGGCAATCGAGTACTGAGTGTACCATGTCATTGCACATGCCTTTGGATGCATTTATTTCAATTGATTCTCGTAATAACGCGTTATGTAAGTTTTCGTAGTTAGCTATTTTCTTTATTTGTAGGGTATCAAGTTTTATTGGGGTTTTAAGGTTTAATCTTGCAAGAGCTGTTGACTGTTTATTTAGTTTTATATCTCGGATATGTTCTTTCTTTCTTTCTTCTATTTTCCTCTTCGTCATTCCTTTGTAAGTAACTTTTTCATTTCCGCTGTTTAGACAATTCATTTTGTATATTCCTGCTGTTTGTATTTCTTCATATTTTTCTATTTCATTTCTTATTGATTTGAAGAGGGGTGGATTGGGGGTTAGTGGGACTATTTTTCCTAATTTTTCTAATTCTCGTTTTATTTTCAAAGATACACCTTTTATATATGGAATAGGGGGAATGTATGTTTCGTTTTATTTTCAGAGATACACCTTTTAAACATACACTCCCCCAATTCCATATATAAAGGTGTATCTTTGAAAATAAAACGAGAATTAGAAAAATTAGGAAAAATAGTCCCACTAACCCCCAATCCATCCCTCTTCAAATCAATAAGAAATGAAATAGAAAAATATTAAGAAATACAAACAGAAGGAATATACAAAATAAATTGTCTAAACAGCAGAAATGAAAAAGTTACTTACATAGGAATGACGAAGAGGAAAATAGAAGAAAGAAAGAAAGAACATATCCGAGATATAAAACTAAATAAACAGTCAACAGATCTTGCAAGATTAAATCTTAAAACCCCAATAAAACTTGATACCCAACAAATAAAAAAAATAGCTGACTACGAAAACTTACATAACGCGTTATTACGAGAATCAATTGAAATAAATGCATCCAAAGCCACGTGCAATGACATGTGATAAAAAATGATGATAAATTTGGCTGATGGAAAAGGGCTTCATGGTGCAAAATAAAAATAAACTAAAGGGGGACACGATTAAATGTTCAAAAGGGAACAGAAGTTAAAATCTTAAACCTGATCGAAATAGTGATTTCGTACCAATAAATGTTGGCCACAATAACAAACCACCTTAGCATCCTGAGCAACAACCTGAAATTGCTGAAAACTAAAAGTACATATTATAAAACACTTCATGCTAATTAAACGAAAAATAATAATTCTTTAGAGATTATTCTCGATTAATTTATTTATATATAAAACATATTTTAAGGTTACACAATTAATTTAATATTTATATTTTAAAAGATGCATTCGAATTAATATATTTCACGGTTGTTCACACATCATGCATGTGGGCTAAATAACTGCGTTTAAATTATGAATATTTGAATCTTATATCATCCATGGACAATTAATTTTAATTAAAAAACATAGATACTTAATATCGGTACTGAAGAAAAGCTTGTTCTAGCAGAAAGCACATTTTTACACTGAACATCATCTTACACTGACGAACAGAAGATTTCTTTTGAAGACTCACAATTCTTACACTTTCACTATTTTTTAGATGTCGATCACATACTTAAAATTTGTAGACAGATTTTTCACACACAAACTAAATGCACCTCTATTTCTTCACCTTATCACATATTAAAGTAAAACACAGAACTAACTAGGGTGGCTCCTCACACGAGAAAAAATCTCGAATGAATGGGATACCACCCTTCTTTCGCTTGAGACTTTATACCATCCAACACACCGCTCGTTGAAAAAAAACACTAGTCATTCAGATGCGATGCCATTCCGAGTGAAGGAAGCTTGGTCGAAAAATATCCGGTATTACCACTACCTCGCGCGCCGATGGAAGAAGATACAGCGAGAGAAATTCTTCGTATGCAGGCGTTCGCCAGCTGCTGCGAGTTTAGTAGCGATGTTGCGAGATGTTTGTTGGTGCGTTCGCTGATTTATAAAGGCAGATGCGCTGACACGGAAAAACAGTTCTTTTTGCATATTGCGCTGAACTTTAAAGGTTTTTTGATGACTTGGCTGAGTTGTGAAAGGGATTTTTTAACATCTCCCCCCACCAACAGCAAAAAAAGAGGCGAACACTGTTCTGAACAATAGTTGATAATTGTTGAAAATTGATGTGAAAAGTCCTGGAGTATGCGAAAAAGTCAAAGTTTCACAAATGCATACAGATGAAGAAATGTTCGTGAAAAAATTTTGCAAAAAGTCACTGAAAGTTTCACAAATGCACACAGATGAAGAAATGTTCGTGAGAATTTTGCGAAAAAGTCACTGAAATTTTCACAGCTGCATACAGACTTAAAGAAATGTTCGTGAAAAAAATAAAAATTTTTTTATACACAATGCTACTGTAATCATTACAATTGTATACACCACACATTATATGATACAAAAATTCAATAATTATATTTAACCAGCATGAATATGAAAATATTTACAAAAATACACACACACCAATAATTATAAACTACAGAAGTACCTAGATTGCTTTAACTTTCTGCAATATATTTTGAGTTGTCACATTCAACATTTTTCATTTTCAAACTACTTTTTATTGTACCATATATTATTCAATTTCCTGAATTAAGTTCAATGAATATTAAAATTTACTTTGTAACTTAAAAAAGATTTCACAGATATTCTAAACAATTATGAAAATACATATCAGGAAATCATTCACATATTTTCCTTTTTGACTCAAATACAAAATTAAAAAGGTAAAGTTTAAAAAAAAATATTTCAATAAATGTTATTCACTAGCAAAGTGATCAATTCTACCAGTATATTGAAAACAAACATTGAGAGAAGAAATAGAAAAAAAAATTTAAAAATAGAATTTTGACTTGAGCATAGTATATATATACTTTGAAGTTTCCGAACATACACATATTTCACAAAAATATTAGAATCACTACTCAATTCTTATTTTCCTCAGTTTTGTTACAAATATTATCATTTAAAGGTACTTTTGGGAAAATTTTACTGACATGAACTTTTTTTACATATTCATGACCATCTTCATTAATTTTTATCAAATAATTATCATTTCTCAATTTTTTGTCAATTACATGTGGTCCATTATATCTAGGTTGTAATGCAGTATGATGTTTAAAATCTACAAGAAAAACTTCATCACCAGTATTTAAAGAGGGTTTACTTCTGCCCTTCACATATTGTTGGTGATAATTAAAATAACTAGTTTCATTTTCCTTAACTAATTTTCTAGTTTCCTGAAAATGACTTTGTAATTTTGTTAGATATTTACTATATTCTTCAGCAACTTTTGGTTTTTCAAAAATATTTAGAGGTATATTGAGTTCTCTGCCCAAGAATAGTTCAGCCGGTGAAAATTGAGTTACTGCATGCTTAGAGGAATTATAATGAAGTTTAAAAAATAATAGTCTATCTGACCACTCCAATACTTGATCAGAAAGTGCTGCTATGCTGTTTTTCATAGAAAGATGAATTTTCTCGATTAAACCATTACTCTGCGGATAATAGATTGAACTCTTTCTATGCTTAATATCCATAGTCTTAAGATAATCTTCAAATTCATCTGAACGAAAATATGGTCCATTATCAGTCAAAACAGTCCTAGCGATCCCGAATTTGGAAAAATATATATTAAGTTGATTAATTATAGTTTTAGAAGTGGTATTGCTTAATGGGATAGCCTCAAGATACCTGGAATAATGATCAACTATTGTTAAAATAAAAAATTTGTTGTCATGAGATCTAGGAAGTTTTCCTACAATATCTAAAGCTATTATCTCACCTGGAGCTAAATCAGCTTTTGGAATCATTTTAGTGACAGTATTTTTAGGTTTAGGTTTAACTTTTAAACATCTTTCACAATTGCTACAAAAATTTTTAGTGTCCTTAAACATTCCTTTCCAAGAATAGATTTTGCGAACAAAATTGTAGGTTTTTTGAGTGCCAAAATGAGGAGCATGAGCAACTTCCAAACAATCCTTAATTAAAGATTTTGGAATTAAAATTCTACTGAGATACTTTTTTTTCTTTAACGGCTTCTTGAGGAAAATTTTTATCATTACAATTTTAGTTTCTGAATCAATATAATAGTTATTTGCAGTTTCCTCATCATTATCATTTAATTTTTGAATAATTTCCTTAATAAATTCATCATTTTGTTGATTATTTACAATATTATTATGATCTAAATTTGAATTACTTTGAAAAATATTTATATTATTTACATTTAAGGTTTCATTTTTATATGCTCTAGATAAATAATCAGCAGGGTTAATAACACCAGGAATGTGATCTATCTCATAATGAAATTGATCCAGATACAGAAGCCACCTAGCTACAATCTCACTCTGATTGTCCAGTTCCATCTGATATGTTAATGATTTTGCATCGGTATATATGGTAAATTTTTTTCCATATAATTCTTCACGAAAATGCTTGACAGATGCAAATATTGCGTACAATTCTCTTTGGATGGAAGGATATCTAGACTGAGCTGGATTGAATTGTTTTGAAAAAAATTCAACAGGATAAAATTTCTCATTGTATTTTTGCATTAAAATTCCACAAAATGCAACTTTAGAAGCATCAGTTACTAAATACAATGGAAGACTAAAATTAATGTTTTTAAGAAGGGGTTTATTTAGAATTTGATCTTGTAAAATATCAAAAGCTTCCTGACACTCTGAAGTCCAGACAAATGGAACATTTTTACGGGTTAAATTAATAATTGGCTTAGCAATTTTAGCATATTTATAAACCATGTGCCTAAAATAATTTAAACAACCAATATACTGTTGAACTTGCTTTACATTTTTGGGTATGGGAAATTTTTTAAACTTTGTTTACATTATCCTCTGAAGGAGAAAAACCATCAGCACTGACATTAAATCCTAAATAAGTTATTTCTTTCTGACAAATCTGAAGCTTTGCAGGGTCTAAAGTTAAGTTGAATTGGATGAGCTTATCGAATACCTTCTGTAACCAGGCTTTAATTTAAGATATGCTGTCTGCAGCGACAATAATGTCATCAAGAAAGAATTGTAAATTTGGTCCTTTTAAGCTAGATAAACATTTAGAAATTAGTGTATGAAAATATGAAGTTGAGTTGCGACTTCCAAAAGGTAGGACTTTTGGCTGGTAGTTACCAATCTCGCAGCAAAATGCTAATTTTTCCCTATCTTTTTCCTGCAATCTTATCTGAAAAAATGCCGACTTCAAATCAAGCACACAATAATACCTTTTGCCAGCAATACTGTGCAGAATTTCTGAAATTTTTGGCAAACATATAGTGTAAGATTCAGTGATGCTATTTAACAGTCTATAATCCACTACCATGCGAAATTTGATTTCTTCAGGAGAGGTGCCTGGAATTGGTTTCTTTTTGACAAATATAACAGGGAAATTATAACTGGAGGAAGGATGTTCAATTAAACCAGCATCTAACAATTTTTTAATCTCTTCTTGTGCAAACTGTTTGGCAATTTTTGGAATAGGGTATGGTTTAGTTTGAATTGGGAAATTGTGCATTAATTTAAATTCGGGTTTGACTGCATCAGTTGAACGAAGAGTTTTATAACTTTTAGAAAATACTTTAAAGTTGTTCATTAATAATTCCAAAATCTCCTTTCTCTCTTTTTCATCTAAATGTTTAAGATTAAAATCAGATTCTGAAAGTTCTGTCTGTCTCAAATTATTAATCTCTTCTAAATTTAAACTATTGATTTGAAGAATTTGGTCCTCAGTGGGTTGGATTTCCTCGTCATCTTCAAACATTTCTACATTTCCTAGTTTTTGACCTTTACGTATATATGATGCAACATTAGTTTTATTCTCAACAATTGTCAAAATATATTTGTTGTCCTCAACAGTATGCAAAGAATTTTCAATATGGCACTTCTGCGAGACTTTTAATGGGGTTAACATGACTCTTTTAGAATTATGAATACCCTGTGAAAATTCCAATTTAATTATCTCAAATGAATTAGGTTTAATTTTAATGTTATTTATAGCTTTAGCAATTACATTAATTTGAGGTTTATCATTATCATTAATTACAGTATTTTCTTTAATCTGCGGAGAAGTTTCTTCAAATTCAAAATGGGTTTTGTTGATGGAAAGTCTTTTATTGAATGTGTCAATTAGAATTTTGTTTCTCTGAATGAAGTCATACCCTAAAATTATTTGGTAGTTACAATTCCAGTTACTCTGAGTGACAAAAAATATGTTATGAAACCAACGAGTTTTCTTTTTGAACTTTATATTGACTGCTGACAAATATGGGATAGTGGTATTATTAAGGGTCTTAATTTTGACTGCTCTAGAAATATGCTCAACTTTCGCTTGTTGCTTAATTTCTGCTAAGATGCCTGGTTGCACCAGCCAGAGATTTGCACCGGTATCGAGAAGAGCGGGTACCTCTAAATTACCAAATTTAAGCTTAATAATAGGAAGGTGATTTGTATTATTATCAAAATTACACGACATTACATGGAGATTCTCAAGATCTTCACAATTATTTTGAATTGTTACATTATCAAAATTTTGAATTTCATTTACAGAGTTTAAGTTTTCATTTAAATTTGAATTTTCTTCTACAGATTTTAAATTATCATTTACTTCTAAATTTTCCTCACTAGAATTTGAATCTGAATTGTTACTAGATTTTGAATTTTCAATTGATTCTGAATTATTTACAGATTCCAATAGATTTTCATCCCTAACAATTTTATAATTATTGGTCCTTGTAAAATGGGATCTATTTTTACTACAAGAACCATCTATAAGTTTAAATGATTTCTACGCCTATATGGGTGATTTCTACGGTTATTTCTATAATTGTCAAAATTCCTTCCACTGCTGTTACCTCTAGAAATAGGAATATGGTTGGGGTTATGATTGAAATTATTGCTGCGGGAATTTCTACCCTGTGGAAAATACCAACATTTTGTTGTCACATGACTTTTTCCACATATATGACATTGGACTCTTTCATTGTGACTTTGTCGAAAAGAATTGCTAGCATTATTTTCAGATTTTACTCTTTCCAATTCTTCCTTTAACTGTTGAATTTGTTTGTTACCCTCTAACTGGCTTTGCATTATTGAATTTAGTTCAAAGTTTTGACACATATTGTTGTTAATAATGACTTCTTGAGCCTCAAGAGCCTTTTCTACATTAATTGCATGTTTACATGCCTCTAAGTAATTTTTTGGACCTAATTTAAGAATTTCGACCTTAATTTCAGGCCTAACAGCATCCAAAATTTTGTTCAATTTGATGGAATCAATGAATTCATTTGAATCCCTAGTTTGTATATCTATCTTTGATAAATATTTTACTGCATAAGAGTTTATTTCATCAATTAAGCTCTGAATTGACTGATTTGGTTTTTGCCTGATGTTATTAAATTTTGATTGTATCTCATCAAATGGTTGACATCTTTTGAATTTTTTAATTAATAATTCAGCCAATTCATCAAAATTTTGAATGTTAGCTACCTGCGGGGAGTCAATTAGAAATTTTTGGGCAGCATCTCTACAATTTAATTTTAGAATTAAAATTCTTTTATTTACGGGCCAATTTTCTAATACTGCTACATCTCTAACCTGTCCGACAAAATATTCAACATTTTCATCAGAAGTTCCGCTAAAAGTGGGAATGGATGAAGCCAAACTTAAATCTATGATCCCTTTACGAGCCATAGTAAATAACAGAAATAAATGTCAAAATATAGACTTTTAAGGGGGAGGAGGGGGGGAAGGGGAACTTAAAATTTACACATTCCTAACATGCAATTACACAATATCAATATTACAATACATATATAAAATCATAAATAGCTTAAGATATATAAATCATGCATTTAAAAAAATCACAGATAAAAATATAATAAATGGTGTGTATATTTTTGTAAAAATATACTCAGGAAGCTATTGTGGAGACCAGATTCTCAACCTATTTAATTTTACTTTTGCACGCGGCACCAAATGATAAAAAATGATGATAAATTGGCTGATGGAAAAGGGCTTCATGGTGCAAAATAAAAATAAACTAAAGGGGGACACGATTAAATGTTCAAAAGGGAACAGAAGTTAAAATCTTAAACCTGATCGAAATAGTGATTTCGTACCAATAAATGTTGGCCACAATAACAAACCACCTTAGCATCCTGAGCAACAACCTGAAATAGCTGAAAACTAAAAGTACATATTATAAAACACTTCATGCTAATTAAACGAAAAATAATAATTCTTTAGAGATTATTCTCGATTAATTTATTTATATATAAAACATATTTTAAGGTTACACAATTAATTTAATATTTATATTTTAAAAGATGCATTCGAATTAATATATTTCACGGTTGTTCACACATCATACATGTGGGCTAAATAACTGCGTTTAAATTATGAATATTTGAATCTTATATCATCCATGGACAATTAATTTTAATTAAAAAACATAGATACTTAATATCGGTACTGAAGAAAAGCTTGTTCTAGCAGAAAGCACATTTTTACACTGAACATCATCTTACACTGACGAACAGAAGATTTCTTTTGAAGACTCACAATTCTTACACTTTCACTATTTTTTAGATGTCGATCACATACTTAAAATTTGTAGACAGATTTTTCACACACAAACTAAATACACCTCTATTTCTTCACCTTATCACATATTAAAGTAAAACACAGAACTAACTAGGGTGGCTCCTCACACGAGAAAAAATCTCGAATGAATGGGATACCACCCTTCTTTCGCTTGAGACTTTATACCATCCAACACACCGCTCGTTGAAAAAAAAAACACTAGTCATTCAGATGCGATGCCATTCCGAGTGAAGGAAGCTTGGTCGAAAAATATCCGGTATTACCACTACCTCGCGCGCCGATGGAAGAAGATACAGCGAGAGAAATTCTTCGTATGCAGGCGTTCGCCAGCTGCTGCGAGTTTAGTAGCGATGTTGCGAGATGTTTGTTGGTGCGTTCGCTGATTTATAAAGGCAGATGCGCTGACACGAAAAAACAGTTCTTTTTGCATATTGCGCTGAACTTTAAAGGTTTTTTTGATGACTTGGCTGAGTTGTGAAAGGGGTTTTTTAACAACATGGTACACTCAGTACTCGATTGCCGCCGGAGAAAAATGTTGGAAAAGAGGGAGAGAGAGAGAGAAAATATTGAAATCCGACAGGGGGAGCTCTTCAGCCACCAGTCAACTATATAATGGAGAGGAAGTTGGTTAGAGATCACAACTGATGATGCCCTGGCGGGGGGTGAAAGCGCTTTTGTTAGGTGGTGGAAGTTTTTATTGGAGACTGTTTTTAATTTTTTTAAATGAAGGACGTTTTTAATGGAAATTTTTGACCATGCTTCTTTATAAGTAATGTCTGAAAAAAATTGGTAAAATGTATAAATGAGATTAAACATTTTCTGAACTTGTATTGCTTTTTTATGATAATGAAGAACAATTCTGTTTATATATATATATATATATATATATATATGTCACGGTCAATATGATTAATTCGGTCATTATTAATAATAACAGGCCATTATGTCCGGTCATTATTAATAATAACCCGTTATTATTAGTAATGACCGGATTAATCATATTGACCGTAACATATACATATATCTATATAAACTTTCTGTACAATTAACCATTGAAACATAAGATATTGACCAAATATTATGAATTCATTATAATAAATAGCAGAAACAAAATTCAAATTAAATTATGTAGTCCTATAAAATGTAATATGTAAAATTCAAATACAAAAACAAGAGTATATGCTCAGATGAAAGCTTATATCGTAAATCACGTTTTCAAGGGCAGGTGATTTGCAAATATAAGCACAGAACAGTCAATTTCTATTGAGACACTAGCTTTAAGCTAAATATTGTATATCTCTCTGCCCGATCGTCTGTGGAACAAGATTAATAAAAGAAAAAACAAGTTGGAAATTGTACGTCAAACGTAACAAATGAGGTGCGTTCGTACTATAGCTAGTTATATAAATATTCAGATCTTAAAATTTTTAATTCTGTGAAATGAATTATATCGTCTGCAGATTAATTTCTGTCATAAAATAAGTATCTCGGTCGCTTGACGTTTCAACCTCGGAAGCTCCTCTAACAAGAAAGCACCGTTTTTTTTTCTTTTAATTCAAATTTCTTAATAAATATTTTTATTAATATCTCCTAAAGTTTTGATTCGATTTTAAAAAAAAATTGAAATGTCTCGAAAAAATTCCGCAAAGATAATATATCTTAAATTTCAAACCATTCGGTTGGGTAGTTTTTGCGTTGTTATATGCGGATGGACGGACAGACAGACGGACAGGCAGACGAACGGACGGACAGACAGACAGACGGACGGACCAAGCGACGACAATAGGTGCTACGTATTTAAATAATTACGAACGCACCTCAAAATGAACATTGAATAACAAGAAAAGCTTTGAAATGGAATATAAAAAAAGTTTCTTCTTCCTCTATATAATTACAAAAGTTTTAACGCTATTCCGAGTTGCTCATGTTAGCTATCAAATAAGGTTAATTTAACCGTTAAGGGACCGGTAATAATAACTGTTCATATTGACCGTAACATATACATATATATATATATAAAATTTCTGTACAATTAAACTATTGAAATATAAGATATTGACCAAATATTATGAATTTACTATAATAAATAGCAGAAACAAAATTCAAATTGAATTACGTAGCCCTATGCAATATAATATGTAAAATTCAAATAAAAAAACAAGAGTATATACTCAGATGAAAGCTTATATCGTAAATCACGTCTTCAAGGGCAGGAGATTTACAAATATAAGCAAAGAACAGCCAATTTCTCTTGAGACACTAGCTTTAAGCTAAAAATTGTATATCTCTCTACCCGATCGACTGTGGAACAAGATTAATAAAAGAAAAAAAAAATGAACATTGAATAACAAGAAAAGCTTTGAAATGGAATATAAAAAAAAGTTTCTTCTTACCCTAAATAATTACAAAAGTCTTAACACCAGTCCGAATTGCTCATGTTAGCTATCGAATAAGGTTAATTTAACCGTTAAGGGATTTTATATTAAAACATATATTATATCCATCGGTCGCAGATAAAATAGATATAAACACATAGATTATTACAGTCATTCAATATAAAAGGGAAAATAAAAACTATAAATTAAAATACTATATAACACTGATAATGATAATATAATTAAATTAAATTATATTCATAATCACTTAAGTATCCAAATTAAACCTAAAAATAATACCTGTGGTTGCTTGTTCTGCAATCTAGTGATATATATTTAAAAATGTGTTATAAATTACTTACAAGGAACGTCTCCATAAGCGGATATTCAGAAAATTTTGAAAAAATTACAGAATATTCTTCGCATGAGGGTATATACGTTTATAAAAGAAATTGCTGCGAAATCTCGATATAACGTCCGTAAAAAAATACGAAAATTTCATTTATTTGGCGATTTATCACCGGCTGGCGACGGAATAAAAAATATGCTTTAAGGAAAAACTTTTTCATGATGAACTTGTTGAAGTTAGTTTAACTTACTGAACCCATTAAGCGCCGCTATATATATTAATCTGTTTTTTAATGAAACAGTTGTTTTTTCTTTATGAATAGAAAGTCTTTAAGGTATTTCTGAAGAAAAAAATTTAAAAAATTCTAATATTTAGGAAAAATAGCATGTTCCCAAAATGGGAGCAATGGCACCTAATGGGGGTAAATTTTTTCAAAAATTTTACTTATGCCTCCGTGCAGTTATGTTTGTTATTTCTCAGTTCTTTAACTATAAAAGGGATAATATCATTCAGAAACTGATAGTTTACGAAGAATTCATATAAATTATTCCAACATCTACATTTATAATAAAAAAAAAATACCGATTCCATAAGCATTTTCATTATCCACTTCTTTATTTTTCTTCATTACATCATTTTTGTCCTACTATTTCACATGAAAATGATTGAACATTTTTTATGCAGCATTATATTACATTTTTTTCGTTTTCTGAAATTGGTTTTTTAACTATTTTTTTTTTGTTTTTGCATTTTGTTTAGTTTCTTCCATATTCCAATTTGAAGATTCGTCTGAACTAAATCAGATATTTCTTGATTGTCTGTTGATTTAGAATTTACAGAAAGTTCTACTCCACCAAATATAACATGGGATAAATCGTCACATAAATTATTTTCTATTTCATATGTAATAGAAAACAATTTATGCGACACACATATGAGGAAGATATCTTCCTTATATGTTACAATACTGCAATCAGGTGGCAAACAAACGATTTCCAGAACATCCGAAAAATCATCCAAATCTCAAAAATTGTTCAATCATCTTCCATGTAAAATAGTCAGAAAAACTGATGTAATAATGAAAAATAAAGAGATGGATAATGAAAATGCTTATAGAACTGGTAATTTCTTTTTTTTATTTTTTATTATAAATGTAAAAGTTGGACTAATTTTTTTGAAATCCCCTAAAAATATTAGTTTCAGAATGATGTTAAACCTTCTATAGCTAATAAAGTGAAAAATAAATACCACAAATGCACGGAGGCATATGTACAAGTTTTCAAAAACATTACCTCCATTAGGCGCCATTGCTACCATTTTGGGAACAACTTAAGCTTTCAATAATTGTGATTGATCTATTATACATATTAATTTCGGATTGAAGTTGTTTAATATAATACACTGTTATAAACATATTTTAACTAAAAGATATAATTTTTATTATAAAGTTTTTTTTTTTAAATATTTCTTTCGAATACTGCCAAAAAGCTAATTTTCGCCTTTTTAAATATGTTTTAAAAAATAGAAAATTCTAATGAAACTTGAAAAAAAAAATTTATTTGTCATCTAATATATTCAAAATGCAAATAACATGAAACTTTTAACAATTTATAAAATACGCACTTTAGAAAAAAAATCCTAAAGCAATGTTCCCAAAATGGGAGCAATGGCGCTTAATGGGTTAATAACTAATTTTTTATAACTACAGCTTTTTGTACACATTTATATGTATATATAAAGAAATTTAACGATCGTATTTTACGAGTTAAAACAAAATTTAAATTCATTGAAATTGTTTCAAGCTCAAAAATAAGCCCGATTCTGAACATTGTCAATTAAAAGAAAAAAGTACTGTTGCTATGGAAAACGACTTTTTAGATATGGAAATTTATAACGAATGCGTTCGTCATCGGGATTTTACTTTTAAAATACACTTAAAAATACTTATATAACCGGTGAAGCCGTTTAATTAGAAAAAGTCGTGGATTGGAGGATAAAACAATGGCAAAATTTCATTGAATCGGTAATAAGCAGAAGAAAGGGTGACTGATTTATTTAACCTGATTTAAAGAATATCTTAAATTAATGTTACTGCAAATGTACATAAAATAAAAAGTATTGAACGCAAAATGCAAACGATCGTTTGTGTTTGGCGAGGAAAAAGTGTTGCTAGCCAAATCGCGTCTCTTTGCGCCAAATACTCGAAAATTTTTTGAAGATTTTCTACAGGAACTCCACAGCTAAATTTGACTGTTGCTTTTTTATATACATTAGTAGTTTCATGAGCATTTTTTTCAAAAATTTCTGAGTATGCACTTTAAGAAGACCTTTCTTGTTAGTCGTAAATGTATATCATAATGATGTGTAATGCTGCCATCTATTAAGGGAAAATTAAAACTATGTTATATATATTCCACGAGCAACCTATAATTAGTATAATCGTAAAGTTATAAAAAATAAAGAAGAATGAAAAAATAATTTTAGTATCATGCCTCATTTGAAATTATTATTTATAATAATTTTATTTAAATTTATAATTAGAGATATTTATTTAACTACCTATTTAATATATGAATTATATATAATCGGAGGCGGTATTCGGGGATCATGTCCGGTAAAAATATACTGAAAATTTCCGAGATACATAGCTTCATACTTTTCGTATAGAAGCTACTTAATATTTTGTAAATATTTTCATCGATCGAATTGTCGATATTAGTTTGGAGAATTTTATTCTTCCATTTTAATTTCGAAATTTAGATATCCTCTTCGTCGTTATTCATAGATTCTTTAGCCAGTCATATTATCTTCGAAAGACACAGAGTTCAAACAATCATTCTTGCTTCAGATACTGAACATTAAATCCAAATTTTCAATGAATTTCCACTTTCTAAAAGTGTAATTAAAATACAGTATGATGTGCATTATACTTATTTTATTTTAAAAGAAAATGCATCATATAGATTATATATATGGATATTAATAAATGTATTTTTTTTTTCGTAATCGTAACTATGTATGTGATAGGAATCGCATAGAATGTAGCATATGATGCGTCGAACTTGCGTTAAAACGAACGATTAATGAAATGAATATCCTTTTCTAGATTTAAAATTTAAATTAAAATTTTGTCCATGGAATGATGTATTTCATAAAAGATGATATTTTTATTTTAAGGCTAGTTATGTAACTAAATGAAAAATTTGCATTCAAATAAGAACTATTATGATGATTTTGTTTTCACATTAATCACGAATAGTTAATACAGGAATATCACTGATCCGTGTTTTAAATACCAGTATTTTCAATGTAAAATTGGCCTGTACAATTTAAAAAAAACTTATATTTTAACTTCAAAATAGGTTTCTACAAAACTGCGAGAGAAATCCTCATGGAAGATTATTATTAAAAAACTGATTTTTCATAAAACGGACCGAGTTTGAGCCATGTTAATATTTCCAAAAATGCAACTAAATATTAAATAAATATAAGTATTTAAAATGGGTGAGTTGTATTAAAAATATGAACAACGTAAAAATAGCACAAATGAAATACAGGTGAAAGTGGCATACAGCTATTTCGAAGTTTCTGAAGTTCCGAAACAGCTGTATGCCATTTTCACCTGTATTTCATTTGTGTTATTGTTACGGTGTTCATTTATTTTCAATATAATTATAATTTGTTATTATACATTAAAATACATAAAAAATGGAAACGTTTGTCCTGTTTATTTTTTTATATAGATATTTTTATTGCGGTTGCAACATTGCAGTTCTGTCTAGTAGCTCCATCCATTTAATTTGTGTTTTTAACACTTTCAAACATACTTGATAAATGTTTAAGACTTCGACTTGACTGTCTTTAATGTCGTGTTCAAACTTAAATATGCGTCATGTAGTTTGTATGTGTTATTGAGGTTTGTCTGTTCTGAATGTATCCTTTTACTTTCAATGTACTTTGGAGTATTTGTATTGGTGCTTTTCCACCTTTGTCAATAATATCTTAACTTCGTAATTTACACTAAAAGAAAACGGTGTATAGTAACTCTTCTATCATACCTGATATAATTCTATCGCAAGTCTATAATTTTTATTGCTAAGATTCTGTAAAATATCAAAAAATCTGATTCCGTGCATTAATTTTATGATTTTCGTATCCGCGTTTTACTTCGACTTTCCTCCCGAAATTTTATTATTATCTCTCCTTAATACTTTTAGAATAAGTACCTTCGAAAGATCGGATTTTCAAGACGAATGTCCCGTTTTATTTATAAAACTTTGAGGCTAACTTTATAATGAGTTTACTCCTTTTCGGAGGATAAATTAAATATATTATGAGGCGGATTGTTCTTATTAATGTGTTTACTTTATTTTATTTTTAAAGATGTAATATTTTATAATTTTAAATTGCATGCTGCAAAATAGTATATTATCATCTGTGCGTGGTATACATATATATAATTATTTTGGCACACATATATATTAGAATTCAAACTCAGTCATCTAGAAATATTAAAATACTTACATATGAAATTAGTTTCTGATTAATAAAGTTCTCATAACAATGATGATTTTAGTTTCTAATTTGTTTGAATGTTTCATTTTATATTACTGTTCATAGATTTCTAAACACGAAACGTTGAATATTATTATCCTCGAAAGCTAAGCAGCTCATGTAACGAATTTTGTTTTATATTCCGAAATTTCAACATACATTTCAAATGAACTTCCTGTTAAGCCTGAGATTACTTTATGAAGAAAATCATGTCTTTTGATGCAGATATTAATTAAATATATATATATATGGTAACATACGGATAACCAGTCGTGGTATAAAATTATACAACGCCCCCCTACTGACACTTCTGCAAATCACCATATAAAAAGACAAATGTCACACACCAATTAGTTAGTACGGCTACTAATAATTTCTATACATAAATAATGCTTCAAGGGGGCGTCTACATATTAAGTTGTAACAAACTTTGAATCTTTCAATGCTAACAATTAATTTTTACATTATATTTGTATGCTTCCGCACATTTTATATCGTATATCAATTGCCAAGTCATTCCATCAAGTAATTTAGGAAGTACAGATGAAAAGTTTGCAAAATCCTATTTTAATGTTTATTTTTATTTGTTGCAAAATGAAGTGTAATTTTTGCATATTTATAGTTTTTACATATCTATATCTGTGAAAATGTTCGTATGTTACAATACATACTTTTTAATACTTACATAATATATTATAAATTATATAAATTAATAAATAAAACAAAGACCCTAAATACAGTGACAAAATCAGGGTTTGGTTTGCATTGAGAATTTTAAAGTTTCTTACATTTATAATATGTAGACGATTCTCGTCAAATTTCAAAGCCAAATTATCGCAAAGAAAAACGCAAATAGTCACTCGTTTGGGAATTATGTCTTCGTATAATTTACTGTACTAAAATAATGGTTTGTAACTGCTTATTTTGGTTTTTGAGGATTTCTTTTAGTTTTAAAAATATAGCGCTATTTCTAGGAAATTTTTGGAACTATTTTTTAGTGCGTTTAAACATATTTTCGAGATGAGAAGCATTTCTGTCCATACGGCATATTTTTACTTGAATTACTTTAGTTTTTAAAGAAATGTTAAATTTGTCAAATCCTTTTGGCACACCCTGTATTTATTTTCACTTCTAAATAAAGATCACTCCTGTATATTTATATTTAATGAATTGCAACTTAGTGAAGTAAAAAATTTTCGTTCAAATGTTAAAATAACCATGTGTTATGATCTGTGCACAAATCCTTTTTTAACATATTTAACGGATACATTTTTTTCCTTCTTACACTTTTGTTTCTATCTATACATCTACATAAAAAAAATCCATGTATTTCATGAAATAAATTTCTCTATATGGCTATAATAATATTTTAATGGGTAAATATAAGTATTTGCTTTGCATTTTCATTTTTACTCACATAAAAATAACAAAAAAGTTCAGATGAATTACTTAAAAATCTTATAGAAGATACTTTTGATTGCAAACACTCTGTGAAGAGTAAAGACTTCAGTTTCTCTTTTAATGTACCGTTTCTTTGTATTCGGTATAACTGATGGATTCATCATGCTAAATTTCAAGCATCTGTATTCGGAAACGATTAATTTTAAATAATTAATCTTGTTTTAGACATTCATTCAAGGAGGAAATTCAAGTAATTAATCTTGTTTTAGACCAATCCGTGTTTAGATGATTTTCCTTTTTTACGGAGAGTAATTAAAATGCAGTTAAACTTATTTCATAAACCGATTCCGTACCATATCTGACAACAAGAGGAAGTTTATTCTAAAACAATAATAAATGTTCATTATAGTTTACAACCTTTCTTCTTATTCAAATTTTCTCATTTATAATTAGGATTAAATGCTGGAACGGATCTACACACAAATACTTGAAACATACCTGCAACGTCTATTTAATATTCAAAATTGTTAAGTGTATCACATTTAAAAATATTTTAATTATAGTATGCAAAAGAAAAGATATTTTTAAATATAGTTTGATAAAGTCTTTTTTTTTTTTTTTAACGTTGAAAACAATGCATTAATCTAACCGTTACAAAACTATGTCAATTAATAATTTGATAACTACTTAGTCTTAGTAGAATTAAAAGAAGAGGAAATCTTTGCAAAAGTATAAATAAATCAATTAATAATTGGACTATTATTTAGTATTAGTAGAACGTAAAGAAGAAAAAAGTCTTTGCAAATCTCTTAATAAGTTTATTAATAATTTAAATATTACTTAGTCTTAGTAGAATGCAAAGAAGAGGAATTATTTTCAAAAGAACTAATATGTTTATTATGAATTTGAATATTAATTATTCTTAGTAGAATGCAAAGAAGAGAAAATCTTTGCGAGAGTATAAATAAACCAATTAATAAAAGGATTATTTTTTAGTCTTAGCAGAATGTAAAGAAGAATAAATCTTTTCAAGAGCAGTAATAAGTTTATTAATAATTCGAATTTTACGTAATATTAGTAGAATACAAAGAAGAGGAAATCTTTGGAAGAGTATTATCAAGTTTAATAGAATTTTATATATTTTTTAGTCTTAGTAGAATGCAAAGAAGAGGAAATCTTTGCAATAGTATTAATATGCTTATAAATAATTTTAATATTCCTTAGTCGTATTAAAATACAAAGAAGAGGAACCTTTCTCAAGAGTATAAATAGTACCAAAAGTGCTAGTATAGAGCATTTTTGATCGTGCATGAATAAAACGAAATATGTTTTCCGAAACAATTTTATGTTAAATAATAAATGTCTAATTTAATGTGTAATTTTATGTGTAATAATAAAGTAGTCATTGGAATGGTGAGTAACTCGTCAGAATACGCAAATTAGCAATTTCTGAAAAGTTTAGCATTACCAGAATATTTGCTCTATATATAGAACAAATTAGAAAGTATATCATAATTAATTTTTTTTTAATTTCTTGAAATACCACAATTATTTAGAAACATCAATATAGTTTCCTATCATAAAGTCCAATTTAATTAATATAAAGTTTATTATAATACATTCTGTAATAAAATACCAATAATTACTTATAATTAGTGCTTACAAATTTGCTACCTCAGAGAAGGCATGCTGTATTATGCTGATTTGAAAAATTGTTTTTCATGCCAGAAATTCGATTTTTAATCGATATTCTCATAACTAAAAGTAATAATCAGTTATTCTCATTTCGATTCTGCGGCTGCACATTTGATGATAAATAAATAAATAAAAGCAGGCTATTATTTATTAGTTAGGACTGTTAGTCTATGTAATGAAAGAAATAAAATAAAGAACGTGACAAGAATTGAAGACTTACCCCATTCATGAATGGAAAAACGATTGCTTTTTATTTGTATGCTGTGACTAATTCAGCTTCCTTTCATGTTATTGAGTTTTATGATTTCGAAGAAATTCTTGTTCTATTTCCAGAAAAAGTGTAATAAAGGAACTGTACATTTAACATAAGAAAAATGTTCTATGTGAGTAAAGTACACATAATCAATTTATTTCCGTTTCGCTTTAGGTAACGGTAAATGAAATGTTTTGGGCCTTTTTCATGATGTACATTTAACAAGAATTCATTTTACAATACTAAATATAAGTTTAATTTGTGCTAAAAAAGTACGAATATTTAATGTCTGTATACGCATTTATGTTAACACGGAAGTATAAAATTTTAGGTACGAATCTATTAATTCTGTAATTAAAGATTACAAGTTATCAAAATAGACCTCTTTAACTCACAAAATAACCAAATGCATTATTTATAATTTGTGAACAAAATATATTTTCTAATAGACGCTAGTAAAAAGACAATATTTTGGTGTAGATATCCCAACAGGTGGCGCTGCTATACAACTTTTTTCATTATTTTTCCGATAGCTATATCTCAAGAACTAATCCGCGGAATTTCATCAATTTTCAGATTCTGTTAGACCTTGACATCAATAGATGCTGATTAAGTTTTGGTGTAAATAGCCCAACAGATGGCGCTGCTATGCAACTTTTTTCATTATTATCACGATAACTATATCTCAAGAACTAATGCACGGATTTTCATCGAACTTCAGATTCAGTTAGACGTTGTCATAAGTTATTGTTGATTAGGTTTTGGTCTAAATCTCCCAATAGGTGGCGCTGCTATCTTGCATTTTGCAAGATTTACACGATTTTAGCAATAGTCATATGTCAAAAACTGATGCGCGGAATTTAATAAAACTTTAGATTTAGTTATACCTTGGTAGAAATTGGTTGCTGACTCTTTTTAGTGTATGTGAAACGTGCGTGAGATAGAAGAAAGTTTTGGGATTGGCACATCCGACTAGTTTAATTAAAAAATATATTTACACATGAATATAAAATAACGGAAATTCAACTTTATAACAGTAATCTTTGTACATTACCTTGAATAAATCGGTCAAGCGCGAGTATTACCCGCACTCACAGGGTTCCGTACACTAAATTTATTAATTACTAACTGCAATAATACAAAAAATCGTTGCTAAAAGAATAGTAAGAGTAAATCTATTTAATACTTGGAAATTTTTCCATAGAAAAATTCCCGCGCCTTGCATTCATAATATTCCAAATTATAATTGCCTAAAAGGTGTATAGCCAACACGGTGGTTGGCTCTGTTGGATATACTCATTTTAAGTAATTAAAATTTGAAATATTATAAATGCAAGACGTGGGAATTTTTCTATGGAAAAATTTCCAAGTATTAAATAGATTTATCCAATCATCGATTCTGCATTTTCTTTAGTTTCGTGTTTGCCCAAGGGTTAGTGGCACACGTAAAAATATTCCATCTTGTGCTGCGATTGTTGACTTGCCAACATGTGATAGTGAAAAGTGCCAGGCTGGGTATCGTTCCAAGTGGTTCAGTTGGTAGAACGTCAGTGTCCTATACTGATGACCCGGTTTTGATACTTTTTCACTCTATTGGCTATACGCATTTCAAGCAATTAAAATTTGAGAATAGTGACACTTTTTAAAAAAGTATTCAACGTAGGGGGTTGGGTATAGCTTTGCAGAGTGTCCCAAAAACTTTGACCTCGGATTTCCTTCCTTAAATATTGAATTCAGAATTTTATCATATGTGTGGTGTTTAGTTTCGTATATAATTACCAGATGGAAGCAACACAGCGAATTACTACGTCACCTACCGGTAGAAGTATTGTTTACTGTAAAATGTATATGTTGCTTGTGTTGTGTTCGATGAACGTGATTGTGATGTAATGTAAATTAAAATTACTTAAAGTCCACCTCAAGTTATTAATAATGCTTCTGATACAATTAATTTAATTTACGTACCTAATATATTATAATATGCATTATAGCATTCTTTCGTGCAGTAAATCCTTGAATGATTGATTGTCAATTATTACCTGGAGTGTTCGTCAACTCCTCATCTGAGAACCGCAAAGTGCAGTTTGTGTTCAACGGAAAAATGCCATTTTCTCAAAAACAATGCGACCTGTGATAATCGCTATCGTTTCCTTCCAAGGTGTCAATAAACTTCTACTACACATAATTTTTCTCATAATTTTAGTTTTAATACATTCGGAAATAGGAGGTGTGGGGGACATATTTTGACATCACGTTTTCTACGATATCTTTGAAAATAAAATACCTAAAATTAAAACAAATATATTTTTGAGTTTGATTTTACGAGATCTTTCGAACGATATCACACACGATATAATAAAATGCTTTTTTTGAGTAACGTAATTAATATCTCATATAATTAGCGACATTTCGTTTTCGAAAACCATTATCAACAATCTTTGGATGATTCTTCTTCGAGTCTTTCAACTACCCCGCTGGGCACCTCCAAAGTAAAGTTCGTGTGTAACGGTAAAATGCGAAGTTTGTGTGTAACGGTAAAATGTGTAGTTTGTGTGTAACAGAGTTTTTGACACTATCTCTTAAAATATAATACCTGAAATTACAACAAATATATTTTTGATTTTGGTGTTAAGAGGTCTTTCGAACAACACGATTTACAAAAATATTTCTTTTCAAGTAAGCCCCCCTAAATTTCCCATACAAATATTTGTGAATGGCTAATAATACTGAAATATGTGGGTTAAGAGCCTTTACAATTATCCCACGTTTGAACTTTCCACGTTCCATAGTTTACGAGAAAAAACTGTTCTGATAAACGGACAGACACAGGAGTGATCTTACAATTTATCCGTTTTTACTTTTTAGGTGCGTTCGTAATTATATAAATACGTAGCACCTATTGTCGTCGCTTGGTCCGTCCGTCTGTCTGTCCGTCCGTCCACATATAACAACGCAAAAACTACCCAACCGAATGGTTTGGAATTTAAGATATATTATCTTTGCAGAATTTTGTCAAGACATTTCAATTTTTTTAAAAATCGAATCAAAACTTTAGGAGTTATTAATAAAAATATTTATTAAGAAATTTGAATTAAAAGAAAAAAAATCGATGCTTTCTTGTTAGAGGAGCTTCCGAGGTTTGTGAAGCGACCGAGATACTTATTTTTTGACAGAAATTAATCTGCAGACGATATAATTCATTTCACAGAACTAAAAATCATCAAGATCTGAATATTTATGGAACTAGCTATAGTACGAACGCACCTCATTTGTCACGTTTGACGTGCAATTTCCAACTTGTTAAGTACGCAAACCTAACAAGCTGGAAATTGGACGTCAAACGTGACGAATGAGGTGCGTTCGTACTATAGCTAGCTATATAAATATTTAGATCTTGATGATTTTTAATTCTGTGAAATGAATGATATCGTCTGCAGATTAATTTCTGTAATAGAATAAGTATATCGGTCGCTTGACGATTAAACTTCGGAAGCTCCTATAACAAGAAAGCACCGATTTAAAAAAAAAATTCAAATTTCTTAATAAATATTTTTATTAATATCTCCTAAAGTTTTGTTCGATTTTAATAAAATTTGAAATGTCTCGACAAAATTCTGCAAAGATAATATATCTTAAATTTCAAACCATTCGGTTGGGTAGTGTTTGCGTTGTTATATGCGGACGGACGGACAGACAGACGGACGGACCAAGCGACGACAGTAGGTGCTACGTATTTATATAATTACGAACGCACCTACAAAGAAAAAAAATATTAATTAAATTATTACTTGCAAAAAACATTTAATGGCGAAAATTATGTCCTATTTAAACGATTTATTTCAAACATCATATTTAAAACTATTTTTTATAGCATCTTTAAAAAAAATTCTTCGTCAACATTTTTTGCTTCATCATTTTTGACAATTGAATTTTTAAATGTGTAACTAACATTACTTAACAAATCAATAAAACAGCCTCCAGCTGTCACGACAGCGGTGGATGTGACCTTGAGAACAGATAAATTCCATAGTCAAAGGGAAACGAATGGCAACACAATTACTGAAGTGGTAGTGATAATATCGTCCAATCTTCAATATTATTTCTTTAAACAGAGCAAAATGCGTTTTTTTGCGGGTCTGAACAGGTGTTGGAAAGTTGGCAGAGCCCTCTAGTATTTTAAACAGTTTTTGTACGAACCTCTCTTTCACAATGTTTTTACAAACAAAAGAAATTCATTATTAATAATTCTATTCGTCTATATCTTTACCAATGTTAGCAATCCCTAGAAGTTTCAAGACTTTAGATTGGGTTCCTGTTGAATATTTGCATATGGAATTTTGTACATGTGCTAGCCACCTGATTTTGAGTTGTTTGCGATAAATAATATAAAAATTTCATTATCAAGTTTAAATAACGTGCTGCAATGATGCAAATACATTGGAGCATGAAAATTAGTGAATATAACGAAAAGAAAAATCTAATTTAGAGTTACCAACACTGAATGCTAAATAACGTTACCTAGAAGGGAAATTTTGAACTAGTTAATGAAAAATCAAAAATTAAAATACACATAATATGTTTTGCTCTTTAAAATATTTTTAAATCATAAAGAAGATGTTAAACTACACTAGCATTATTCAATGTCAAATACTCAAATGTCAATGTTAATGTCAACATTTATTAGTAATTGACATTGAATAATATTAATGTTGTTTAACATCTTCTTTATAAATGTATCATCTTTTAAGTAATAAAACAACACATTAAGAGGCTACTTCACTCAGAGGAAAACACCCACTCGCCAATGTTACTCCTATGGAGGAAATAATTTACGATATCTCGTTCGTATTTCGATAGTTTTAAGTTTTTTTTTTTTTTTTGCATTGGATAGCTGAGGTTACCGTTCATGCACGCTTCTTTGTACTTTTTCGATTTTTGTTGTAGTTTTTTTTATTGAGGATACTTTCATTTCCGAAACCGGTTCCGAAAGAGAAAGTCTCTTAATAATAATAATAAAAAAAAAAAACTTGTAATTAAAATCGAAAGAGTACAAAGGAGCGTGCATAGAGATTGATCTCAGCTATCCAATGCAAAAAACAAAATCCTTTAAAAATATTGAAATGCGAATGAGATATCGTAAATTATTTCCCCAACAGGATTAACATTAGCGAGAGGGTTTTTCGACTGAGGAAAGTAGTCTCTTAAGTAGAGCTGTAAAAATTCTGTTTATTCCCAGGTTTATTTCCAATACACCCGGTTTACTACCAAAAGGCCTGGTTTATTCCCAAAAAACCAAGTTTATTCCCCAAAAACCCGGTTTATTCCCCGGCTTAAACCGGGTTTTTTCTAGCCTTTGCAACTCTACTCTTAAGTATAATTTTAATTTTCGAGTTTTAAAGATGAATTATAGCATTGTACTAATTTATTTGCTAGTTACTGAATACAACAGCCATGATAAACCTTTGAGAATGACCCTTTTATCACCTTGTATTTGAAATATTATTTTATTTCAGTTATACTGGCAATATAAACTTTTATAATAATGGATTCTATTTAATTACCTTTTTTACAGCACATATCATTCTGGGAGCAATTCGAATGTTGATGATGGATGTACCGAGTCCTACAACAGAAGGAGAATCAGTAGAACTCATTTGTAGTTACAAACTCGACGAAGATAAACTATACTCAGTCAAGTGGTATAAAGATGATATAGAATTTTACAGATATGTTCCAAATGATTGGCCTCCAGGACAATTTTTGCCTATTCAAGGAGTACGGGTTGATGTGAGTAAAGCATTGATATAGTTTTAAAATATATTTGTAACTTTTGTAAAAATACAGTGTTAGGGAAACTTCAGAGGTCACTGGATTGCTTACTGTTGCTCCGAATCCAAATATATTTAAAATACAAATAATTCAATTGATGCGCTTGTCACTTGTCTATTACTTGTTTGTACGAAAAACTTACAAATAATTGTATACTAGCAATAAGAAAAATTATTAGTCATATTTTCGGGTTTTGACCAGACGTAGAGAAATAATTACATGAAATATAGGGTGAAACTCCCAGTAACTGACACTTTAAGGTTTCTTTCTTGTTCAAATCACTATTACAAAAATTTAAATATATTTTATACTTACCTTTGCTTTTGAAAGGATAGTAGAGGTATATTAAAAAAATATTATTGGCAAAATTTTTAAAAACTATATATTTTATTATTAAAAATTAATTTTATTCATAAATATGGTAAAAAAACTCCAGTAACTAACACTATCCGTATTTTAAACACCAATAACTTACACAAAGTAAACCAGTGACTGACACTTTATTTTAAAAGATTAAAATGCTTTAAAATAACATTATTCTTTATCATAAAAACAAAATACACTAATATTTATTATGAAAAGTGGGTTTTAGTAAGCTGTACTGCATTATTAGTAATATAGAATATTTAATCTACAAAAACAACTTTTCAAAAGTAAAAAAAGCCAAGCGTAAAAAAAAAAAAAGTTGTGGCTAAAAAATGGTGTGATATCAAATTTCCAAGCTATTATATTGCTTATTTAACTTTTTTCCATTAAATAAGTTATCATATATATAAGTCGACTGCCTACGTATATGTTAATAGAAATCGTTTTCTCCTGTACTAAATACATCCTAACGAGTTTCTGAAAATTCAATTTTTTTCAAATTATGCATGATGGGCTTGGCGGCCAAATTTTGTGAATAATATGCAAAGATGGCCGCCAATTCCATATTTCTAAGCACCCAAATTTCTAAAGTAAAAGCGTAATATGTTTGCGATTTTCAGATTTTAACTACGGACAGATAAATTAGATACGATTGATATTTTGAGAAATTGATTTTTACTAGTTTGAAATTATTAATTACTCTAAAAAAATAAATCATAAGATGAATCTTTAAGATAAGTCATCATTATCTTAAGACACAATTTTCAGAGCATACAAGTCTATAAATGAAACGCTTAAAATATTTGCTTAAATAACAATTTTGAACTTCGGATTCTAACTACGGATTTGGGTGCTGAGACTTTTGTGAATAATATGCAAAGATGGCCGCCAAGCCCATCATGCATAATTTGAAAAAAATTGAATTTTCAGAAACTCGTTAGGATGTATTTAGTACAGGAGAAAACGATTTCTATTAACATATACGTAGGCAGTCGACTTATATATATGATAACTTATTTAATGGAAAAAAGTTAAATAAGCAATATAATAGCTTGGAAATTTGATATCACACCATTTTTTAGCCACAACTTTTTTTTTTTTTACACTTGGCTTTTTTTACTTTTGAAAAGTTGTTTTTGTAGATATCATTTCTTTTTTTTTTAAATATATGGAACATAAATTAAATAATCTAAACATGATAAATAATTTAAAATTACATTTTACTTTCAGTCATTGTTTAAAGGGTTAACTAGAAATGCCAGTAGATTTTTCAATTAAACTAATTACACTCTTAAAAACAACATACTAAATGTGGCTTATTATAATACTTGTTATCCTCCGTTAAAAAATATCACTGACTAATCTATTAAATGAATAAAAATGGAGTACGTACATAGTGTGTCAGCGCTGCATTTGAAATCAAACGTGATATCACGCTCTTTTATTATTAGCACTAGCTGGCTACGCCCGCTAGCGAGCCCCTAATTTACACCGGGGCCTCAAATCTTGTAAAACCTCAAATAAGATAAACCACGAACCTCCGACCTGGTTCCCCGCTGCCTTCGGCACCGGATAATCCCTTAATTTTCACATCGAATTGTATAAACCTCTAAACAAACGAAATTCCGACACGGGTCTCCGCTGCCTTCGGCACCGTATAGCAGTCGTGCTGCGCACGCTCAAGTTCTATCTTGACCCACCAGGTAGTGCAATCTGTTCTATATGAACCTCGGGCACTGAAATCGTTAAGGCTATAGATGTCGAGTCGAATGAGCTATACCCCGTCGTGATCTAGCCCATAGAACCAGAGATAGGAAAGTGCCCCCTGGTGGTGAAAAAACGAACTAAAATCAGAAAGCTCTACAGATGTCGAGTCGAATGAGCCATACCCTGTCGTGATCCGACCCATAGAAACAGAGATAGGAAAGCGCCCACTGGTGGTGAAAGCTAATCGCGTTTGGGGGGGCAGATTGGGGGGGAGGAACACCGGAGATGCATAATAAGATTAGGCGGTCACAGACTTTTCCAACGATGTATCACATGAGGGATATGTGCAAAATTCAGAAAATACCCCCCCCCCCTCCTGCATAATTTGATTAAGCGTTCACAGACCTTTCCAACGATATATCACATGAGAGGTGTCGGCAAAATTTAGAAAAGTGCCCCCTTTGGGGGGGGGTGAAAGTGGGAGGATGGACCAAGAAGATGCATAATATGAATAAGCGGTCACAGGCCTTTTGAACAATATATCACATGAGTAGTGTCGGGGGGGCGCAATATGTGGGGGTTTCACCTGTGGTGCATAACATGAATAAGTGGTCACAGCCCTTTGTAACGATATCTGACATGACGGATATCGTTAAAATTTAGAAAAGTGTCCCCCCCCCTTGTGTAGGCAAAACGCGCTCCGCCACTCCCTATAATTTTTGACGCAGCTTTATTTTTAAAATTTATGTTATGTGTTATAAAATATCGTAAATTTTCAAACAGATAGCCTTATTATACTTCCAAATTTTGTTCACGCCCCTCCCCTAACTGTGATGGCGCCATTCTTTTTTATAAATTTTTTAACATGTGTTATAAACTATCTTAAAGTTTAAAACAGATCGCATTGGAATTTAATATATTTGCTGAAATTACTATTATATGTAGAATAATATAGAAATAAACCCTCCTTTAGATTGTAATTAAGATATATGAACTTTTTTATAATTTCTGAAAGCTGATTTTTATTTATTTATTTATTTATTTATCTATTTATTTATTTTTTGTTTATTTATTTATTTATTTATTTATTTTGCATTGCCCTGTGCATGTTTGGAATTTCTTAGCAATTTCTTAGATTTACATTATTTTATTCAATTAAACATTGTACTGTTACAATAAATTTAAATGGAAACTTCACATCTAAAACAAAAATAATTTAACAACTGGATTTCATTAATTTATAGAAAAATGACGTAAAAGGTATTCCTGCGAACGAAATGCCTGTCCTTTACCATGTTTTTTTTCTTTTTTTTCTTTTTTTAAAATAAATGAATCACTTTTAATCAATTTAAAAAATTTTGTTTACGTTTGGAAAGAAATTTTAAATGCCGATAACTCTTAATGTATGCATTTTAGAAGGTACACCTTCCCTCAAAAACTAATTTATTTTTAAATATCTTTCTAAAAACGTAAATTATATATTTAAAATATTTTTTAAAGCATAAACACTACGTCTGATTACTTCATTTTACAATATTATAAGAACACGCATTTTATCTGACAATTAAATGCACTAAACAAACACGAGTGAAATATTGACCTGGGCCAGGACTCGAACCTGGAACCTTACGCATAGCGTGCCGACACTCTGCGGCTGAGCCACCCAGATCGATACGCTTGACGGGAATTTCTCATACTTATTCTTGTTGGAAACAGTCATCTGCCACAGTTTGCAGTCATATTTAATAGTTTGATAAAATGTGTGTTCTTATAATTATGAAGTTTTATTTTTAAAAAAAAATATCTTCAGAAGAAAATGGCTGACTTGCAGATGAAATTTGATGTTGTTATAACTTGTAACTGATTTGTGCTATTATAATACAGATGGTACATGGTCGTTGGCATGTTTTATCTCTGTTTTGGCATAATTTTTTAATCGCCATGTTAATTAACAGTTTTTTGCTAATTAAGGATAGAAAATATTATTTTTTTTACATTGGATTTTATAAAAGCACATAGATTACGTAGATTCAGTTCTTGGCGTTGTTTGTGTGGCGTTTTTTTTAAAAACTTGTCTTGGCAGAGCGACCGCCCTGCTTGATTATATATATAGAATAATATAGAAATAAACTTTCCTTTAGCTTGTAATTAAGATATACGAACAATTTTTAGAATTTCTGAAAGCTGATTTTTATTTATTTATTTACCTATTTATTTATTTTTTATTTATTTATTTATTTATTTGCGTTGCCCTGTGCATGTTTAGATTTTCTTAGCAATTTCTTAGATTTACAATATTTTATTCAATTAAACATTGTACTGTTACAATAAATTTAAATGGAAACTTCACGTCTAAAATAAAAATAATTTAACAATTGGATTTCGTTAATTTATAGGAAAATGACGTGAAAGGTATTCCTGCGAAACGTTTGAAAAGAAATTTTAAATGCCGATAAATCTTAATGTATACATTTTAGAAGATACATCTTACCTCAAAAACTAATTTATTTTTAAAGATCTTTCTAAAAACGCAAATTATATATTTAAATTATTTTTTAAAGCATAAACACTACGTCTGATTACTTTATTTTACAATATTATAAGAACACGCATTTTATCAGACAATTAAATATACTAAACAAACATGAATGAAAAGTTGACCTGGGGCAGGACTCGAACCTGGGACCTTGTGCATGCTGTGCTAACGCGCTGCGACTGAACCACCCAGACCGATATACTTGAACAGCAATTTCTCATGCTTATTCATGTTGGAAACGAAACTGTCATCTCCCACAGTTTGCAGTCATATTTAATTGTCTGATAAAATATGTGTTCTTATAATTATGAAGTTTTATTTAAAAAAAAAATATCTTCAGAAGAAAATGGCTGATTTGCAGATGAAATTTGATGTGATTATATTATAACCTGTAACTGATTTGTGCTATTTTAATACAGATGGTACATGGTCGTTGGCGGGTTTTATCTCTGTTTTGGCATAATTTTTTAATCGCCAAGTTAATTAACAGTTTTTTGCTAATTAAGGATAGAAAATGATTTTTTTTTACACTGAATTTTATAAAAGCACATAGATTAAGTAATTACTTGTCCAAAAATGCAATCCTTTTTTTATTCTGCCCAATATTAAGGCCTGTAGCTTGTTTGAAAAAAAAAAGTTTGACGAAGAAAATAGTGATCATTTTAAGTAACTCGACGTTTTTAAAAAAAAGCTATATCTCTGTTTATAAATCACTTATGAAGATGAGTTTGGTCTTAAATTGAAGAAATTCTTCCTTAGATTCTTCTAGTTTTCGTTTTTTTTTCTACGACGCTTGGTTTGTTTGATATCTGATATTTGAATCTGGCATGTTTTGTCGATTTAACATTGCGAAGTTGCTTTCTGTATATAAGCATTAGCGGTCTTTATTCCAGTTCTTGGCGTTGTTTGTGTGGCGTTTTTTTTTAAGCTTGGCTTGGCAGAGCGACCGCCCTGCTTGATCAGAGTATATAGCAGTAATATTTAGTACTGCATTATTAATAATGTAAATATCCAATAACCCACATTAATGAACCAGTAACTGACAGCTGGTGTCAGATACTGGTAAAACAACTTAAATTTTAATGGGGTTTACTACAAGATAAATTCAATTTATTATTATGCATTTTTAAACAGTTCAAATAATAGATTTCAATTTTCTTTAATATAACTAATAACTAACACCTCTGTCAGAGACTGATAAAATGAAATTCTAGGAACCAATAACTGGCACCACCCATTAAGCTACATTAAATAACCATAAACCCTAAGTCATGGCCCTAATATATCAAATGCATCTTTAAACTAATTTCTACTAGTATAACTTTAAGAAAAACGTTTAGGATGGTTGCATTACAAATAGATTAGAAAAACACTTCCTTAAATTTAGAAATAAGATGGTTGCTTCAGAATGACACTTTTTGTATTCTCAAAAGTTTAATCTTCATTGCATTTCCTCTAGTGCTGAATAAATTGACTACAAAAAAGTCCTTCCGGCCTGTACCGGGAGGAAAAGGTAGCTTTCCTATATCTTCGTTTTAAAATTTTAGCTAATGTTACACGAAAACAGCAAGTTAAAATGCAAAGAAACGTTTACAAAAGATTCGTTAATACTCAATTTGAATAAGAAATTCGCCAAATTATTGAGCAATAGACAAATTGTCTTCATTTATGAAAACTTATTTTGGTCGCCAAATTTGGCGATATTTCGCCAAATGTCGCCAATTTTGCCAATTTTGTCGCCAATGTCGCCAATTTTGGCGCTAACGGATATGAATATATAGTTTTATGCGTATGATTGGGAAAATTATTACAACAATGAAAGAAAATAATTTGCGAGTAATCGCGTTAATGTGCTGTTTTGTTTCAAAATGTCAGCCACCCTAGAATTTCAAACTGCTCTATCTCAGCCATTTTTTAAGATAGAGGTAAACCAAAAAATGCCCAAAATTTGAATTTTTAACTTTGTTGTATATTTATTTTGGTTTTAAATTTTTAAATGGCCGCCATCTTGAAACAAAATGGCGGACCAAGCTGGCCAACGAACTCGGTCCAGACATTAGTGACCTTAATACACACAATTAGTTTCATCAAAATCGATTCATAAATACGGGCGTTATCGTATGATATAGGTCATGTATATATATATATATATATATATATATATATATATAAATCCTTATATATATATATATAAGGATATATATATATATATATATATATATATATATATATATATATATATATATATATATATATATATAAATCCTTATATATATATATATAAATCAATTTTTATTTCATTCAATCATATCAATTTTCGAATGAAATTTATTTGAAAACTGCCGCTTAATTTAACGACTTTTTAAATAATTTTCAAGGATGAAAAATTTTTCTATTCTATCTTATCAATGACCACCAGTTTGCTTCAGTAATATAAAATAGCCCCTTAGCAAGTTGCCATAATTGAAAATAGATTTCCCTAGCCATCATAAAAAGTGAATAATATCTATCTATATATTTAAAACGCTAAGCGATTTCTTTCGACAATCCGTGAGAACAAACTACTGCATCAAATTACATCATTCTTTTTTTAAATGAAAGATATTTGGACGCATATTTGTTATCATGCATTCGTTTGTTCCAAAATTTAATTAATTAGCCGTAATTTTCAATTAAACTTTTACTTCTGCTAATGACGTCATAATCGGATAACGCCCACTGTTGCAAGGCATAAAGTTTATTCTCTGAACTCCGTGGTTCGCCAGTCTTTTGACATTAGCTAATATCTACTTGGTAATATTGAAACATTTGTAATATAAAATCTTAAAAAACTTACTTAAAATTAGCTGCAATATAATCATATTAAAATATCTAAACATAAACATAGCAATATGAATAACAAATCTCACGGAAAATGTTGCAATTTAAATTATTCCAATTGAAGCAAGATTTGGAAGTTATCCCTGACGCCCAGCTAACATAAAAGTACCTATTTTATTTTACTTATTTACACTCATATTCAGATTTATTATAAAACACCAAGTTGCCATACAAAGCAAAAATCGTCATTTTGTCGAAAAAAATGAACCCCGGTGCGTTTGCGATATGTGTACCAATTTAATCAAAATTGTTTTGGTTGCACCGCATATTGCAAAATTAATTAAATCCATGATTATTGTTTCTTTCTCAGATTAAAAATAAGAAAATTTTGCACAGATGTCATATACGCACCACACTGGCGCGATTTTTTTACCCCGCCAATTTGGGGAAAACTTTGTTTTTGAATATTAGTTACAAACAGCATGGAATAATAGCACGCGATTTTTTTTCAATATAAAAAATAAAATAACGTAATAAATAAAATAGCTTTTATTATTTTTTTAAAAAAGGAAATAAAAATAAATAAATGATAGTTTGATATAAATAAATATTGATATACATAATAAAAACAATTTATAGAATTAAAATAAAAAATAAAAGTAAATCATTAGCAATATAAACAAAATAACCGGGTTACCATGTGAGGCATAAAATTACCATTTTGTTGCAGTCGGGCCAATATGGTGCGTATACATCTGTGCCGAAAATTTAATGCTTAACGAAATTCAATTATTTGATCGATGGCAAATTTTGGTACTTTTCCGTTATACGGACACCATGCCATACATGTAAATGTATGTAAATGTATGCTTGGCGACAATGCTGTCCGTATAACGGAAAAGTACCCATTTTTTTTCTTAGTTCGGTCTATACCAAAACCAAACATTTTACAGGTAACAGGAAAATCGCCAAAAATGACAGCTTCATCAGCAGTTATGACTGCAAAGTTGTATAAAATCTAATAACCTGATTTTTACAACGTTTATGCGAAACACCACAGAGAACGCACGCTATTTTTATATCAGTAAGGGATATTTAAAAGAATAAGAGAACTAACAACCTTCACTAATATAATGCATGAAAAAGTAAACAAATAAGTGATTCAGCAAATCTTAAAAATATGTATTTCTGGTACTTCTCTATTATCCCGTCGACCACTTTTCATAGCAAAAAAAAACTATCGCCAAACTGTAAAATTAAACGCCAAAACTGCAGTCCCATTTCCTTGATGTCAAAAGCATTATACGTGTTTGTTATGTCATCAAGTGGTTTTTAATTCGACATTTGCATGGAAAAGGGGCAAAGTCCTATTTCTTTCACTGTGAATTTCTCTTTCGATATCAAAAAATGGTAGTCTACTTTTGGACGCCCGACAAAACACAGTGGCAATCGTTAGAAATGTATAGCGGTTTTGACAACAAATAGCGCAATCGCTTTAGCTTTCATCGCGCTTACATCACTTCCAAATACTTAAAATTATCAATTTATTTACTACATTTTACAATTTCAGTTCTTACATCATCAATTAGAAAAAATTTAGTTTTCGATTCAAATTTATTTGAAAACTGAATTTTTAAATAATTTCCAAGCATGAAATAATTTTTAATTCTATCTCAACAATGATCATCAGTTTGCTTTAATAATGTAACATAGTCCCTGGGAAAGTTGCCCCAATTAAAAATAAATTTTCCTAACCATCATAAAAACTGAAAAAAAAAATAAAAAAACATAATAAATCATAAGATCAGATTATCCATAAGATAGAGCATTTTGGCGCTAAACTAAAATCTGTCAAAAAAAAAAAAAATTTTTTTTAGTTTATGATTAACATAAAATTGATGTGTTGAATTCGTTGATGCATTATATGTTGCATCAGAATATGCTAGGAACTGTATTTTTTTTTAAAGATCCGTTGGATATTTAACTGTATAAGAGGAAAAAATCCCCGACTGTGATGGAAAAGGAATAATCATCCTGATTATGTAAAGGTACAGAAGAAATCATACAAATAAATTCCACTTGAAAACATTAAAAATCTGCCTTATCTACAGATTGATTTATTATTGTAAAAAAATTCTTCATCTTTGCATAACACATAATATATAAAAAAAATTTAAGTCAATTCCTACTTTTTAATCATAAATATATAAAATAAATCCATGCAGCATTAATGTCTCACGTTATCTTTATTGAACATCTTTTTTTATAATCATCGTTTCGGTATTTTGTTTTTGTGGCATCACTAATTTGAGAAAAATCTTTCATTTCTTTTATGAAAACAATGGGAGATTAAAAAATTGTATTTGAACTTGAGTGGAGGAATAAAAAATATTTTATTAACGATTGAAAATTTGAACAAGATATATAAATATATAGAAAGTGTGAGCTAATAGTAGGAATTGAAAAATTGATTAGCTTACAACAATGGATGCGTTTCAGAAGATATGGATTTGAAACGAACAATGATTAAAGAAGACATTTTAAAATTTTTAATTTAAACATTTTAAAACTTTTAATTTAAAAACTTTTTTTTAAGCTCGAATTTCGACGGCGCGTTTGGGGAGATGCAATGCACATGCGCATAGGAGCTCATTCGGTTGCATTATTACAGGATGGTGGGGGGATGTGTGCTTTATTTACTATATTCTTTTATTGACTGAATATGAGATGAACGTAGGGATATACTATTTGTGTGATACTTCATAAGTCCAGGAAATTTTCTTTCTTGGAGTGGGGAATATAGCGATAATATCAAATTGATTTGCATTATTACACGGTTGTTTACGGATTGTTTGTTTGGAGTTTGCATCGGAAATAGTACAGTAATTCACTGTGTGAAAGAACTTTTAAAATAAAATATTGGAAAGACTGTTTCATACGCAAGATTATTTTACTAATATTATTATTGTAATTTTTTTCCGCTAAGTTTTGACGGGTTCCATCTAGTATATATATATAAATCAATTTTGTATTGAAAGCTACCTAATAAAAATAAGTGTCTAATTTACCACTAGATGGCATTACTTTGCAGAATTTCAAAACAAAATGCTTACTTGAGTGTTTTTGTTCAAGTGTCAGTTACTGGTTAATTGTCAATAACTGGGGTTTCACCCTAGTTGCACAGTTACAGAACATTGACAAAAACTAAAGCGGACTAACTAAGCATTTATTTTAAGTACATTTTTTTCATTTGTGTGATAGCATAATCGACAATAAAATGTATAATTTTACAGAATACATATTTCAATGCTCCAGTGTGCCAGTTTTCCACAAGCATTTGTAAGGAAAATGTTTCTTTACAAATAACAAGCGCATTAATTGAGTTATCTGTAGTTTAAATTTCGACTCATTCAGAACTTTAGAACTTTCCCCGAATACCTCTTAAATTGGGCTGGGTTGGGTTGATTATTGACGGCCAATTATCTACACTTGGGATATAGGCCCGGGGGGAGTGCCCTTCGTGGGGGTCTTTCTAAGGGAACCTAACCCGTATTTACGCATGGATAAATCCACGGCTCGAAGAAAACCACGAAAACTCCGAACGATTAGGCCGACGGGCGCGATTGGGATCGAACCCAGCACCTCCCGTCTGCCAGCTTCGAGAGCAGAACCTCTCAGCCACTGGTGGGGCCCTCTTAAATTGGTAAAGTGTTTTTCGGTCACTCTGCACATGGCAACTTTTAAGTAAATTTACAGTTGGCGAAAAATATCACAACAATAGCAATAACTGCATTTATGGTAATTAATGAAATAAAAAAGAATAATGCTTTTTTAATTCGTCGAAAGCTTTTTATTCTTGTATGTGGTTTAGTGTTCCAATATGTGTTTATATACGCGCATAACTATATATTAATATTACACCCACCACAAACCAAATTTTATTACACATCTTAGTGAACAATGCACACAAATTGCAAAAGTAAATTTTCAGTAACTTTTAATCATTAGTGAGTGACATTAAAAAAAAAAATAAAAAACAAATCAATCAGTGTTAATGAGAAATATCCGCTGTTTACGCATATATTGAAGAATAATTTATGTAATTTAATCTTTTTGTGTAAAAGAAAAATAAATTTTACAAACTACCAAACATAATACGCATGTAAATTTTCTTTCAAAAACTTTTTGAAATAAAATCTATTAATTATTATCACGTTTGTTAAAAATTCATAAATAAACAGATATTTTTTTCATCGCTAATAGAATTCGAATTGTCAAAAAATCACCTATATAGAGTTTTGTTCAGGTGTGACACTCAGTTATCAGGAAATATGTAAAATAAATATATTTAACAGGCCATACTTATGATTAAATTTTAAAATATATTTCTGCTATTCATTATCTGAAAAATCAACAATATATTTACGAATTTACAAATGAGTATCATTACTCTAATTCTAAAAGTAACTGTTATATCTTTATTTTAACAATTGTAGTCCTAGGATTACCAAATATTCAAAGTACGTGTTTTAATACTGACACAGTTCCCGAAAACATTTTAAATCATATTTTTCGTGTTTTAAAAGATATAGCAATTAATATTTGTTTTTAGAGTAAATACGACTTGATAATCTAAAGGAAGAAAATAATATATGTGTTCGTGCTGAGAGTCTCAACCTTTATATATAAATAAATATTCATACAATCCCTGAATAATATTTAACTGCAACTTTACCAAACAAAATCATTAATAAGCAACTTTGAAGCGAATAGCTTTATCTTGCGGCCTTTCAAACAGAAGTTTTGACTTAGTGTTCCATTTTCGTTTTGCTTATTCTTCCTAATATTATAATGTCAAATCTGACAAATTATACTACGTCATTGTACATTTTGAAACATTATATTTATGATGATTACTAAAATTGTTTAAAAATGTATAATGACAATTAAAATAATACTTAATTTTTACATTTATTGAAAATGTGTTTTAATTAAAATCTTTCCCTTTTATAATAATATTTCAAAATTATTTAGCCGTTCAGAATGTGTTCATTTTATAATACATTTTTTTTTTTTTTTGTATTTAACAACAAACATAAATTCAATGGAAATATATTTAAAGAAAATAACTCCAAAGTTTCAAAATTAAGAATTCGCTGTAAAAAATCATTTATTGTAATATGTTACGGAAGCAGTTAAATATTTTTTCTGCCAAATTCTGAAAAAAAAAAATATTGCATGTTTCAGTTTCAAAATCAGTAAAACTTTCCCCATTGTTTAAGATTTTTCCTTTTTCAAAAAAAAAAAATATATATATATATTTCCCATTAATCGGTGAATTTTTGCTAAAGCATCATTAAAACGATTTTCTATTCCTTCAAATTAATTTCATGTAATGAAACGTAAGGAATTAAAGTATGCATTTTTCTTAAAAATCTTTCTACTGATGAGTTTACAGATTGCATGCATTTTACATGTAGAAAATAGAAATAAAAATACATCGTGTCTGAGAAAAATCTTTATTATTCTAAAAAATAATTTAAAAAATACGAACTGGTCAAATGAAATGCAATTTGCGGCCAAAGAATGAAGAAATGGAACAGTTAATTATATTTTCGATTGCGTGATGTGGATTGCGTTATAGTTCTTCTCGAACGATGGATTGGGGCGATGTTGGACCAATACCTTGGCGTCAGCGATCGCCTCGATTTAACTCGACTAGATTTATTTTGTGGACATACTTTAAAAACAGTATTTATCGAACACCTGTTTCTGATATTTCCGTTTTAAAAGAAAGAATATAATTCGCAATCCTCACTGTTATACCGTGAGTGTTAAAAAGTACTTGGCGGGAAATCAACTGCAGATTCAACCATTCAACATTCTTCGTGTTATTAAAAGTTATTTAAAAGAAAGAATATAATTCGTAATCCTCACTGTTATACTGTGAGTGTTAAAAAGTACTTGGCGGGAAATCAACTGCAGATTCAACCATTCAACATTCTTCGTGTTATTAAAAGTTATTTAAAAGAAAGAATATAATTCGCAATCCTCACTGTTATACCGTGAGTGTTAAAAAGTACTTGGCGGGAAATCAACTGCAGATTCAACCATTCAACATTCTTCGTGTTATTAATGGTGCTCATATAGAGCTACTTTGAAGGTACTATAAAAAAATCTGTTGAAAATCTTCCTTCATTTCCATAAGCTGCATTTGATTTGACCTGTTAATATTTATGTTTTTATCTTTTGAATGACAAAGATCTTACTCAGACACGATGTATATTTTTATTTATCAATACTAAGATAATATGGTCTGTAAATAGCAAAGGATATATTTATAATTTTATTTATTTATTCTAGCTATCGAAATCCGGAAGTCAATCGGTATATCTAAGAGAAGTAGATTTAAATAGTGCTGGTACATATCGATGTGAAGTATCTGCCGAGGCTCCAGAATTCCAGACTGTAGAAGCCGAAAAAGAAATGAAAGTTTTCGGTACGTATTTTCCAAAAATAATTTTTGTGATATGTTTCTTAATTATTTTATATCGCTTCAGATCATTAACAGTGGTGCCTTATCCTTTATAACAGCATTTCTTGAGAGAAGCGAGACAACGGCATCCCTTCTAATCACAATAAAATCAATAAAAACAATTACAATGCCTTCGAATAGGGATTCCTTTACGGGAATTAGACAAATAGAGATGTCAGATTAGTTAGTTCAACTGTCTTTAGCAGCGCTTTTTGTAAAAGTTTCTCTTTATTAACATACAAAAATAGAAAGAATTTTTGAAAAGCTGGTGATGACTTAGTGCTATTTTAGAAGTGCATGTAATTTGTTTTGACGCACCAAAAACAAATATTGATAACCAGAGATATAGATGTGTAGCTAGAAGACAATGAATTAAAAATGAACACTGCGTCAATGAAATCATCTCAATTTGAGGAACGATATGCGTATGTGAAAAACACAATTAAAAAACAAGACATGCATCATTGTTGGGATTCAACACAATAAAGGATTGTGAATGATGAATTTTACTTAGATTTATTTCAATAAAACAAATCAATGATAATTCAGCAATGTATTTTATTTTAACTTTGCATAAATTGCTGTATGTAATTCTTTTTTGTTAGAAAACATGTATTTTTTCTTAAGATATTCAAAACAACATAAACGGTATCTGCTGTGTTGTCAAAAATGTATTTTAAGGTAAGAGAAGTGTTTAGATGAAAAAAACATTAAACAAAATTTTATTTCTAAACACCTACCTATTAGTTTTACTACATTTTTTTATTGCAGTTCTTCCGACAGATGGCCCTAAAATTACAGGAGGACAATCTAAATATAAAATTGGTGACACAGTGACAGTTAACTGCACATCGTCAAAGTCTAAACCAGCTGCGACTTTGAGGTGGTACATAAATGACGAACAGGTATATGAAATTTTAATTAAAGTTTTAATATTTTATTGCTCATGTTTGAGACTTTAAAAAATATTTCTTTTGAACAGAAATTGTTACATTGGTTATACAGTATAATCTCATTACAAGGTATGTCACTTAACGAATTTTTCATTTTTACGAATATTTTTGTGGACTGTTTAAAAAACGATCTATGCTTTCTTATTTTAAAAATATTCATCTTAGTGAATTTCATGTTAACGAAAACTTCAAATTAAAGAATTTATTCATGGCTTAAAAAGAATAGTCATTTCAGTTTTACGAATGTTGAGTTGGCCAGACAAAAATAACTCTATTGAAAAACTATAATTTGGAAAATACTATCATGGGAAACTCAATGAAGAGGAATAAGATGACAGTGAAAGTAAAGCTGATGATCATTGTCAAGTATCAAAAATTGTGTTTTACGATCCAAAAGGGCTCTATCGAACATTGAATCTCTAAAAAAATTATCCCGAAACAATAATCTTCTGGGACCATTTTATAGAATGCTGAATAATATGGAAATTTTGTTTTGAAAAATGCGTTGTCAACTTCAGTGAAAAAAAAAAAAACTTCTGATTTTTTAAAAAGAAATAAACTAGTATTAACAGCAAATGTCAATAAGGTTTTTTAAACTGTCATGTATGTAAGATAAATTATAATTCCTTTTTAATAGTTGCGATTAAAATCTTGAAATTTAATAAACTTAATAATTAACTTATTTCTAAATATCATGTTCCCAATAATACACTGTATATTTACTATTAACTGCTGTGTTTGCATATGAACCAAAATTTAATAATGTAGTATATTTATTATACCTATATTTATTCAATGGGCTTGCAAATTTCCTTTTTTAAAAACTGCCATATTGGAATTTCACATTAACTAATGTTTCAGTATAACGAATTCCATCGATGGTCTCCAGAAATTCGTTATAACGATATTTTACTGTAATTCCTATTCATTTTAACAAAATAATCAAACACACAAAAAAAGTTGTTAAAATTATGTAAAAAAAAAATAACTCTTCGTTTTGAAGTGATGATCATTATGAAACTTTCAGTTTATTTATTTATTTATTTTTATCTTAAATGTGTTGGTCAGTCAGATCTTAAATTCATCTCGCTAATGTTAAACTTATGGAAGTCGAATGCATTCGTATCTTTAAAATGTCTCATCAGAAAATTCATATATTTTTTTTTTCTGTGTACTCTTCTTAAAAGATGTTTCTTTCTTTTTTAATTGACTAAATATTTCCGAAATATTTACTTACTTTTATTTCATGTGTTAAAGTCTTACTCACTATCTTTGATAATCTTACTCAAATCTGCCTCGCTAAGATACAGCAAATATTAAGCATATATATTAAGAAATATTTTGTCAACTAAAAATGTCAGAAATATACTTTCAGAAAATTAGACAGGAAAAATAAATTAAAAATATTAATTTCCTGATGATCTATATAATTTAGAAATATGAATGCGTTATATACCCAGAGGTTTAACAATGAGGTAGAGAACCGGAGGCCTGACTGACCAATACACTTAATGTTATTTATAGAATTGACGGTCTTTTGTTCTCACAGAAATATATATTTTTTAATTTCTAAAAAAATATTTACTTTCGTATTACAATGAATTACATGTCTTACCAAACTTAAACACTCAGAAAAAGGAATTGATTAAAACTACGAAACATGTTTTGTTGAGTACATTTTGGTTGTTTTAGCAAAATTCAAGTAAAATTGAACCATTTTACTTCAATTAACAAAACATTTTTTTGCTGACGATACAAATGTTTTTTTGGAATTGCGAAAAAAAATGTATTTGTTGATTCAAACAAAATTTTTGTTTAAATATAGGTCAATGAAAATTTTGTTTGAATCAACAAAAATTTTTTTTTTTTGCAATTCCAAAAAAAATTTTTGTATCGTCAGCAGAAAAATGTTTTGTTAATTGAAGTAAAATGGTTCAATTTTACTTGAATTTTGCTAAAACAACCAAAATGCACTCGACAAAACATGTTTTGTAGTTTTAATCAATTCCTTTTTCTGGGTGATTGAATTACATAACACTTTTATATTTAGTGACATTTTTAATTTTGTCATATAACAGAATTTTTATAAAAATGAACTTTTCTTCATTTTGAAAATTGTAGAAATGATGTGACAACCTGTCCCAGTCATTGGCTTTTTGTCACAACATGTGGAGTTGATTGTCATATAGAATATCTATGAGGTTTTTCTGACAGATTTTAAAAAGTTTCAAATTCATATAAAAATATTACATAAATATATTATTTTTTTCACATCTTACAACGAATACAATGAAAGAAGCTATATTGTCATATTTTCCAACTGCTACGGTACATTTCACTACTTTTTGCAAATAGTTCTATTTCATCTCTTAAATTCAAGTATAAATCGCATTCATTTAATTTCATCATCAAGAATGACTAATGGATTTATGAGCTCAGGCAGCTTGTAAAAGAAAAGAAAAGAGCTTTGTGAAACCACCCCATATGACAACCAACCCCGGTCTCTCCTATTAGAAATCTGAAGTAAAATGGAATATGAAATATACACTTTTTTTATTCAGTAAGAACATATATAAAATGTATAAGTATTTATGCAAAAAAATATGATTAAATATATATTTTATCAATATTACATTACTGTCTGCAAAATAATTAAATGAATGCGTAAAAGTAGAAAAAAGTTGTTGTTTTTCAGTATTTTATTTTCTTAAATAAATTATTAGAAACTAATTTCGTATCATAATATTTACATATTTCGTGAATAAAGTTGAAAACCTAATGTACTGTAAAATGGCAGAAAAAAAGAAAGATTGAACATCCGCAAAAAACAATTCCAATTATTATTTTTTTTTTTTTAAATAAATGTGAATTTTTATTTTGCAATTTTCCGATTCATTTTATCGTTAAATTGGAAAGGAGAGCTGACTTTAAACATTTTTATTTGTATATAATTATTTATCTATTTTGTGATATCAAACGTCTTTAGAGAAAGTTTTTTCTCAAAAAAAAGTAATTTAATGTAATTAGCAATAACGCAAATTTTTGCGCTTCTAAGCCAAAGAAAAGAAAAGAAAAAGAAAAAAAAATGGTAAACTTTGGGCTGCTAAAATGATAATAATAACTATTTATTAATTTCGTGACACAATCGTTAACAACTTAAAAATACCAAACACAGTTTCAGAAATTGAATACGAGAAATTTCCAAGAAACAGTATACTACAATAATGTAACATATGGAACTTAAAATCCAACTAGATGGCACCCGTCAAAACTTGACGGAAAAAATACTATAACAATATCAGTAAAATAAGCTACTTTGTTTCATACAAACCCCTTCTTAAATAATAGTCTTTCAAATATTTTATTTTAAAAGTTTTTTTCCCCAGTGAAATACAGTACTATTTCCGATACAAACTCCAAACAAATAATCCGCAAACAACTGTGTAATACAAATTAGTTTGACATTACCGCCATCTTTCCCACGGCAAGAAAGAAAATTTCACGGACCTATGAAGTATAATAAAAATAGTATATTCCTACGTTCATCTTATATTCAGTAAATAAAAGAACATAGTAAATAAAGCACATATCTCTCCCCCCACCCCCTGTGTTAATGCAATCGCATGAGCTCCAATGCCCGAAAGAACCGTCGAAATTCGCCGTTAAAGAAAAAAGTTTTAAAATGTTTAAATTAAAAGTTTGTCTTCTTCAATCATTGTTTGTTTCAAGTCCATATCTTCTAAAACGCATCCATTGTTTTAAGCTAATCAATTTTTATGTAAAGATGAAGAATTATTTTTACAATAATAAATCAATCTGCAGATGAGGGAGATTTTTAATATTTTCAAGTGCAATTCATTTGTATGGTTTCTTCGGTTCCTTTACATAATCAGGATGATTATCCATCACAGTCGGGGATATTGTCCCTCTTATATAGTTCAATACCCAATGGATCTTTAAAAAAATTAAAAAATACAATTCCTAGCACATTTTGATGCAACATATACATCAACGAATTCAACATATCATTTTTATGTTAAACATAAACTGAAAATGTTTTTTTTTCCCTTGATCTTATAATTTATCGGGTTTTATTTATTTTTTTATTTTTTCATTTTTCATGTAGGTTAGGGATATCTATTTTCAATTGTGGCAACTTTCCCAGGAGCTATTTTACATTATTAAAGCAAACTGATGGGGCAGTATTTAAATAAATTTCAATAGAAAGCTAATTTTTTTTCTAATTGATAATGTAAGAATTGAAATTGTAAAATGTAATAAAAAATTGAAATTTGTAGTATTTAGAAGTTATATGTAAGCGCTATGAAAGCTAAAGCGGTAGCGCCGTTTGTTATAACAACCGTTATACATTTCTAAAAATTTCCACTACGTTTTCGCTGGCGTCCAAAAGTAGACTACCATTTTTTGACATCAAAAGAGAAATTCACAGTGAAAGAAATAGGACTTTGCCGCTAATAAGGAACTGTTAAATGAACTTATAACAAACCTACCAAAATAATTCATATAAAATATTAGTCTTACATTGTTTATTCTAGCTAAAAAAAAAAACAATCATCATTTCAATTTTTTTTTTTTAACCATAACACTATTTTTAATAATTTTAATTTTCCTAATATCCTTTACTTTTGTGAATTTTTTTAATTAAAAAAAAATGAAGTCTTCTATCCAATAATTAAAAAAAAGTAATTATTAACACGTAATTAAGGTATGCAATCAAATGAAGCAGTCAATAAAGGCTCCAATTCTAATCTTTATAATTAAGAATTGAAAAATCCGTTAAAATTACGTAATGGGGACACAATTATATAAATTTTTCTCTTTAGTTTTATCAATGTTAAAATGCATTTCAAGCTAAGCATAACGTCATTTTCACTGGCCCAAACTTTCCACACGTACTTTGTATACATTACTTTTATGCTTAAACACCATGTATACAAATAAAAATATATTTTGTATTTAATTGTAATGCAAAAATGGCATCAACAAAGTTAAAATGCATAATGATAAAATAAACCCAATGGACAATATTCCCGTGATGTCACAATAAATATGAATTTTTATTCTCTTATAAAACACGCGGGTAAATATTTTTACCGACATTTAACTTGCAAATTAAAAAATTCGGCCTAAAAACCAGGTACTTTAAATATTTATTATTTCACTTTTATCCTCGCAACCACAGAGTTTAGACAATTAAGTATGTGCATCGCAACAATGGGCGTATTCCGATTGCCGACTTTATGACGTCATAAGCAGGTGTAAAAGTTTAATTTAAAATTACGGCTAATTAATAAAATTTTCGAACAAACGGATGTACCATAACAAATCTGTGTCCAAATATCTTTCATTTAAAAAAAGAATGATGTAATTTGACGCAGTAGTTTGTTCTCATGGATTGTCGAAAGAAAACGCTTAGCGATTTAAATATATAGATAGATATTATTCACTTTTTATGATGGCTAGGGAAATCTATTTTCAATTATGGCAACTTGCTAAGGGGCTATTTTATATTATTGAAGCAAACTGGTGGTCATTGATAAGATAGAATGGAAAAAAATTTCATCCTTGAAAATTATTTAAAAAGTCGTTAAATTAAGCGGCAGTTTTCAAATAAATTTCATTCGAACGCTAATTTTTTTTTCTAATTGATGATGTAAAATTTGAAATTATAAAATGTAGTAAAAAATACAAATTTGTAGTATTTAGAAGTGATGTAAGCACGATGAAAGCTAAAGCGATAGCGCCGTTTGCTGTCTCAACCGTTGTATATTTCTAAAAATTGCCACTGGATTTTGGCTGGCGTCCACAAGTAGAAAACTATTTTTTGACATCGAAAGAGAAATTCACAGTGGAAAAAATAGGACTTTGCACTAATAAAGAACTGTTAAATGAACTTATAATAAACCTACCAAAATAATTTCTATGAAATATTAGTCTTGCATTGTTTATTCTAGCTAAAAATACAATCATTATTTCAAGTTTTTTTTCTACTATAACACTATTTTTAATAATTTTAAATTTCCTGAAATCCTTTACTTTTGTGATTTTTGTTATTAAAAAAGTAAATTTTCTAACCTATAGTTAAAAAAAAAGTTAATTGGTAACATGTAATCAAGGTATACAGTCAAGATGAAGCAATCAATGACGGCTCCAATTCTAATCCTTATAATTAAGAATGGAACAATCAGTTAAAATTATGTCACGTTGACACAATCGTATACATTTTTCTCTTTAGTTTTATCAATGTTAAAATGCATTTCAAGCTAAGCATAACGTCATTTTCACCGGCGCAAACTTTTCACACGTACTTTATATACGTTACCTTAATATAAAAGCACCATGTATAGAAATAAAAATATATTTTGTATTTAATTGTAATGAAAAAACGGCATCAACAAAGTTATAATGCATAATGATAAAATAAACCCAATGGACAATATTCCTGTGACGTCACAATAAATATGAATTTTTATTCGCTTATAAAACACGCGGATAAATATTTTTACCGAAATTTAACTTACAAATTAAAAAATTCGGCCTAAAAGCCACGTGCTTTTAATATTTATTACTCATCTTTTATCCTCGCAGTCGCAACCACAGAGTTCAGAGAATAAACTGTGTGCCTCTCAACAGTGGGCGTTATCCGATTATGACGTCAATAGCAGAAGTAAAGGTTTAATTGAAAATTATGGCTAATTAATTAAATTTTCGAACAAACGAATGCACGATAACAAATCTGTGTCCAAATATCTTTCATTTAAAAAAAGAATGATGTGATTTGATGCAGTAGTTTGTTCTCACGGATTGTCGAAAGAAAACGCTTAGCGTTTTAAATATATAGATGTTAATCTCCAAATAATGTCTCGTTTATGAAAAAATGTAATTGATAATTTAAAAAATATAATAGGCAGACTTTGTTTTCTTATTAATACTTCAATTTCAATTTAACCTTCTGGTGAGGATATTCGTAAGCAAAGCATTCTTGAATAGATGGGGGGAAAAACACTCTTTGCATTCATTTTACCAATGTCTATCATTCGTAATGCGTTATCGGAAACGGCTGTACACGTCGTGATAAATGCGGGAAAATTATTTCATTATCGCATCTAGATCCCTTTTCACATGGCGTTGAAATTGCCCAATCACATTCGCCCTTCTTGGTAATATATATTATTGCTCCTCGAAAATTTGTAACCTTAGATCCAGCGCCATTCTGACCTAATCTTGCGCACGATTTCAGCTCTTTCTCTTTACTCTCTCCTGAAACGAATTTTTAAATGAGAACGGTTTTCAGATCTTCCAAGTCATGCTACAAAGGTTTTCCATGCAATATAGAAATAAAACTTTACCACAGTCTTTAGGAACTGAACTGCCGTTGTCGAAAGTGCATTGCAAATGATGGGTATTACGTGAAAAAAAAATATAAAAGCGTTTTTCCTAATTTAGGTAACAATGTGTATGACTACATTTACCTAACTTTATTCTCATACCTTGTTGAATAATGGTGTTCAACTAACCACTATTTACTATATTCTACAACTATACTGTAAAAAAAAGACAAATGTTTCTAAAAACGGGAAAATATCATATAACCACGAACGAAAATATACCATACAATAATCTCCTATGATTTACCTACGATTTCGAAATCCATTCTTTGTCTTATAAAAACTTAGAAAAAATATATTTTCAAGATTTAAAGAGTGAGTTATAAAAAATAATTCTATAATTGATTCTATTGCTACCATTGATTTCTGGAATCGTTTACATGTATTTTCTATGGTGTATTAATCAGTTTTATCAAATCGGAGTATCGGTTCTTAGGATGCTATCAATTCTCAAATAAACATTTTCTTGTTCAACATTCATTTTATTATTATCCGTCAACTATGATAAATGCATAGCATTAACAGTGACGTTAAAATTAATATTATTTAGTTACTCTTGCATGTATAAATTCAGTTACGTAGATGAAAATGCATAATTGAAAATTGGTAGCATCCTAAAATCAATATTCCAATTTGAGAAAACTTATTAATGGACTCTAAAAATTCTCGGAAACGTTTCCGAAAATCAATGACAGCAAAATAAACATTGTTTTTATAAATTCTACGTTAAACCTTTAAAATAAATTTTGGTTTTTGAGGTTTCTGAAGATAAAGAAATATTTTCGGTTTCGTTGGTAAAACGGAAGAGGCTATTGTATATTTTCTTTGTGGTTATATTATGTTTTCGTAGATAAAGAAACAATTTTCTTCTTTTATAGTTTACAGTTTACTCTTGAGGAAAATCTTTTCTAACATTTTCTTAAATTACATTGAACAGGCAACTCCAGAAGCTGAACTAGAACATTCTACAACTTTACACGCAGATGGTCTTGAAACTTCAAGTCTCAGTCTAAAGTTCGTAGTCAGCGAATTACATTTCAGAGGAGGTAACATGAAATTAAAATGCACAGCAACAATATCAAGAATATATACGATGAGTAATGAAGAACTAGTATTCGGAACGGGACTTAGACAGCAGACGTCAGGACTACATATAACAGAAAATATGAGTCATGGTATGTATGCAATTAACATTCCCTTTCATAGAGGTATATTATACATTTATGCTGCAACAAAAGTATTAAATATCTGATTTTGTAAAACATTATTAAATATTTATTGCAGCTTTTATTAATTTTTTAGGGTTCCATACTTAACCCTTTTAGTGCCATACATAGTTTACCAATATATGCTAAAAATGCTAGTAAAAAAGTGCATTTTTATAGATAATTTATATGAATAAGAGAAATATTCACCATTTCCGTTACAATACACCAATATTCATAATTTTTTCAACATTCTCTTAAGAAGATTTTATACTATGATAATAAAAACACAGAGCGAGAGGAGCGCGACGGCGCTCCTTGCACTAAAAGGGTTAAACAGTAAAAACGGAACCGTCATAAGATCACGCCTGTGTCTGACTGTCCGTCTGTCAGATCCCATATTTTTCGCAAACTATGGGACGTGGAAAGAAACTCGGGAAAGTTATAAAGCCTTTTTACCCACATATTTCCAGATTATTAGTCCTTCACACATATGTTTAGGAAAAATTAAGGGTGCTAATTAAGTTACTTAAAAAAAAGTTTTCTTTTTGTCTATCGTGGGTGGATCTCGTAATACCGAATTCAAAAATATATTGGGTGGTTATAATATAAGTATCTCTATTTGGAGCTGTCTGTAGCTTGAAGGAATAACCCGAATGAAACCAAAATCGGTACACTTACTATTCAAGAAGGGGAAGAAGAATGGACAATAGAATAAAATAATTACAATAATCGCAGATAGATGGCGCTTTTGAATGTGAAATGTAATGTGTAATACAAGAACAAAGAATTAAAGCGTAAAATCGGATGACAAATTTAATTTATTGAAAAGTGTCACAGTGAATGTGCTTACGCTTTCGCATGGTGGTGCCAATCAAGTTCAGGTTCCGCATGGCCATTGTGCTGGAGGACACAATCCAGGTGAAGCACGATGCACGTCGTGCTTCACCTTACATTCTGCTCAACTGCAGAATGTAACACATCAGGAGTGATGTTTCCACATGTTGTGAAATGCGATCTTTTAAGTCATTGAGGTTTTCGACATCTCCACGGTACACAACGGCGTTTGCACCGACACTCCCCGTAACGCCATCTTTTGGCGATTATTGCAACTATTTTTTTATTGTTCCATTCTTCTTCCCTCGTCTCGAATAGTAAGTGTACCGATTCTGGTTTCATATAATAGGAATTCGGGTTATTGCTTCAAGTTACAGACAGCTCCAAATAGAGATACTTATATGTTCTTCACCTTGTATTTGTTTTAATTTGAGGTATTATATTTTCCGAAATATCGTCGAACATGCACTGCAAACATATGACCCCCTTCTATTTCCGAATTTACTGAAACTAAAAATGTGAAAAAATTCGGGGTAGTAGAATTTTATTTAATCCTTGCAGGAACACTGTAGAGATTTTTCTAGGTAACATACTTTTTGAGAAAAACGTATATTTTCGTTACACTCAAATTCTAATTTTCGGACAGTCAGCGGAAGAGTTGACGAGTTGTCGAGGTATTTATCAACACAGAATCATCCAAGAATATTTTATATTGAATTTCGAAAACAATTGTCGGTAATTAGCAAATATATTAATTAAATTACTTGAAAAATAAATTTTCTCATTATATATCGTGTGGGGGTATCTGTCGAAAGATCTCGTAACATAGAACTCATAAATACATTTGTTTAATTTTAGGTATTATATTTTCAAAGATATAGTCGAAAGTACTGGAAAATATGCCACCCCCCTCCTATTTTCGAATCTACAGAAACTTAATTATGAAAAAATTAGTCATAGTAGGAGTTTATTAATTAATGAATAGTAATTAATAAATTCAATGTACCAAACCCTTCCAGCGTGAGTTATACTCGCACTTAACCTATTTATTTATAAAACAATTAGGGAAGGGAGTTATGCGCGTTAAGAAGGTTTTCTGTCTAGAAACTTCTGGCTACGGTACCGTTCATCGTATAGAAAGAAATGTAGGTATTACAAAATTGGTGTTAATAAGTCGGAAAAAGAACAGCAACTCAGGCATAACAATTACGTTTAATGAAAGATAACATTGAAATAATTAAATGAAAACACACACTTTATGTTTTCGTCTTAAAGTTGATTTCTCAGTGAAGCACATAAAACTTTAGATTTAAACCAAAATCTCCCGATCAAGACGCAGGTAAATATGTGCATTATTAGCTTTCAGTATGAAAAATGACAGGTAAAGAAATTATTTTTTTAGATTATAAATATTCTAGATGTTCCATTCATGGCGTCGAAATTTTGTAGGCAGAAATCCTCTAGAAATGGATCAGGAAATCATTATCAGAAGGTATACGCAAAGCTGTAGAAGATAATTTTGTTAAAAATTGCTATTGTAACCCAATTTGGACACACAGCATCCTGATGTATTAGAAGACCATGAAATGCATAATTACGGTGGTAAGATTGGGAATAAAACACTTATTCGTAGACTTTCAGTAATAATCTCATGAAAAAGGTGAGTTAATGATGGATATGACTGCCACAAACAAACAATTGTACCTCTTATATTGATATGGGTATAATATTATAAAAGATCACATTTGTCTTTGTAAAGAAAATATAAAATTTACCTGTTTATAGTGCATAGAAACAATCTTTTCATAAGATCATGACGTATAAAGATGACCTGTTTCTTTCCCCTTTTGAAATAAGGACATACATCAAAATAAATTTAGTACCGGCTTCTTTGAGCATATTCCAGTCAGAATCAATATGGAAGAAAAAATTAAATAGTAAATCGCATCGAAGCTATAATTTCTCGAACCGTGCGTTTATAATTTTGAGGACTACGTTTTACACGGCTACCACCCGGGAACCTAGATATTTCTAAATGCAATGTATCCTTACATGATTAAATGCTTCAATATTAAGCATGATAGTTTATAATTACATTATTATTCGTACAAATCAACATTAAAGAGTTATAAATATCGTTATCTATATAAGATGGGACTATTTATTAGATTTATGGCCTATAAGAGAATCTGGAATTTACACAATAACATATAAGCTGTTGAAACAGTGAGTCATAGATATATAGGACTGAGATGCCACAAAAAAAAAACAATTTTAGCTCTTGTATGCATATTGGTATAATATAATGTAAACTAGCCGCCACTGGCGACCAGATTGGTCTCCCTTAAATGTATGTTAAACATTGCAACACGTTACATTTATTCATAATTTAATTTTCCCTTAATCCTTCGCCAAATCGGAAGATTCTAATAGACAAATCATGAACTTTTGCGATCATGGTAGCATTTCCCATATTTTTTAGGCACAAATTGTTGGGTTAAAACTCTACATGATTATTATCTTTGTTTTTGATATTTTGTAAGTTACGTTGCCGATGGCAACAGTCTTGTGTTCATGTTTTCCTTTTTAACACTTTCCAACCTAGTTGAAAAGTGTTTATGACTTCGGTTTGTCTGGCCGTCTGGCCGTCTGCCGTCTGGCCGTCTGGCCGTCTGGCCGTCTGCCGTCTGCCGTCTGCCGTCTGTCCGTGCTCTAACTCCCGTAAATATGCTCGGATTGCCCTGCAATTTTTATATGTTATAATCATTATCTATAGCATGTTCCCTATTTCAACGGAAGTATGTAGCACTTATAGTTTTTTTACAGGGACACTCAAAAGAATTCCGTTACATTGCGGTCTATGGGGAAAAATCATTTGCGGTTTATTTAAATAATGTTTCACTATTTTAAACGCATTGAAATTTATATATATCACTAAGGTGCATTAGAAGAAGCTTAATATGGAATAGGGTGTGCATAGCACTTATACTTACTTTACAGGGACAGTCAAAAGAATTCCGTTACATTACGTCTATGGAGAAAAATCGTCTGCGCTTTATTTAAACAATGTTTCCCTATTTTAAACGCATTGAAATTTATATAAGGTTCATTACAAGAGACTTACTACAGAATATTGTGTGTATAGCAGTCATCGTTCATTTACAGGGACACACAAAAGAATTCTCTACTGTATGTTAACAATAATTCCTGGAAGTGCGTTTTAAGTTACTAAACGCGATTTTAATTTTAAATTGCTTTTTGTCTATTACGTGGTGTGTATAAATTCTGTAGATCCTATACAGGGAAGCACAAAAGTTCGGGAAAACATTTCCGTATTATTTAACTCCAGACGGAGAATTTTAAACTGTGCTACGTGTTTCCTAACTGAACTAAAATTTAGCATCCTATGTAGTATATATACAAATCTATAGATCCTATACAGGGCTGAATAAAAGTATTTGGATTACTTAGATGTTATCTTTTAGCTTATTGAAGAGTATGATTCGTAAAATTATTTTGGAAGCGTTGGAAAGTGTTACATAATCTATGCTTGACGCATGATTTTTCGTTCTTGTTTTTGTTAATACGCAGTTAAAATGGCTTTGAGATTCTATTTCTTTTATTTTGAGAAATTTAATATATATTATTACGCCATAAGTATTGCTGTGTATAGTTTTGTGAGTTAAAACAAACGAGTGTACGAGTGTACAAATTAGAACTGTAAATAAACTTTACTTTGTGATAAAGTTATGGAATGTTTTTACCCTACATCTAAAAACTTCTGATTCTGAAGTTCATAAAAACTGAACACAAATGTCACATACGCACGTTGGCGCAATTCCCCCCCCCCCCCCCCTCCCTCGCCAGTTTGGCGAAAACTTTGTTATGGAAATTGTTGCTTATTTACTTTTATTTTTTATTTTAATTCTATAAATTATTTTTGATATGTATATCAATATTTATTTACAACAAACTATCATTTATTTATTTTTATTCTTTTTTTTAATTATGAGTATTTTTGTTAGCCGGGAGCAGATGATAATTCGCCAAATATCGTTCCCATCACCGTCATTCATACTACAATTAATTTAATTTTAAATTATAAACCTGTCTCTCATTTCATTTAAAATACTTAACTTTAATCTAAAATGCTTATATTACATAAATTTTAAATACTTCACACTTTTCATTTAAAAGAGAAAATAAATAAATAAATAAGAAATAATATCATAAATCAAAACATTTGATTTCAAAATCAAAGTATCATTTCTAATTTGTACACGCGATAAATAAAAGCTGTATTAGCGATTTTAAAAATGCTAAAAATCTGATTCATTAAATATTATTACATGAGTTCAATTTACGTCAAGAAAAGGTCCGAAAGTTGAGTTGTATAGCACATAATTATGGTAAACTTTGATTGTCTCACTGGTGCGAATTATTTTTTTGACGCGAGGCAGCGGTCCAAAAATTCATTCGCGGAGAACTTGCTTTGCGAATGATTACCTCCCCATGATTTAATATTTTAAATGTTCACGACGAATCAATCTTTTTTTTGTTTACTTTTATGAATAGAGAATTTGAACTGCGAATCTTTCGACTGAAGTTATTGCAGAATATATACATAATTGAACGCAAGTCATCTCTCAAATATTAATTTATTTTGAACGATCTTTCTTAAAATGTAACTTTTATGCAGTTTATTCGAAAAAATAATTTTGAATAAAAATGGCCGCTTGGCATATGAAAAAGCGATGCGGCATCCCGGAACTGTTGAGGACAATCACATGACTTACAGTTTTATTATAGAGATTTACATTTGACCTTTAAACAAAAATGCGAAATTTACGTGCTTATAATGCATAGAATCTACCTTTGCATTAGATTATGACTGTTCAGGATAATGTGTTTTTCCCCTTTTTGACATAAAGATGTATATAATAAATAAATTTAATACCGGCTACATTCAGAATAGTCTAGTCAGAAACAATATGGAAGAAAACTATGAATGGTAAAACGAAGTAAAAGCTATAAATGCTCGAATAGTGGGTTTATACTTTTAAGGACTACGTCTAACACCGGCTATCACTCTTTAGCTGAGATACAATAGCCTTAGACTGAAATGCCCGGGGACCGAGATACAATAGCCTTCGACTGAAAAGACCGGGGACCGAGAACAGTATGCTTAAATTTAATTATTAGACAGAAAAGTGTTTACTGTGCAGAGCGTTACAACCAAAATAGTTGAAGTAATTTATTACAAATTAATTATAATTATGTTAGGATTTTAGGTATGAATGTTCAAATGCAACGTCTCGTTACATGATTACGTGCTTCATTGATAAGTAAGGCAGTTAATAATTTACTCATTATTCGAACAAATTAACAGTAAATAGTTATAAATACCGTGATCTTTATAGGATGATTTGTTATTCAATTTACAGCTTATAAGAAAAGCTCAAATTTTCACATTAACAAATAAGTTGTGGAAACATTTTCAGTCAACAGTAGAAATTTAACAAATGGGGAATCCTTGTATTAGATTGTCAGTTTATCTCAAAGGGAAAGTTTTACATGTAAGATTATTTCAATAACAACCTTAATATTATAAACGACATACATTTGCTAATGCTATTATAAAATGATAAGGAGTTGGAATGTAAACACAGAGGTCGTACGGACTTCTGGAATTTTCAGGGAAATTACCAATATCTTCTTATAGAAAAACTCGCCTTGTGTAATCGCATGATTGGATAAGGCGTGTTTTTCTAAGAACATACTGGTAATTACCCTTAAAAGTCCGTACGAACCCTGTAAACACCAAATAGATACATATAATCAGTATGTAAACATAATACATGTGGTTTCATGGCACACAGTACGGAAATGTACCTGGAGGTTTTCTTCGTGTTGTTGAAAATAGTGACAAAAAAAGCGAAATCTGTGGTGTCTACATCAAAAACATATAAACATCGTGTTTTCTTGTGTCGTTATACTCTTTCGGCGCTTATTAAGTGGCGCTTCGTAAAACTAATGTTACATATACTTTCGAAATTTCTTTCGTAAATTTGCTAGCAAACTAGTGATTTTCCTATAGAGTGTTATTACATGCATAATTTAGGTTTTGCATATCTCTTTCCAATTTTAATATATGTATGATTAATACAGTCGGACCCAGTTAAGACCCTCATGGTTAATACGCTATCTCGCTTAATACGCGGATTTTTTATTCCAGGTCCCTTGAACATTGCTATTAGACTAATGTAAAAATATCACGTTCAATACACGAACGGTTATTACGTGATCCCGTTTAACCCTTTCAGGGGCAAAGCACTTCTGTTGCTAAAATTCTGAAATGATTGAATAAGACCAGGTTTTATGAACAAATTTATTTCAAAATAAGTAAAAGCTTTTCTTCACGTACATTATAAATGCAGAATTTTATTTAAAAATCCTGGTGCCATTGTGGCATTTGGTAATTAAAATTAAGTGGGATATATAATATCCCAGCGCCCTTCAAGGGATTATTACGAGATGAATTTTCGGTTCCTTGAAACAAAGCATCTCGCTTAAGATGCGAATTGATACACTAAGATGCGAATTGATACACTAAGATGCGAATTGATACGCTCCTCTCTAGTGTTGCCAGTATCCTCTTTGCCTTGCTAACAATAGTCTTTTTAACAAATAAGGATAGTTTTTTTAATATATTAAAAATTAAGTAATGGTTATAGGAGTCTAAAGTATTATCTCAAGTACTATATAAAGACAGACAATGAGTTACACTTGAATACAGTTAAATTGTAATCCAAATCTACATAAGAGAAAAATTATCGACCGTAGACATATAAATTAAAACTCTAATGTTGTTTCAGACGATTAGATGTGTAAATAAGCTTAGTTACTGCAACATTATGCAAATCACTTTTCATACGCCAACCCCTTAATACGCGACTTTTGTCCTGTCCCTTGAAATGTGTCTTAACCGGGTTTGACTGTATATAATTTGTATATTATAAATAATATACTTCTTTTATTTTCTTTTAGTCCAAAGTTGCTCTAAAAGGATACGGTCCGTCCAGCTCTTCTTCATTCTCATGATGTATCTCGTTACATCCAACGTCTGCAAAGCTAAGACGGAGAAAGAACGTTTTGGATGATAATGAAAAATACTATTATTTTGGATATTATTTCATTTGATCTGTGATATTTTAATGTTTGAAAAATATTGTTGTGCCTCATCTGTGAGTATAAAAGATGTTTGTGGAAGAATACGTGATTTTATGTACGAAGTTTTGAAAACTTTTTACAACCTATGTTTTTATGGATATGATGCGATTATTATTGAAAGAGACTAGAATTGGATATATATACATTGGACAAAAAATGAATTAAAAAAATGTAAAAAAATGAACTTTTCAGTTTGATATGTAACTATGTTAGATATATAGATATGTAAATGTTTCTTATAAAATCTATTTGCAAGATGTCTTGACTGATTTATTTTAATAATATATATATATATATAAATAAACTGATAGCTTTGGCAATTGCTATTGGTAGATGAAACCGTCCTTGCTTATAACATTCGGAAGGTCCCTATGTATCTGTGAGACACAACAAATCTATTTATCTACCAAAAATATAAACAAATTTCTATTTTTATGGGAGGAAGTCATTTATTGCATATTTAGCCACATGTATTTAAGAAGTAAAATTTCCGTTCCAATAATACAAATTTCATAGGATTAAGAAAAGTTACGTTTTGCGATAATTTTCGAATACAAAACTGTAACTTTTCTTCATTACGCAACATATAAAGAAGAATCATTTTGTTTCTACTTAGAAAATTATAACGTAAATTCACCTATCGTGAGACACGTACCAATAGTCAAACATTCCTTTTTAAAAGTCTATTTTTATTCCAGTAACTATGCCATAAACTAGTCGAATGTGTCAATTCCAACATTTTCTTTTATCTCAATCATGTTAATGCTTCAAAATTCACTATTACATCGCCAATAAAATAAATCTTTTTCGTCATCCTGTTGTACGTCAAATCGCCGGGTGACCTGGATGCGATTAGCCGATGTATAGTATACACAACTACGAAAAGTCTTTCTGAAGTGTACCAGCAGTAAAATATAGCCTTCCTATTCCTTGGTTTTAAAATTTTAGATAATTTTAGTGGAAAAAACGAAGCTAAAATGCGTGGAACCTGATTAGAGAAGATTCATTCCCTGGTCTTCTCACTACTGAATTTGAATGAGAATATTGCCAAATTAGTCCACTTAAGCCAATTTGGCTTCATTTATGGTAATCTATTTTTTGTGGCCAAATTTGGCAATATCTCGCCAAGTTTGGCGAGAACGTGACGTTGGCAGATATAAATATATATATTTAAACATATAAGAGTTGGAAGAATGGTTACAACAATGAAAGATAATTTGCCGATACCATGCTCACTAAAATTCATAAATTAAACCTGTTTATGGATAAATTCTGCTGGCCTTTTTCAAAATGTCAGCCAACCTAAAATTTCAAACTGCTATATCTCAGCCATTTTTTAAGATAGAGGCAAAATAAAAATTGCACTGGAATCCTTGGATCAAAGCCGAACATTTAAAGGAAAAATCTTTTAGGATTTATATATTTTTTGTACATCTTTTTGAATTTGAAAATTTTAAGTAGCTATCACTGCGCCTCTTCCAGCCAAATATCCCTAAGTTCGACTGGGACCTGCACACCATAGCAAAAAAAATATACATAAAACTTGGTTCAATTAGATGCATAACATCATACACTTTTCGATGATACAATAATAAATATGACACAAAAGTCGCTATCGCAACACCCCCTTCCGGCGAAATATACCCAAATTCAAAGACGACCTGCTGACCATAGTCACAAACCTATGAATCAAATTTGGTTCAATTGTATTCATAACTTCATACATTTTCGATGATACAATAAGGACAGACACACGGACAGACAGACAGACAGACATTTTGTAAAAACGAGTTTTTCGGAATCTCTGACCCGTAAAATATGTAAATCCGTCGAAAAAAGAAATTGGATTACAATACTTTTAAAGTAACAATAGACTTCCAAACTATTCTTAAGAAAATCTGAAACCCGTAACTGTTAACTATACATAAACTGTTCGGAATATTTTGTTTTACTGGTGATGGAGAACTTTAGTTTCTAGAGTGTCTTTAAAAATAGACTTATAGCAAATTCTTACGGATTTCATTAAGAATTTATTTTTATTGCAAATGTTTTTTCTGTAATATTATGTTTTATTTTACATTAAAATGCGGTTGATATACTCTATTACACTCTAATTAATTTTGTAGATAAGCCAAAACTTAAAGAAGTGAGTATTTTATTAATTTTGAAGGGTGGCCCGTTTCTGGGACAATATTTCATAAAATTGTACCAAAGAATATGACAACTTCTACATCTATGATTAATTTATTTAAATTGAGTATTTTTTGTAGTTTTAAATCTGTATATACGAGGGCTGTAAATTAAGTAATGGCAACATAGGTATAAATCAATTTTTAATGAACTTACAAGTACAATTGCATTACATTCCTTCTATGTAATCACCAGCAAAGCGTATAACCTTTTGCCAAATGTCGGGAAGCCGTTGTAGACCAGTGGAAATGTGTTGATTGCTGATGTGAGCGACCGAGAGCCCTACTGCGTGGAGTACAGATGAAACGTCATGAAATCGGTGACCTCGGAGGGGAAATGCTTGAACCCATCGTGCTACTGTCCTATACGGTAAAGCATTTGTGCCACAGGCTTTCACTAATCCTCGATGGCATTCTGTTGCATTTTTGCCACGGGCAACCTCGATTTTAAGCCACGACCGCTGATCACCTTTTGAAAACATGCTTTAGAGCGATGGAAACGAAAGTCCTCACTTTAACGCCACACAGCAACTACCCTTCTAAGCATATCGACTGCTTTTTGCACTCTACACATCGACAACAGCGCCACCTCACTGCTCCCATATCCTATTTGCGCATGCCAACCTGCGAGTTTCAAGGTTAAGTTGCCACTATTTAATGTACAACCCTCGTAATTTATTAAAATTTTTGGTCATCAGAATCAATAGTGGGCCAGGCCCAGAAATGGTGCACAAGTGGCCCCCTGCTGAAGCAAAGAAAGTATAACTAGAATACGCTATCAGACATGCGATTGTTGAAAGACGTTAGTAGCTGAAATCGTTTGTACTTCAAAATTTAATGTCTGGTAGGATGATAACACTTTTAGGGTATATTACGAGGGGTGTTCAAATGAAAAGGTACGAAACGTCGTAAAAACCAAATCGGTTGAAAATTGAATATGCCGCTTTGGCATAACGTAGATAGACATCTAGAGATGCGATTGGAGTGTCCGGCGTGGTTATGCGCATACGCAGGCGCCCACGCATGAAGGAAGAGTGAAGCAGGCAGTTGTGTGACCCATCCAATTCACGCGGCAGTCCGTGTGAGGGTATCATGACGTTCCCATTTCAAAAATCGTCGATTGAGAAGAGCGAGGTGTTGTCAGATTTCTGACTGTGAAGGGGATAAACCGGCCACGATTCATGGTCGGATGGTGGCCGCATACAGAGAAACTGTGTGCCCATTTTTGTGAAGGCCGATTGAGTGGTGACCCGAGACCAGGCCAGGTAATGACTTTAATCACGGTCGAAATCATAGACAAGGTGAACGACCTGGTGAGAATTGATACACGCACTGCCATGTCAATTAGACGGGACACACAAGTCACTGCTTCTGTCCTCCTTCATACGCGGGCACCCGCGCCAGCGCAAAACCACGCCGGAAACTCCATTAGCATCCCTAGATGTCTCACGACGTTATCCCAAAGCGGCATATTCATATTTCAACCGGTTTTGTTTTTACGACGTTTCGTACCTTTTCATGTGAACACCCCTCGTAAATGAAATGGATATATATATATTGACTTGTAATAGTTTTTTCTGCACTAAAACATTCTTTTTTGACTAAAATTTAGAATTTGGTATCTTTGCTGCGTTTTAATCATATGCAAAAAATATCGGAATATTAAATATTTAATATTTTTTTCTATGTTCAGAAATATAATTGAAATCAATATCAATGATCAGTGTTTTCTGTAATTGGTTTTGTTGTAGATATAGATACAAATTCACATAAACACAAATATAAAACAGTAACATCTTGGTTTCCATTGGCTCCTAAGAGGCATTGTTTTTAACAGATTTTATATTTGTTTAGGATAACATAAATGGTTCTAAGATGTCACAAATTGGTGCATCTTTAAAAATTAAAAAACATAATAGCTATTTAAGTTTTAAGAATTGGTGAAATGTACATTTTCTATTTATTATACTTGTAAAGGTAAGAATAATAATTTATAATTTTGTTTTTCAACAATGTAACTTGATTTTAATACCTATTTTAAATTTTTCGTGAAACCATTGTAATTATTTTTTATATTCCGGTCTTATGTGTTAAAACATTGATATTATTACTATTATTTTAAACTTTTGTATACAACCCTTGGCACAAAGTTTCCGATCACTACACCAGCACTACCATTTTTTTAAGAAAGGATTATTTATTCTCACTGCATAAAAATTAAACAATTATTAGCGACAATACATTTGTATTATATACAATGAACAACAATATGCAATAAAGAAAAATCATTATACATCAACTTATAAACAGAAAAATGGTGATTGAAAATTAAACACCAAAGAAAAAATTATCCAGTCATGCTTAGATTTGGAAAAAAATAACCGATCACTCTAATCAATATTTAGTAAATCCACCTTTAGCTCGGATGACAGCAAAAATTCTTCGTGGAATGGACTCAATAATAGGGTGGATCGAAAAGTATACGAAATTTTTTTTTTCCAAAATAATTTTGGCACGGGGTACAAAAGTTGTCTTTTATGTATATTAATTTACACAGTTTTTTTTTAAAATCCATTCATATCTTCCGGTGCCCCAAGCGCCCCAAAAATAATTAAAAATTGAAATTTTTGTGAAAACTTATATATATATATATATATATATATATATTATTTGTTTTAAATTACTTTTGGCGCGGGGTGTGAAAGTTGTCTTTAATTTGTATTAGTTTGCATGTTTTTTTTAAATCGAAATCCATTCATATCTTCAGGTGCCCCAAGCGTCCCAAAAATAGTTAAAAATTGAAGGTTTTATGAAAATTTATATCTCATCAAAAACAACTCGTTGTAAATGATCCCGCCCAGCCACAAACCTAAAACGTCAGTCACAAAAAGAAGTGATATCACGTAAAAAGAAGCGATATAGAAGTGCATACTCCGAGTCCCGTGTAAAAATCTATCACCACTCATAATGTTTCCACAGGACTCGGAGTGAGGTACAGTATGTGAAAACTGCTTGGCTACCTGCAGGCTTTTATAATATATGTAGTATATCAATTTTGAAAATCGAAAAATAAATTTTATATTTCTGTTAAACCACTTTTATAAATATTTTTGTATGCGAAAGAACTGATTTTCCCCCAGATCTATGCCATTTCCTTACGCTAGAATTATTGCAATATATCTCAATTTAGTTAACGTTTATTATAAAGTTTATATATATACAGGGTGAATCTAAACTCTTGGGCAAAACTAAAGGGGTGATAGTACACATCAAGACAAACAATATTAAATAGAAACTAAGGGTCCCAAACGTCTTCCGAAGGAGATAGGCGCCATTAAGGTTTAGGGTCCAAATTTTCAAATAATTATAAAAAACGGAAAAATTGGTCGATTCGTTTGCGTTTTTCGCTAAAACTATTCTTTATATCAGTATTTTCTTAAAAATAAATTTTAAAGAAAACGTTAAAAAATGTCGATAGAGGGCGCTTTAGACTTTGGAGTAATGAACAACTATTTTTTACCGTTATTTTTTGTATCTGATTAAATACTTTCAAAAGCTTAGACTTAAACTTAAATTTTGAGCTAAAAATCTGAATCGTTGGAAGTGGTTAAGCAGCGCAAACTGAACTGTGTTCAGGAGTTGAAATTTAATCCCCCTGAACACAGTTCAGTTATTCCCGATCTTGGTGTCGTAGACCAGACAGAAACCACTACCCCCTACACGTAAAATAAACGATAGAGAAATGACAAAATTAAAAAAAAGATATTTAAAAAATAAATTTTAAAGATAAAGTTCAAAAATGCCGATAGAGGGTGTTTTAGACTTTGGAGTAATGAACAACTATTTTTTACCGTTGACTCCGACTCCGACCTGGCTGCGAGGATTGCCGTCGTGGCAGGCGATATTCGGGAGATGCCTGGGGTATTCACTAATGTTCACAACTCCATCCGCCGGCGACGTGAGGCCTGCATCGTTGCTGGTGGGCACTCTTTCGAGCAGTTTTTGTGATTCCTCACGAACATCATGCGTGTACCATTTTCTATATGTCAACCTTCATTCATATTGCGCACTACATGCATACATCAAATTGTTTCTTTTTATTTTGCGCGGAGAAATTGCTCATGTCTGTTATGAATAAATTTTCTATTTAATTTTTCATTACTCTATCATTCATTTTACGTGTAAGAAGTGGTAGTTTCTGCCTGGATTAATTTTAACACAATTATTCAAATTGGTAAAGAAATCATATGAGCTGTAATTTTCCAACTGCACGACAAATGTCCGGCCCAGGATTCGAACCTGCGATCTCTTAGCTGAAGCTGCCCTACTCTACCAACTGAGCTATCCCGGTTGAATCAGGAGCGACTAGGTATAGCGATTCCTCCTTTAAACAGCGCATGCGTCAACTGATTCTTGGGTTGCTTTCTGCCGTCGTCTTGGCGATGAAATGCCAAGCATTTTGGTGAAGTGTTGTGTATAGCAGGCACGTGCTTTGTTGATAGAATCGGTTTGTGGATGATCTGGCATAGTGGTTAAAGCAAGGGATGTTTAAGGCTGTATTAGAGTTGTAATCATGAGGTTGCGTGTTCTGTACCCGCTGAAGTTTTTAGTGTTTTGTTTTAATTTTTACCGTATCAGTTAATAAATTCAGCCGATCTTTATTACTTTTATTGTCAATTAGATAATTACATTAAATTATAATTACGTTCAATTTTATTTATTTATTATTTATTAAATTTAAATTGTATTACATTAAATAGAATTTAATTTTAAATAAATTTCAGTAATTAAATTTTAAAATTCATTTAAGCTATTTTTTGATAATTAAAATAAAAATTGCCATGCTCTATCAACTGAGCTATCCCGGTTGAATTTGTACGGCATAATTCATACGGCAAAAGCAATGCTTGTCCAAATGGATTCAATTGTTAAAATAAACATTTATTAAAATGCAATAATAAATCTCCTAAGCTTACGTTAAAAATATTTTTATGGTAGAAGTTTAGTAACAGAAAAATATAAAATTTGCAGAATTAATGTATTAAAGTTTTCATCTTTTAAAATTATCCTTGATTATTATCACAATTATTATCATTATGAAGATTTTTGATTTTTTCTATCTTTACTTATAAATTTGTTATCAGTTGTCTTGTAATTTTTATTTAAAATCAACTATTTTAAATGAAATTTTAATATTTAGTACTATTTATGAGATATTGTTAAATAATTAAAATAAAATATCCATTTAAATGCTATAATAGTATCTCTTAAAATGATATAGAAAACTGTTTTCATATAAAAGCCTCAAAAACTTATTTTTAGTTATACTGCTAGAAACTTAGCATTTATTATATACATCTGTGAAAACATTTAAAAACTTTATACATCTTGTGATAGCAATCTCATTATTTTCTCATAACTTAACTAATTAAGTCATATCAAATATTATATTCTTTGGGAATTTTTGATCATTTTTTGACAAAAAGTAAAAGTCTATTCGCCAAAACAAGCGATAAATTACCAAACTAGTCGACTTCACAGAGATAAGATTATCGCCAAGCTGTGACGCATGCGCTGTTTAACTGAGGAATAGCTATACCTAGTCGCTCGTGTTGAATCTGGATGAATTATGCCGTACAAATTCAACCGGGATAGCTCAGTTGATAGAGCATGGCAGCTTCAAGAGAACCCAGGTTCGAATCCTGGCCCGGACATTTTTCGTCCAGTTGGAAAATTACAACTCATATTGTTTTTACCTGGTCTACGACACCAAGATCGGGAATAACTGAACTGCGTTCAGCAGTGGGGGGGGGGGTGTTTCAAATTTCAACTCATGAACGCAGTTCAGTTTGCGCTACTTAATCACTCCCAACGATTCAGATTTTGAGCTTAAAATTTAAGTTTAAGTATAAGCTTTTGAAAGCATTTAATCAGATACAAAAAATAACGGTAAAAAACAGCTGTTCGTTACTCCAAAGTCTAAAGCGCCCTCTATCGGCATTTTTTAAAACTTTATCTTTAAAATTTATTTTTAAGACAATACTGACACAAAGAATAGTTTTAGTGAAAACCACAAACGAATCAACCAATATTTCCGTTTTTTATAATCATTTGAAATTTTGGACTCTAAACTTTAATGACGCCTATCTCCTTCGGAAGACGTTTGGGACTCTTAGTTTCCTATTTAATATTGTTTATCTTGATGTGTACTATCACCCCTTAAAGTTTTGCCCAAGAGATTAGATTCACCCTGTATATATATATATATATATATATATATATATTACAAACTCAAAATCTTTATACGTTTACTTAAAAAATCCTCTTCGTAAGAGTGGTGTTTTTAGTTTAAATAATGGTAAAAAAAATCACCAAATTGATTTTTCAAGCTCATAAATAAGAAAGGACATGCAAACACAAAACTTCAACTTTTACAATTTTATGGGAGCAAAATAAATAAATAAATAAAAGAAAAGAAAAGAAAAGAAAAGAAAAGAAAAATAATATAGCCATATGTAATTGCAGGAAACGCGAACATTATAAATGACTGCAGGTCGCCAAGCAGTTTTCACATACTATACCTCACTCCGAGTCCTTTGAAAACATTATGAGTGGTGATAGATTTTTACACAGGACTCGGAGTATGCACTTCTATATCGCTTCTTTTTATGTGACATCACTTCTTTTTATGACTGACGTTTTAGGTTTGTGGCTTGGCGGGATCATTTACGAATAGTTGTTTTTCATGAGATATCACTCCTTTTTGTAAGGTATTTAATTTCAATTATACGGATTCCATTCTTATTCAGAAAAGAAAAGATGAAAGGGTCTAAAAAAATAATAGTGATTCTATAAGCAGAATTATACATCAGAATTATAAAATTTATTGAGTGACTTATTCCAATGTGCCTGTCGCTACCATAACAACGGGGAAACTTTTATATTAATTTCCTTACATTGTATTCATCAGATTATTTATGACATATTTATTTTCCTTTTTCTTTTGTTTATATCACTCTTCCGTTTATATACATTCAAAAACAAAAATTTAGACAATTTTACAGCAAAAAATTAGACAATTTTCAAAATTAGACAATTTTACAGTAGTTTACAAACTAATTAAAATACTGCAATTTCAGAAAAATGTGGAAAAATAAGAAGCACTTTTTTTCGGTCAACTACAACGATAAGTTTATGGAGCATACTTTACCGAGAATAATCAACATTTTATTTTCTACGAATCTATTTCTATTAGTATAAAAATTTACAGGGATTTTTATACTAACATATTATATATATTATTTTTGAAAATTACTGAGCAACTTAGAAGTTTTTTATTTGTTTAAGTTTTTTAACTCAACGTTTCCAGAATTTGAAAAATATAAAATTCGTAACGTTTGCAAAAGTATAAAAACTATTAAAGTGATTTCTGCTCATATAGTCTGTTCATTCCAATTCGGTGATCTTAAAATATAGGTCCCCAATCTCCGGCAGTCCATGAATTAATTAGGACATATGTATGCAACTGTTAAAATGTTCTCAAAGTTGACAATAGACGCAATAAGTATAGCTCGGCAAATATGAAACACGGCATTGCTTCATCATGGCTTTGTTTCGTGAGGTGTTCGTTCTCCGAACATAAAAATCTCACGCGAAAGTGTTCGTTAACTGATTTAATCGTAAACCGAACAGTTCGTTACCGATCACCTATTGTATACGAAATTTAGCATTTTAAGTTCGTCATATCCGGAGATTTGATGAACGGCAAATATTTAAACGTAAAACTTGTAATCTTGGGGTAGCAACATTTTTACATTCTATTACCCAGCGCATGAACGTAAAGTTGGAATTTTGTAATAGCTATTTCAATCAATTCCTGATACGCTAGAATTATATATTTATAAATAAACACAGTTTTTTTAATCGATGAAAATACTATATTTTAATAGATTTAGAACTTAACATCGACGCGATTTCAGACGGACAAAATGAACTCATATTAAATTTTAAAGCAAGACAATGAAACCTTACAGATATTGAAACAGTGAAAAATCATTAAAATACACCTCACTCAGTAAATATACATCGGTTGTAATGTAATCAAGATCTTCTAAGAGACTCTGTAAACGAAACGTATATGCTTCAATGCCGCTTTACAATAAAGAGGATGTAGTAACATACTTGAATATCTTGTGTATATAGCCAATTTGACAAAAGTTATGCAATTTACTATTTTTTCCCTCTGTGTTAAGTACAGGAATCATGTACTTCAACGTAAAAATTCGCTAATTACACAACTTTTTAGTCTTATTAAAAAATCTTTTGAGTTACGCTGTAAACGAACAGTAAATTCTACAATTCTGTTTTACAATAGAAAGCTAACTTAGGTCGTTCGTAGCAACATATTTTAACATCATGCGCATACGGTAGTTTTGAAAAGAGTTAGACCATTTATTACTTTTTTTGCTTCATCTTAAGTATAGGAATAAATCACTTTAAAGTGGTATACATAAAAAATAATTAATATTTTTGCACGAAATATTAAACATTTGAACTACTCATAAAAACAATTCAAATGCTGCAAACCGCGTAAAGATTAGATAATTACACAACTCTTTTTCCCTATATCAAAAGATCTTTTGTGAGACCCTGTAAACGAACATTAAATGTTACGATTTTTTATAATAGGAAGCTTACTTGGGTCGAGTGTAATAACATATCTTAATATCATGTGTATACGATCATTCCTAAAAGAGTTGGATCATTTATTATTTTTTTGCTCTATGTTAAGTATAGGAATCAATAACGTTTAACTGATATAAATCAAAAACTAATTAATATATTTACATGAAACTTACAAAGGTTTGAACTACTCATTAAAACGATTCAAATAACGTAAACCGCTTAAAAATCCGATAGTTACACATTGATGTAGCCCTGTCAACATTTTTTTGCTCTATGTTAAGTATAGAAATCAATAACTTTAAACTGATATAAATCAAAAACTAATTAATATTTTTACATGAAACTTACAAAGGTCCGAACTACTCATAAAAACGATTCAAATAACGTAAACCGCGTAAAAATCCGATAATTACACATTGCTGTAGCCCTGTCAACAGTTTTTGGTCTAAACAAGATTTAAAAAGTACAAAAAACAGCACTTTTAAAATCGCATTTACTGAAAACCTATTCGTATATATAGAATCAAGAATTTTGTTTCTATCATAAATTTAACGCGAGATATAGATATGTCAAAAACCCGTTTTGTCCCGTCCGCAAAATATAAACTAGACAGATTGCTAAAAACTTTTTGTAAAATCGTTTGGCATCCATTGGCGAAAATTCCTTTCATTTACGTTTCAATGCATTGCTGTTTCTTATGCTTGGCAAGAAATTCTGTCGAGTTTCTATATTTTTTTGTTTTTTAACCTTAAAAAAAAATTCCGTTTGGCGTCGTGTGAGAAAGTTGTGTATTGGGTGCATTACATAATTCTGTAGTTTACATATATTTTTTTAAATCGAAATTCATTCATATTTGCTGGTGCCCCAAGTATAGTTATATATTAAAATTTTTAAGAGAATGTATTAAAAATTTTAAATTTACGAAATTGTTTACAAATTTGGCAAAGTGTTTAATTATTGAAGTATGAACTTATAAATAATAATAATTTTATATTAATACATGAAGTATAAATTTAAAAATTAAAGCACTAAATCATAAAAATTATAAAAATTGGACTTACGTAGCAAATTGTTTACTTCTTTTAATTTGAAGATTTACATATTTCTAAAGTTTGAAATCCTTTTTGGGATTGACATGTTTGATATGGCATCTTGATTTTATTCTTTCCAATATGAAACCGAGTCTCTTTTCTTTTCCAGATACACGTTCTGATGCCTCAGGGACTAGGCGAATGCATCTTTTATCATCTTGTGAAAGGCATTGATATTTTGACCATTCCTCCGTTTTTCCTACATTTACCATGCCCTCAATTTCTTCGTAAGGCACATTCATCAAAAGAGGTGGTTCAAAACGTCCAACTCATTGCCAGTCAATAAGTTCACAGAAATACTTTGCTTAGAAGTGTATTTTTGGTACTTGAAAAATTCTTACTTCTGGTGATCCTCTATTTTCATTTCTAGCACAAATAAGCTTTCGTATTGCTAAAGACCTTATAGGCTCTGTATTATCTTAGAGCATAGATAATAACAAATTTTCAGGATGACAAAAGAAGCTATCTAGTTGAACAGCGGCGTGTACCAACTTTCTTAGATTGGGTTCCAAATATCTAGAAAATGTGATAAGTTTCCAAATATACCGCTGTCCTTCTGTTATGGAGTACTTTGTTTGGATATGGAACCATATAGATCCATACTTTCATAATATATGTTGTAAGAATAATGAGATTTTCAGTTGGATTTTCTGTGACCACCTACGACCTTAACGGTCTATCTGCAGTCGTTAGCCATTTTGAGTAAACAACTGGAATTCAAGTGTAATTTTGTTCACCACGTTTCACCACGTGATATTTCTACTCAAATGTCATATATATATATTGCTGAGAACCATTCTACTTATGTTATTTGGCATATTCTCCACACTTATTGAAGACAAGGCAGCTACAGGTAGCTGCTCGCAGATTTTGATTGCTGTACCAATTGGCCCACAAAAGACTTTAGTACCAATTGTTGCACATCCAAAGAATGTAGTAAATGTCGTAAAGGCCTTTAGCTTCTCCTGTTGCAAATGCAACGTGCCCAGTATGCAGAGAGTCCAGGTTCCTTGACAAGAGTACCTTTGTGATCTTTGTGCAGTACATTGTGCTCTTCATCATTAGCATTTTTATATTGTCTTTTTCCCCATCGGAAAATAATCCGGTTAAAATAGACCGAGACAAGGCTAAATTGCTCGTCTCTGCAACAAAATTTCGCACCTTTGTGCGCTATCGGCGAATTTTGCTGCGATCTACTAAATTCGAAGTCTATTTTTGTGTACAATTCCAATATGTTGTAAAACAGAACTAGCAAATTGAAGTAGCTGCTCTATTCAAAATTTCGTATATAACAATATAGTATAAAAAATAATTTTACACATTTAATATAAACAATAAACGAGTTGTCATCCCCTGGATCTAATAATTACGCTATACAAATGATTTTTTAACTCTTATTTTTACTTATAATTTTAAGTTCCAAATTTGCATAAAAATCGATTTTTGGCAAATATTTAAGTGTCTTGGGACACCCGGAAGACATTTATCGAAGTGAAAAATGTTTTGCATGTTTGCTAGTATGCTTAAAACACAATTTTCGCACCCCGCGCTAAAAGTAATTAAAGAATTAAAGAAAGAATTAAAGAAACCAAAATAATTATAAATTTTCGGAAAACTTTCATTTTTTAACTATTTTTGGGGCGCTTGGGGCACCGGAAGATATGAATTGATTTCATTTAAAAAAAACATGTAAACTAATATGTATAACAGACAACTTTTGCACCCCGCGCCAAAAGTAATTTAAAAAAATACCAAATTATGAAAATTATAAGTTTTCATAAAAATTTCATTTTTTAACTATTTTTGGTGCGCTTGGGGCACCGGAAGATTTGAATGGATTTAAATAAAAAAACAGATGTAAACTAATATACATAAAAGACAACTTTTGTACCCCGCGCCGATTCGATTATCCACATTTCGATTTTCCGATCCACCCTACTCAATAAGCTTTTTACACTCATTGGAAGCAATTTCACACCAACATTCCCTTATAGCTTTACGTAGTTCTATGGCATTTGTTATCCTTTGATTTTTCGTTTTAATATATTCAACAGATTTTCGATGGGATTAAGATCCGGACTATTGGGTGCTCAAGTCATGGTTTTAATTGGATTATTACCTACATTTTGTAGGAATTTCTTCACTCATTTGGTGCGATGGGGAGCTGCGTTGTTATCTTGAAATAAGACGTAATTTTGATTCCCGAACCATTGATCGATGCTGGGAATAAAAAAATTCTCTAAAATGTCAATGTAAACTTCAGAGTTTACATCGTACGTAACCGTACTGTACGTAACACAATACACAACTTGCCGATGCCTTGTGATGTCATACAACTCCAAACTGTAAATGCAGGTGAAAATTTAGTCCTCGTTTTGACACACTTATCATTGAGTTTTTCACCAACTCTCCTCAAACAAATGTTCCACAGTCATATTTTGTTCCGAGAGATATGCGAGATTCATCGCTAAAAATAACTTTATTCCATTTATCAAGTGGCCAGTGTTCATGTTTTTTACACCATTGCAAGCGCTATTTTCTATGCTTCTTTGTCAAGTAAGGTTTTGTTTTAGCTTTACAGAATTTAAATCCTGATGCATTTAGACGATTACGTACAGTGCAGTCGCATACCTTTGTATTATACTTAGACCATTAGGCATTGAGTTGTTTTGAGGTTGCTCGCCACTTTCTTTTCACTATTTCCACAAGTTGTCTGTCCTCCCTAGGCGTTGTCATTCTTTGACGTCCACTTAGAGGTACATTTTCCACGCTGTTAGTCAACTGATATTTTTTCCAAGTATCGCATACCGTAATTTGAACACAATTTAATAAAGCAGCCACTTTCCTTTGTGAACAATTAAATCACGCGGATTTTTTAAATCGCGAGACAGGTTTTTCACACGAGCCATTGTCCAGTACGTCAGAGCTGCTTTTGATATCGCAGCTGGAAGATTTCTTCTTTTAAATAGGATTCAGTTATTGTATGCATGCGCAGGCACTCTTATCTGTCTTCAATATGCAAATTTCAAACTTGTTTCCTTAGTGATCTATTTTTCAACTTCCGTCTTGATCAGATATTTTTTCTCACGAGGAAAATTTTTCGCCTAGAGTATAATTATAAATTATATTATTGTTATGTTGAATTCACTTTTAATTTATTGTCGGAGCAAAGCTCCGGCTTCCCGTGAAAAATTACACTTTTGTGTACACGATAGCGGCCAAAATATTTGCCGCATTGATACCAAAATTGGACTGGAAGTCGGTAGTGGCAAAATCTCGCCGGGGATTGAAAAACAGAAACATTCGTCAACTCTAACGCCCAGAATCGTCTGCTCTAGAATTTTCCATTTCCCCATAGAGATAACATTGCGATTGTTTGAATTAAATAAAAAGAAAATTGAAATAATTTATATTGTTGCCATTTTTTATCATGAAAAACTTTTGAATTAAATAAAAAGAAAATTGAAATAATTTATATTGTTGCGATTTTTTATCATGAGAAACTTATTTAAATAACAATATACTCGGAAACAACCTTTTAGTAAAAGCTCTTAATCTCGGTCCCATATATTTTACTTTTATATATTTTACATATATTTTACTTTTCTGAAATAAGGACTCCATACATTTTTATCTTAAAACACGTGCAATGAAGTTTAAATCGTATTAAGTACATGAATTTAGTTTTTTTTTAATCGAACTCAGCAATTGGTGTAATTAAACTTTTGTTTCCATTTCAAAATATTTTTTTTTTCTTTTCATTCAAGCTTATTGTATAAAAGAAGTATAAGAGTAAATCTGTTTATTTTGATATAGTCTAGCCAATCCAGGATAAAAAAAAAATATATGTTAAGAAACATTTTATATATGAACGGATTATATGTTTTTATTATATAGAATTTGCAAGGATGCCAGTTAAGAGAAAGCAATCAGCTGAAATGAGAAGAATTGCGAATCGTAATTCAATGCGGAGAAGTCGCACAAGTCAGTTACCTTCAGATTTTTTGCCGAGTACCGGTATACTGACAACTCAAATGAATGAAGCAATCAGGTTTGATAGAGAGGTATCGCAAATCACCTATGTGTCCTGTAATACGTGTCACAGAGCTTTCCCTGATATCATATTAAATACTGCTGGGCTCTGCCAGACATACAAGTGTAGAGACGGTGCTTTCAAGTTTTCTGCCACTAATTCAATGGACCCAAGTCCAGTTCCTATTTGTCTCAAAGATCTGAGCTAAATTGAACAAATGATGATCGCTCAAATACATCCAGTGGTTTCTCTTTACCGTATACGAGGCTCACAGTATGGATACAGCGTAATCAGCTTTAAACAAAATATTGAGAGTTTTATTTCGCGCCTGCCTGTCAATCCTTCAGATATGACTTCAGCTGTGTTAGTGACAAAAGATACTTTATCAGGATGTGCAGAGTTTTCTGTTCGCTCACAACGCCTTCTAGAAGCACTCAGATGGCTTAAAGCTCACAATCCTTATTATTCAAATATCACAATTGATGAAGATTTGATCGCTACATTACCTGAGAATGGTGACGTATCTCAAATGTTACCAACAGCAACCGATATTACTGAGGATATTGATACTTTGAACGAGGAAATAAGGCGCGAGTCATTTAGACCACTACTTGAACCGGTAGATCAAAACAACTTAATAAATGACGCAATTCGTGTGCCTCACCCTTCATTAAATTCACAGCCTATCAACGAATTTCAAGAAGAGGGTTACATAGCACGTGCTTTTCCTCATCTTTTTCCACATGGTACAGCTGACTTACAATAACCTCTTCAAAAAGCAGTCTGTCCTGATGAGTATTTTAAGTTCCTAATGAAGTATGAAGATGGGCGATTTGCTAAAGACCCCCGATTTTGCTACTTTGCCATGAATTCAATTCTTCGGTGGCAGTCTTTGGCAACGCGTTTTTTCGTTCAGCGAAATAGGTTCAGCAATAAGACGGTAGAGCAGATGCGTGATATTCTGAATAGGCAACCAGAAATGGCAAAACACATTATGATTTATGCTAGCAAATTAAGATCCACAAAAGGATACTGGCGTGCACGTTGTGGAGAACTCCTTTCCATGGTAGGACAAATTGGAGCACCAACAATTTTTTTACACTGTCTGCAGCTGATTATCACTGGCCTGATCTTTTCAGACTTTTAGAGCCTAACAGAGATCCAAATGAGCTGACTGATACAGCACGCAGATAATTAGTGCACGACAACCCTCTGTTGACTGGTTGGCTCTTTCAAAAACGTTGTGATATATTTTTGAAAAAAATCTTGACGCCGTTGTTTTTAATAGACGACTACTGGGTTCGTTTCGAATGGCAGTGGCGTGGAAGTCCTCACATGCATGGATTGTTGTGGTTAAGAGGGGCGCCAAACATGGGAACACTAGACATGACTAACGCTGAAAATGTAGCAGCCGTAACAGTATATTTTGAAAAACTATGCAGTGCTGTTAATCCTGACAAGGACGTCCTCGTAAATGATATACACCGTTGTCGAGTTCGCTTTTCAGACATTTCCAGTGAAGATCGTGAAAAAGATCTCGCTCAGCTCTTAAATCAAGTCCAACGTCACGCAAGACATGGAGATTTTTGCCTAAGGAAAAAAAGAGGTACAAATAGTTATAGCTGCAGATTTGGTTTTCCAAAAGTAGAGTGCGACTCTCCAAAGCTTCAGGTAGAAAATGGCATAATTAGCTTTTTGCCAAAAGGAAACAATTCTGAAATGAATACCTACAATTGCTTCGTGTCACAAGTTTGGAGAGCTAACACGGATTTCAGTCCTATTACATCAAAGGATGCGGTTTTGCATTACATTGCCAAATATGCCTCAAAATCAGAAACAGCTTCTGTTCCTTACAAGGAATTGTTATCTGAGATTTTAAATAAGATGAACGAAACAAATCCAGCGGTTCAAGCAGTCCAAAAACTTATTTTGTCTTCTGTTTCTGAAAGGGATTACTCATCCCAAGACGTAGTACACATATTAATGGGATGGCCAATGTATCACAGTAGTCGGGAAGTAGTTTCAATACGGCTTCATGATAAGAACTGGGAAGAAATCAACTTTTCAAGCGACGAAAAACCATCAAAAAGCATGCTTCAGAAATATTGCGCGCGGCCGGAGAAACTTATTTCCTGCACGCTTCTTAAGTTTGCAAAATCTTTCTCAGTAAGAGGAGTCGATTATCACCAAAGAAGAAAAGATGCAGTTGTCAGAGTTTTTCCTCTTACATCACTCAACCACGACCCAACTCTAGCCGAAGAATACTATAGGCAACAAGTATTACTCAATTATCCTTGGAGAGGTAATTCTGACTCTTAATTGCAGGAAGGCCTGCCGTCTGCGTATCACTCATGGGAGGAAGCATTCAATTATCTAAATATTGATGCACACGAAGAAATAAATTTTCCTGCTGTTAGCAGTACACATGAGACAGAAATCCTGCAAGAAGAATACCGCGAGATTGATCCATATATGGCAGCAGCTGCCATAGTTCCTGTGCTGACAAACGAGGATACTTTGGGGCAAAGCGGGATTGATCATGCATGTGAGTGGAAAAGTGAGAGTTACAAGTACCCTGATCGCAATTTTACTTCATTTTTAAATTACTGTAAAGAACAACAACTTACAGTGCATCAAAATTACGATACGTCTGAGATCAGATTTACAGATGAGCAGCAAAAAATACTTCACTTATGCACGCAACAGCTTTCGTCTTTGCAATCAAGATTTATAAATTGCCCTACGCGTACTTTTATTATTGGGAAAGCCGGAGCTGGAAAAAGTACGGTAATAAAAGAAATTCGTAAAGAGTTACCGAGCAGTTAGGACTGGAAGCTATTATGGTTTTGGCTCCAACAGGTGCTGCTGCAATTAATGTCGAGGGCAAAACAATTCACTCTGCACTAAAAGTACCAACATGTTTTAAATCGTTTGCTGATTTAGGAAGTGAAGCAGCAAGAAATCTACAGCTCAGCATGAATCCAGTTTCATTTCTCATTATTGACGAAGTTTCAATGATCGGATGCCGTCTGATGGCTGCACTTGAGCAAAGATGTCGCGAAGGTAAACCAGACAGCATTGAACCTTTTGGAGGCTTATTTGTTTACCTGATTGGAGATATTAGGCAGATACAGCCTGTAAAAGACACACCTCTATATAGGAGACATTCTATAAAAGACATTTTGACTTTACGTGGACAAACAGTTCTTAAGATGTTTGAAAAATGTTTCACCTTAACAAAGTCAATGAGACAAAGCGACGATCAGCAAATACAGTTTAGAGAGACTCTTGATTCGCTTTCCGTAGGCGAAGTTACAGGCGACCAATACGTATCCCTTATGCAACGACGTAAAGCTATACAGCCTCCGGCTGAACTTGAAAGATTTCATGATGCCATACGCCTTTTTCCCACAAACAAGCAAGCTGAAGAACATAATCAAGAAGTACTTCGTAAATCAAAATGGCCAGTGGCAAGAATATTAGCAGACCACAATAATCAAATAGCAAGATGGAGTGAAGATGAGCACGCGTCTGGACTTCAGGCTGAACTTTTTTTAGCAATTGGATGCAGAATTATGTTGCGTACTAATCTGTGGACAGAGGGAGGATTGGTCAACGGTGCACTTGGTACGGTAAAAGATATTGTCTACGGACCAGGATTACGGCCTCCAGGCTTGCCACAGGCAGTAATGGTTCATTTTGATGATTATCGGGGACCATTTCTCACTGAAAGACTTTTTCCTGTCACACCTATTACAACGTCTTGGAAAGAAAACAATGTCTCATGCTCCCGTACTCAGTTACCTTTAACAGTTTCATACGCTGTCACCATACACAAATCCCAAGATTTAACTTTGTCAAAAATAGCTGTGGACATTGGTGAAAAGGAGTTGTCACTTGGAGCAACTTATGTCGCGTTTAGCAGGGTTCGACGTTTAGAGGATGTTCTGATTGAAGTGCCTTTCGCAAAGGATAGGCTAGACCAAATTAGAAGAATGGGGGGCACTTGCTGATAGATTAGCATTTGAGCAGTATCTGAGGCAACTGTTGACCGAATAAACACTTGCAGATTCAACAGCTGTTATTGTAATTTTTCTTTTATACTATTAAACAGTAAATATAAAAATAAAAAATATATATTATATATTGTTAATGTTATATTTTATGTTTATCCCACTCAATGCTCCGACATTTCGGCCTGACGGATTCTAGTATTTTAATACGTGTTCTTTTATTTGGCATATTGTAAAATGCCCTTATGCTCATGAATCGCGCAATATATGCTTCGATATGCAAAAATCATAAACTTGATAACACTGATCGGAAACTTTTTGCCAAGGGTTGTACATTAGCAATAACAGAATTAATCAATATTGGTTGGATATGCATCATTGGAACTCATATCGTGTGAGTATTGAAAACTGGCACTTGTGTCAATATTGGATGTTCTGGAAAAGTGCAATTGTAATAATTATTTAATTTGAATTTTTGGAAGGAAAAAGTATTGTATTTCATTAGCATGACTTATTTCATTAAGATGGTACGACGAACAAAAAAGCTTGTCGAATAAAAAAACACAGACATTATTTGAAGTCAAGAAATCAATTTCTCTTTTCAATTTACAAAAAAATTAATTATTGCCATTCAGTGTTCTTTGAATTTTGTTATACGACGTTTTCTACATTTTAAACATTTTGTAAAAGATAAGAAGCTATTTTTTTAACGTGAATAAAAAATTTTCAGCTCTTATATTTTCATCATGAAATGTTCTGCATTAAACAATTTAAATTATTTATAAAATGCAGAATTTTATGGTAATAATTACAATTATATTTATAATTAAACTTTAATTCACATTCTGAATTTTTAACAATCTAATTATAAAAATATTAATAGAAATATGCGCAATTGATTTAAAATCTTGTAAGATGATAAATGCATTTTGTATCGCTAATTAAAGAAAGAAAATATCGAGACTTTTCAATTATATTTATGAAATTTTAAAATAATTTAAGACTTGAAGAATTTTATTAGGAAATTATAGAAATTATTCTCACATATTAGATATTAATAAGCAAGTGACGTATTAATAATTTATACATTTTTTTAAAATTGAAATTTTGCGCGTCTCTTATTTAATTTTCTCTTATTATCTGACACATTCAATGAGCTAAAATAAACCTTTGAAAGAAAATAATTTATACAAAATTATACTTGCGGGGAGAGGGGGGTATAAATCCGGAAAATCTATATAATTATTTTCGTTTAGTATTAATTTCTTTTAGCATTAAATAATAAAATATAAAACATTAAAAACACTGCAAAACAATTAAAGCAAAATTTAACTAATATGTACAGTTTTGAAGATTTGTCTTAAATAGTTAGTGTTTAGAATTTGAATAAATTGCATTAATGTCTTTGGTAAAAAAAAAAAAAAAACCTTTCCAATATATCTGTTTTAAAAAAATATATTAATTAATATATAAAATTTGGAATCTTCAATGGATTGTCAATACGTATTACTTATTTGTATTGTCACTGATGTCCAAAATTAAACTCCAAAACCGAAAATCATTGTTACAATGAATAAAAGTGAACGACGCGGCGTTTTGTAAATAAATTTCTCATAAGATGAGACTTCATTGATACTGCTTATATACGCTTTGGGACATCACAGGTTTATGTTTGATACTGTCGTGCGTGTTGTCTGAACACTTGGTCCTTTACTACATTGATATCTTCGTCATATACTGTTCACTCGTCCTCCTTGGTCGGCATGCCGACCATCGTCCCTCCTTCGGCCGAACTGAATCGCCGAACTGAAGGTTACCACCCCTCTTGCGGTAAGACTGCATTAATTTAGAATTTTTAACTGTTAATTCCCATCATCATGGAAATGCTCGTCAGAGAGCCTCACTGTTTTACATAACCATGTTCATAATCATTTCAACATAGTTTGAGTATAACTTTAAAATTAATATCTCTAACAGAAAGTTTCAATTCTTTAAGAGGTTCCTACACAGTCGCATTTTGGTGACTCATCTGCTGGATTGTGTGAACTGTAGTGTGAATTCCTTTAAAAGGTACCTACATAGCCCATTCGGTGTGAACCACTGGACTATGTGGACCATGAAGCCTTAGCTGTAAAGGGAGTACAACAAGTGTTCAGTGTTTAGTAAGCGTTTGGTAAGTGTTTATTAAATCTAATATCTGTCACATCAACATCTATCACACCAAACATCTATCTCATGAAACATCTATCACATCTAACATTTATCAAATGTCCGGTTTGGTAAGTGTTTGTTAACATCTAATATCTATCACATCAAACATTTATATCAAGTGACCGTAAAGTGTAGTGACAACTAGCATATATCACATCAAACATCTATCACAACAAGCATCTATCACATCTAACAAATATACCTTATTTAACATCTTTCACATTTAACATTTATCCCTTCAAGCAAATCAAGCATCTATAACATCATGCATATTTGAAATCAACAACTTTCAGACCATCAACTTACATTTACCACATCAAACATCTACCATTATTCTGCCCTGTAACTTTTTCTCGTCAAGATTAAGAGCCAATCCAATATAACATTCAGTCATCATTTACTTCCGCAGATTTTTTTACAGATTACCACAATACTCACCACCCGCATTTGGCACCGTCTGTCTACCGCATGCTTCCCTGAGATGACAACCTACTAGTTGCCATAATTTAGAGTCCCCGACCACACTTGCCCTCGAAAACACAGCGCCCAACACACTGTGCGAGGTTGAAATGTTTGGCCATCGGTGCCTGCTGCTATCAACTAGGACCACCTGGTCTCTAGTGGACCAATAGTGGCCAAATATGAGACATCACACAGCACACAATAATAAAACATCAAATAAAGAAAAATAAACTTTTTTTAAACACGCAGTAAAAATTGTCAAAATCTTTCGCACTTGGTGGCGAATCTGGCCTCCCAGCACATCTATACAGGTTGTCCAAAGAGCTCTCATAATGAGTCGGTTATAACAGCTTGTGGTTAGAAATACCAATGCTTTAAAAAATACTGGAGAGCCATGGATTGGAGTTGGCACCATGCCACGGCTTTTTTAGAGCATCGCACACATGATCTATAAGATTATGATCTGGCACCATTCCATAACAGTTTATACAATGAATATCAGTTTGGTGTGCGCGATTTTGAAAGAGATTTCCAAGGAATTTTAAAACAACTTTTTTCTTTCTTGATAAGGTGCAATGAATACATCCTAGCACTTAGAAAGCAAGAGCAAAACTAAGGGAAAATGGAAGGAAAAAAAAGAATAAATAAAACAAGCTATAGGAAAACAGAATGTATAAGCCCATCGGACAGAGACCACTGGCCAATCAGAAGAAGACATAACAGTATAATAAATATTTAGTAAAATAAATAAACATAACTAGAAAAGGAAAGGAGATTATCAGAAAAAATGTACAGAATAAAAAAACAAAATAAAGGAAAACTAACTATAATGAGTTACAAAAACAAAGAGTGATAAGTAAAATAAACAAAAATAATAATAAATTAGTTATATATATGAAAATAAGAATAAAGTACAATTATATAAATAAATATAAGAATAAACTACATCAAATAAAAACTGTCATTAATATATCAATCATTTCCCAATGGTCTGAAATGTATCTTTTCCAAATATGGAGTCGTCAAGTCCAAGGGTTGTTCCAAACTGAAATACATTAACTATGACCATACTGTACATACTAATAGCTGGTTGTACATGGACAATCATTTTCAGGACATACTTTAATTTTAAAATAATTTATTTATTATCGCTCATATGCAAACTGAATGAGCATCATACCTATCAGACTGATATATTTTTTCTTCCTTTCTTTTCCGTAATTTTCATTCCATGGTGAGTTTGTAATTAATCTTGATCGGATTAATCGTTATATCTTTTTTTAATGATATAATTAGATATTAAGCTAATTTTACGTTAATATTTATATGTTGTTTCTCGAAATTTATCAGAATACATTTATTGTTAATACTGATAAACTAGTATTAATGCTTACAGTCACAATCACTTTTCGAGTATGCTAAAGCTTATTAAAAAATTCTACATCATTTTGTTACTCATATACGTAAAACAATAATGTAGCAAATACTTTTTATTGCAAAATATTTTTATTTATGTTATATATAAGTTCATTTTTCCTAAATGCGGCGCGATGCTCCGTTGTTTTGTTGCATTTAGGATATATTTTGCATTTTATTAATACAATATTTTTAAAAGCCGAAAATGAATTAATACTGTGCTTTTAATTCAAAAATAACTTGTGTTTGTAGAAATTGAATCATTATCTGTCATGTGTACAAACTATGTACGAATTTCGCATTTAGGTCATTTTTGTCGCATTTAAAGTAGTTAAAACCTAAATGAGACGTCCAAAGTCTTAAATGCGACAATGAATTTTAAACATGTCAGTTCATCTTAAAATATTCATTGAATTTTTAAAAACTTTAAACCAATTAATAAAGATTACAAAGTTAAATAGCTGATTATTAAAACTACATAATATACTAGTAACATTATTTAATGTTAAGCATAGATCAAATACTTCGTGCGAATTTTAATTCATAAACTAAAACCAATAACAACGTTGTAACGCACAAGTATGAAAAATTGACACAAAAAACCGCATACGGCCGTTTCAAGGATTCCTCGAACCCCTACCTCAGCGCGGAAAAAAAGGATTAAAATGGGTTTAAAGAACCCCTCGGTTATAGCCCCGAGTACGGGCTTGAATGAAAATACTAAAGCAAGAGTTTATATATCCCCAAAAAATGACGTATTTAACCGGAAATAACTGAAAAAAAGAGTCACTGCGCAGGATCCCTCCACACGTGAAAAAGAAAAGGGGTTTGTGAATAAAGTAAGCCTCATAAAAGTCAAGATCTATAACTGAATTACAGTTTTAGATAATTTTAGCTTCTTAATAATTAAACTGGAGGTTGGAATTCCAACAATGTTTAGCTATTGTAGATTTCTCACATTCCTGCTTTTTAACGCAATTTTGGTGTTCTTTCAGTGTAATTCTAAGAACACGCTTAGTCTGCCCAATGTAAGAGAGGCCGCATTCACAAAAAATTCTGTAAATGCCCCAGGTATTATGTTCATCAATTGGATCTTTAAGACTGGAGGAAGAAACTTTATTGGTTGGAGAGAAAACAACTTTGAAACTAAACCTATTTATAATACGAGAAATTTGTGTACTGATTTTATGTAAATAAGGTAACACAATAACATTTTTAAATTCTTTATTAGCTGGAACAGAATCAGTGATTGTCGGAGGTTTAGATAAAATACGGTTCATTATATTCAAGATAAATCCACGATCGATGGCGACTGCTTTAACATAGTTAATTTCATTATTAAACAACTCAGAGTTTGAACAAACTTTACGTGCACGAAAAATAAGTATATTTAAAGCTGCTAATTTTTTATGTGGGGGATGATTGGATTTATAATGAGGGGGCAGATTTACTGCAAAAGTTTACGGTAAACTGTTGTCAAAAATTCACAATCATTACGAATCACTAGAAGATCTAGAAAAGCTAGATGTTGTTGAGAGTTTCAACTTCAAAAGTAAACTGGATGCATGGACCAATTGAATTAAACATATCAAGTACAGCGTTAATATTGTATTTAGATAAATCAAGTAAAGCAAAGAACTCATCTATGTAACGTGTATAAAATGGGCATTGTATTAATTTAAATAATTTAACTTCAAAATAATGCATATATATGTTATATAAAAAATTTAATTTATTCGCAAATCCTTCACATTTATTTCGCATTAGTCCTTTAAATTAATCTAACTTCTGATAACCCAAAGATTAAACCCATTTTAATCTTTTTTTTTCTTCCGCACAGAGGAAGGAGATCGAGTGATCCTTGAAACGGCCGTATGCGGTTTTTTGTGCCAATTTTTCATATTTGTGCGTTTGTTACTGGTTTCAGTTTATGAATTTATTTAATGTTAATTTAGATAATACAAAATATAACTGAGATAAATAATCTTGAATATATTATAGTTAAATAATGCATACTTTCCGCACTTTAACTTGTACCGTGGAATAAAACAAGAATCAAATAATGATTGACTGATACAACATAAATTTTACAAAATCTCTTACTTCTCATTTTACTTTAAACTCATTTTTGGTTTTCATCTTCCTCGTAGGCCTCATTTGTTTTCTAAATTACACGGATTTAGATGAATTTGAGATTTTGTATTCTTTTTTGCTTTTGTTTCTTCTGCATCTTTACTTCCAGATTGTTAGCGATTGACTTCGAGTTTTTTCCCGAATTCTGTTTTTGAAATGTTGTTTTTGCTTTTTAACCATTGAAAAAATGGTTTTGTTCGATCGAGGACCTCTTGGCTTTCGTCAGTTTATTTTTGTGAGTGTTTTTGACGAAATTCTGTAACTTTAGAAGATTTTTTTTAAACCATTGGGAAAATGGTTGTTTTTTTAGATCAAAAATGAACCTCTTGGCGTCGTCACTCCTTTTTTTAAGTGTTTTTAATGAAATTCTGTAACTTTAGAAGAATTTTTTTAAGCGTTTTAAACGAAATTCTGTAACTTTGGAAGAATTTTTCTTTGAATAGACAATATAAATGCATAAAATCATTACAAAAATGTTAAAGTTACAAAAAGGATAAATGCAAACTATCAGATATGAAAAAAAAAGACGAATTCAAAAATTGACTTCGGATGAGAAATCGTCTTATAAAGCAAAAAAAGTCGTCTTCAACTTTAATTTCTTCAAAATACCTTTAGCTCAGACATCAATCTAATTAAGAGTTAAAGTTATTGTAGGAAGAACCCGATAAAATATTAGGTATACAGGGTGATTATAATATAAGTATCTCTCGTTGGAGCTCTCTGTAGCTTGAAGGAATTACCCGAGTGTAACCAAAATCGGTCCACTTACTATTCGAGAAGAGGAAGAAGACTAGAACAATAAAAAATAGTTTCACTAATCGCCGACAGATGGCGCTACGAGGCCTGTCGGGGCAAATGCCATTGTGTACCGTGGAGGTGTTGCACACCGCAATGACTTATATGATCTCATATCAAAACATGTAGGTAACAACACTCCCGATGCGTTACATTCCGCAGTTGAGCATATGGTACACCGCCTGGATTGTGTCTTCCTTCAGAATGACCCGAACTTGTTTGACACCGCAATGCGAAATCGTAACTACATTGACTGTCACACTTTCCAATAAATTAGGTTTTACGCCTTAATTTTTTAGTCTTGTATTACACATTACATTTCACACTCAACAGCGCCTTTTGTCAGCGATTATTGCAATTATTTTTTTTATTGTTCCATTCTTCCCCCTTCTCGTCTAGTATGTGTACCAATTTTGGTTTCATTCGGGTTATTTTTTCAAGCAATAGACACTTTCCAATAAATTAGGTTTTACGCCTTAATTCTTTATTCTTGTATTACACATTCAAATAGAGATACTTATATTATTACCACCCGGTATATTAAGAATAAGGTATAGTAATGGATAATGTGTTTCAATAACTGCGGCGATGGTTCAGACGAAAACTTTTAAAAGGACAGAGAATGCCAGGATCTCTTCAACAGTAGTAATGAAAAATGCGTTTATTTGTTGATGGTTTAGGTGAATATTTTTGAATAATTATTAATTTTAATTATTATTATTATTATTATTATTATTATTATTATTATTATTTTAAGCTTTTGGAACATTTTTCCAATGGTTGTTTTAATTTGTTAAATTACATTTTTTTAAGCTTTAATTGTTCTCTCTTTCCCATTTTTGTTGTTAAGTACTCATTAACCACATTTATCAAATCATGTCTAATTTCAAATTCAGGAAACATATTGACATCTATAGCAGGAAAATCACGCTTAGTACTGGATTCATTAACATGAAAATCCTCAATAAAAATTGATTTATAGGCAGAAACCATGTCAGTGGACAAATCATTGCTAACAGCTAAATTGTTATCAGCTAAGGCATTGGTTGGTATGACTGGTATAGAAGTATTTAATTAATTTAATTCATACTTCTGATTTTGTAAACTTTTATAGCGTTGTATGACATTGGGATCGAATGATTATAATGGAACAGCACACCGACTGAATGAGAAAATGCCTTTTTATATTACAAATTTTTTAAAAAACGTGTATTTTTTTCCTATTTTGATCATGTGAAATACGTGTTGAAGGACTCGGTCAAAGAAAAATAATATTGGCAGATCATATTAAAATTCCTAATTTATTAACTCAACACAACAAAATTAAACACAATGTTTTCAATAAATGCCATTTTATTTCGCAATTACCCTACGGCATATATATTTAATTAGTACCAACGCGGCTAGATCAAAAACGTTGAAAACAAAAGTGTTGGCTAGAATTAAGTACTCCAAATTCAAACTGGTGGTGGTATATCTATTAAGCCTATTATCGGATAACAGATCAGTCGAGTCTCATTTACCAATACTTAGCAAGCCTACTACAATTCTCTTATCCTGTTGGTTCAATACGTTATAACGCGAACCAATCTCCTTCATAATTTAATAGACTAATTAGTACCAACGCGGCTAGATCAAAAACGTTGAAAACAAAAGTGTTGGCTAGAATTAAGTACTCCAAATTCAAACTGGTGGTGGTATATCTATTAAGACTATTATCGGATAACAGATCAGTCGAGTCTCATTTAACAATACTTAGCAAGCCTACTACAATTCTCTTATCCTGTTTGTTCAATACGTTATAACGCGAACCGATCTCCTTCATAATTTAATAGACTGGGTTAAACTGATACACTATAACCAGCTATTATGTCGAAATACAGCAGATACTGCTCCTATAGAAGCTTGGTGACTTTGGTGATTTTCTGTACTTTAATTTAGACCAATATTGTAACTAACTTGATATTTTTATTTTGTATTTGTTTATATATGTATAAATGTTTTAAAGCTGGGCCGGCTTTATTCTTTGGTTTAGCCGGGCCCCGTCTCTTGATTAAGGTCCTTGGATAATGGATATCTCCGCTGAGCGGGACTGGTAGAGCTTTAGCCAATCATTAGGCCACAGCGCTCAGCCGAACCTGAACCTGAACCTGCCGATATTAAGAACTCAAAAAGAACCGATAACAGTAAACGACATTAAAAAAACATTTTGTGATATTGGTTGCCGGAATGCAACTGAAACATTTCTGATTATACTATGCTAATTCGGACACTAAACGGACATTATTTACTTTGGTCCGACAGTGTGCAAAAAGTTATGTATTTGCTGAAACTGATCTACATCACAGTGATTTATCTAATGCTGGTTTCTATTGTAACACATGGGCTGATAAGTTCCCGGTCTAATAAAGAAAACACAACTTTTTAACATAACTTTATCACTTTACAACTTTATAACTTTAATAAATAATATAACTTTAATAATAAATAATAATAATTTAATAATAATAATAATAATAATAATTTAATAATAATAATAATAATTTAATAATAATAATAATAATTTAATAATAATAATTTAATAAATAATAATAATAATAATAATTTAATAAATAATAATAATAATAATTTTATAATGAATAACATAATTTTATAAAAAAAAAAGCTCCAAACAGTGCTTAGAATCATCGACTTGTTGTTTTTTTTTGGTCAAAAGTCAACACGCACGGCACCCACTTTGACAACAGCTTTTTCATAGACAAATGTTCATTCAAAATAAAACCTACACGTTCCTTAGATATCTTCAGAGTCTGAGCTATCTCCTGCAACTTCACTTTACGGTTCCCTAAAACGATTTTGTGGACTTTTTTTATGTTTTCCGGAGTAACCACCTCTTTTGAGTGGTGCATCACTGGTGTCCGTACGACCACGTTTAAATTCAGCAAACCAGTCAATCATGGTTGATTTACCTGGTGCAGTGTCCGGATAACGCTTATCAAGGCAAACTTTTGTTTGAACAGTGGTTTTTCCTATCAAATAACAATTCTTGAAATTCTTGTTTGTCCATTTTTTTTGTTTATCAACAAAGTCGTTCAACTAAAACCACTCTAACGTTTTATCCACACAGCGAATCGTCATGAGATTTTTTCTGCTACCTTTTAAAGGTTAGTATTTACTAAAAAAGCATCGGTTCGGCGATTGCATCGCCATCTGTGTGCCAGACCGGGAACTTATCAGCCGATGTGTTAAAGATTGATAATTTTTGTTTTAAGCCCGTATCTTACAATAACGAATTTTACTTATGCGACAGAAAACCAAATTAGATATTATATTGGATAATTTTAAACATTTTTATTGAAACTTTGTTAAAATTTATATTAAGTTTCAACTGTAGATCAATATTTGTATTTAGGTTCAAAAACAATGTTATTTGTATAGAACTAGACCATTTTTTTTTCTACTGAGAGTAATGGTATTTGAACGTTACGGAAAAAAATGAGAAAAAGTTCTACATTTATTTAATCTGTTGTTAATTGTATTATTTAAAAAAAGTCCTTCCGGCCTGTACCGGGAGGAAAAGGTAGCTTTCCTACATCTTCGTTTTAAAATTTCAGCTAATGTTACACGAAAACAGCAAGTTAAAATGCAAAGAAACGTTTACAAAAGATTTGTTAATACTGAATTTGAATAAGAAATTCGCCAAATTATTGAGCAATAGCCAAATTGGCTTCATTTATGAAGACTTATTTTGGTCGCCAAATTTGGCGATATTTCACATAAATGTCGCCAATTTTGCCAATTTTGTCGCCAATGTCGCCAATTTTTGCGCTAACGGATATGAATATATAGTTTTATGCGTATGATTTGGAAAATTATTACAACAATGAAAGAAAATAATATGCGAGTAATCGCGTTAATGTGCTGTTTTGTTTCAAAATGTCAGCCACCCTAGAATTTCAAACTGCTCTATCTCAGCCATTTTTTAAGATAGGGGTAAACCAAAAAATGCTCTGGAATCCTTGTATCAAGGCCTAACACGTAATTAAAAAATAAATTTGAATTTTTAACTTTTTTGTATATTTATTTTAGTTTTAAATTTTTAAATGGCCGCCATCTTGAATCAAAATGGCGGACCAAGCTGGCCAACGAACTCGGTCGAGACACTGGTGACCTTAATACACACAATTAGTTTCATCAAAATCGATTTATAAATACGAGCATTATCGTATGACATAGGTCAGATATATATATATATATATATATATGGATATATCTATATATATAAATCAACATTTGAGCGGAGTATGTAAATAGCTTTCAATATGTAAATGGTCTTCCTAACTTTTTTCTGTATATGGATTTCAAGATAAAAGAAACTAAAATGGAAATGTTCCTATACAGTATGTCTGAGAGAATTTTTTGATTTTAATAAAAGGAGGTTCTTTCTTTTAATCGACATGCAACAGTACATGTTTATTTAATGATAAATTGAAATATATAAAGTTGACCAATGGTTGATATTATATTTAAACTCAATTTATGTTCATTTTCATTCTCCTGTCAAGCGCATTATTCTACTTTTAGGTAGCTTTCATTACAAAAAGCTACCTATTGCAGCCGTTCGAAGGAGAGCAATTCAAAAATAATTTGGTATATTTTCACCGATCATGGACCTGTGACCCCCAAAACCATATACATATATATATATATATATAAACACATGCAGAACCAATATCACAAAAGCCATAAACTACTTAAACTCAAAACAATAGATCACAACAAATTGCAGCAAAAATGAAAAAAAAAAAAAACAGTGAACAACAGAGAAAGAATAAAACGACCTGTGTCAGGTGGCATGGCTTGAGACATGCAATGTTGAGTTAAACTAGTTTTATGCATGCAACACTATTAGAATGATCTATATCATACGATAACGCCCGTATTTATAAATCGATTTTGATGAAACTAATTGTGTGTATTAAGCTCACCAATGTCTCGACCGAGTTCGTTAGCCAGCTTGGTCCGCCATTTTGTTTCAAGATGGCGGCCACTTAAAAATTTAAAACTAAAATAAATATACAAAAAAGTTAAAAATTCAAATTTATTTTTTAATTAAGTGTTAGGCCTTAATACGAGGATTCCAGAGCATTTTTGGTTTACCTCTATCTTATAAAATGGCTGAGATAGAGCAGTTTGAAATTCTAGGGTGGCTGACATTTTGAAACAAAACAACACATTAACGCGATTACTCGCAAATTATTTTATTTCATTGTTGTAATAATTTTCCCAATCATACGCATAAAACTATATATTGATATCCGTTAGCACCAAATTCTCGACAAACTTGGCGACATTTGACGAAATATCGCCAAAATTGGCGACCAAAGTAAGTCTTCATAAATGAGCCAATTTGATTATTGCTCAATAATTTGGCGAATTTCTTATTCAAATTCAGTATTAACGAATCTTTTGTAAACGTTTCTTTGCATTTTAACTTGCTGTTTTTGTGTAACATTAGCTAAAATTTTAAAACTAACGTATAGGAAAGCTACCTTTTCCTCCCGGTGCAGGCCGGAAGGACTTTTTAGATTTAAACTATTTAGATAAAGTTCAAAGCTGTAACTTTTCAAGGAATTGGTAACCCCAGCTAATAGAACATCATCTATGTATATGTAATATATTGCATTTTTATTTAAAGTAACATCTTTTTCATATGTATATAAATACGTATCAGCTGGGATGGAACTGACGCTTCCTCCCATGGGAATACTTTTAACCTCTTTGTAAACCAGTTTACCGTCATAAAAATATTTTTCTTTAACTACAAAATTAAAAAGATTAGTGAACTGTTCAACGCTTATATTTGTAATATTGAACTCCTTAAAAAATCCAAAATCCAGAAAGTCATAAGTATCATATTCCGTTATATTGCACAGTTTTTTTTAATTGTCAATTAATTCAAAACTGTTTTTAATTATATATGTAGAATTTTCTTTTAGAACTATAGCAAATATTTTATTTAGAATGTTCAGAAACTTTTTATTCGCCGTAACCAAATATGAACCAAAACCCCATGTAATAGTTCTAAAGGTCACAGGATTTTTAGGAAATTTAGGGACTAAAACTAGATACGGCAGATCGTTGCTATGTTTCTTAATATTTAATTTCTTGTAGAAGTATATATAGGTATCTGACGTATGTCATGCTGTAATTCTCTTATTTATGAGCCGATTTGGATGTGACTGAGTTTTTGAACAGGACATACCATGGTCTCGACCGAGTTCGTTGGTCAGCTTCTTCCGCCATCTTGTTATAAAATGGCGGCAAGTTAAAAATGTTTAAATTTTTAAAACTTTAAATAAAATGCACAAAAAGTAAAAAATATAAAAAATGTTTCCGTTTATTATAAGAACGTGATACAAGGATTCTGGAACTTTTTTGTTGTGGCTATATCTTAAAAAGTCCTTCCGGCCTGTACCGGGAGGAAAAGGTAGCTTTCCTATATCTTCGTTTTAAAATTTTAGCTAATGTTACACGAAAACAGCAAGTTAAAATGCAAAGAAACGTTTACAAAAGATTCGTTAATACTGAATTTGAATAAGAATTTCGCCAAATTATTGAGCAATAGCCAAATTGGCTTCATTTATAAAGACTTATTTTGGTCGCCAAATTTGGCGATATTTCGCCACATGTCACAATTTTTGCAAATTTTGTCGCCAATTTTGCCAAATTTGTCACCAATGTCGCCAATTTTGGCGCTAACGGATATGAATATATAGTTTTATGCGTATGATTGGGAAAATTATTACAACAATGAAAGAAAATAATTTGCGAGTAATCACGTTAATGTGCTGTTTTGTTTCAAAATGTCAGCCACCTAGAATTTCAAACTGCTCTATCTCAGCCATTTTTTAAGATAGAGGTAAACCAAAAAATGCTCTGGAATCCTTGTATCAAGGCCTAAAACGTAATTAAAAAATAAATTTGAATTGTTTAATTTTTTGTATATTTATTTTAGATTTTAAGTTAATTTAAATCTTTAAATGGCCGCCATCTTGAAACAAGATGGCGGACCAAGCTGGCCAACGAACTCGGTCGAGACATTAGTGACCTTAATACACACAATTAGTTTCATCAAAATCGATTCATAAATACGGGCGTTATCGTATGACATAGGTCAGATATATATATATATATATATATATATATATATATATATATATATATATATATATATATATGGATATATCTATATATATAAATCAACATTTGAACGGAGGGTGGTTTTGGGGTCTGGGGGTCATGATCGGTGAAAATATATCAAAATTTTCCGGAACTGCTTTCCTCCGAACGGCTGCAATAGGTAGCTTTATACTTTTTTGTATTGAAAGCTACCTAAAAATAGTTCAGATATGTTAGTTTGAAATTCTAGGGTGGCTGAGGTTTTGAAACAATCTGATATTTATTATGGTGAAACTCTCGTATTTATGAACCGATATGAATGCGACTGATCATGTTTACAGAACATACCAAGGTGCGTTAGCCAGCTTCACGCTCCATCTTGTTTCAAAATCGCGGCAAGTTATTTTTTTTAAAAATTCAAAAAAGTATAAATTGAAAAGTTGTTTCCTTAAGTGTTAGATTGTAATATAAGGATTCTGGAACATTTTTTGTTTTGGCTTTATCTTAAAAAATCGCTGAGATATGGCACTTTGAAATTCAGGGGGGGGGGGGGCTGACATTTTGAAATAATCCGATTTTTTTTATGCTGTAACTCTCATGCTGAAATTCGCATTCAAATTCAGTAATAACGAAAACCGGGATTGCGTTTTCTATAATCGGGTTCCAAGCAATTTAGCTTCGCGTGTTTGTAAAAATGAGTTGAATTTTTAAAAACATGGTTTATGAAAGTTACCTTTTCCCTCAGGTACAGGCTCGAAGGACTTTTTAAAATCTATTTCTCAAGCTTTTAAAAATAAATAAGACATGCAATATAAAAATATTTATTTGATTATCAAATTGATACTAATTAGTATGTTAATTCAGTTTCTCCATGATCACTTTTTTTTATAACAACAATACTAATTATCTTAAAATTTCAAACTAATTAGCACATTTCTGAAATTATTAATTGAAATAAAATAAATTTTACATTTAATAACTACACTCAATAAAAAATTAACTTTTTCCAAATGACACGCCTCGGCATTAAATTAAAGTTCGTGATTCAAATCATTAAATTCATACAACTTAGCAGTTATTAATTTATGTCTTAGTCACTAGATGTTTCAATATTCTAACACATATTTTCGAAAGTCTTTACAAAATCCTCTAAAGTAAAAAACTACATTAGTATTCATAGCTACATGAAACTTAGAGTGGATACCAATTAATCGTCTTGTAAAAAGGATATTTCTTACTATGCAATGTCATATGGAAATAAATTCTCTCGGGTAATATTGGTCTCAAATTAAATCGCTTAAAACTTAGCATTCAGAATAATGAAATTCATCATGTCATAAAAACCTTCGTGAGAGATTGAAACATTTTGTATCGTGGATTTGTGGTAAGTAATAATTTATAAGTACTTGTTACACTGTTTCGGGACATTATTCAGTTGTTATAATATAGTTCCGTGATGTCGTTGAAAATGAATTGACAAGTTCCTTTGCATGCGTATTATCATTAATTCTTTCAAAACAGTAACTTTATTTTTCAGACATAACTAGAAAAATACCATATTATTTATTTTGCACTATCTGTAATATAATATATGATTTTTATATTGTGTTACAGAATTTTTAACTGCAGTTTTAGTTTTAGCAAAGTAAATCAAAAAGAAATATACTGTAAAGAAATACAAATATGTCTTAATATATATTCTAAGAAAATATAATATAACCACGACTAAAAATATAAAATAACCTCTTCCGACATACACGCCATTTAGAAAGCGCTCCTTATCTTTAAAAAACATCAAAAACCAATATACACTGGTGTGCAAAACTTAAACAACAAACACAAAATGCTTATTTCTGAACACGTGAGTACTCAAGAGGAAATTCTATAAAGAACAAACGTAGAAAAGAAGTACTACCCTAACAGCACGGCCAGTCGATGTGAAGTCCCATTGACGTCACACATGGTTAGAAGTGTCACAATAGCTACGGTGAATCAAAATATGGGATATTTCACTGTCTCATTATTACTCTCAAATGATTGTTAACACTGAAAAGAGACTGTGACTGTCTCTTTGTGATGGGTCACCAGGTGATATTACAATGAAGTCACCTTGTGATTCTCAAGTCACTGTCAGTTGAAGACTGAACTTTGAAGTCATTGGGAGCATTGCATTGTGATGAGTCGCCAAATAATGTCACAGTGAAGTCGCATGGTGACTTTCCGGTGGTCGACACTCTATTATGAAGTCATCATTGCACTCCTTTGTGAAAAGTGACCACATGATTTCAGTTTCTGTCACTTGGAAACTCGTCACATAACACCTATCATGAGGACTTTACAATGGAGTGTCAAAATGACAGACACATGAGATTCACAAGATGACTTCATTGTAAAGTCACCTGGTGACTCATCAAAAAACAGCAGTCATGGTGACTGTTCAGTGGAGTGACCAAATGAGAGTAAAAATGGGACGAATGAACGATATCACATTTCTGTTCATTGTAGTGACTGTAACAATTGTGACCTTTTGTGATGTCAAGAAGAATTCACATCGACTGTATGTGCTGTTTAGTGTAGTACCTATGTTCTACACTTGCTGTTTATAGAATTTCCTTTTGAGTACTCACGTGTTCAGAACTTAGCAGTTTGTGTTTGTTCATTAAGTTTTGTACACTAGTGTATTTTTGATTTAAAGAAGAATTTATAAAAACAAAGTTTTTTTTTTTCTTTTTGCTGCCACTGCCTTTCGTTTTCGAGTAGTTATTAAAGTAATAATATCGAGTAGCTATTATAGTAAGTTTTCTCAAACCGGACTATGGATGGTATTATTACTTAGGATGGTATTTTTTCTCAATTAAATATTTTCAACTGCGCAACTGAATCTATAGATTCAAGAGTAACACATTAACATTAAGGTTAGAGTTGATGTTAATGCTGTTAATTTATCATGTTTGTCTGTAAAACATGTTTGTAGAATATGAAAATGTTTACTGGAGAATTGATAGCGACCGAAAAACGTATGTTCTCGTTGAGAAAACTTATTAATGGACTAGGAAAACTACTCGGAAATGTATTCGGAAATCACTTGCAGCAAATAAACTCTGCTTTTAAACGCTTTTTTATATATTAAAAATATGTTTATTTCAAAAATTCCTAAAGATGAAGAACGCTTTTCGGAATCGTGAGTCCGGAATCGTCGGAAGTGTTTATTGTATATTTTTGTTAGTGGTTATGTTATACGTTCTTATATTACGAAACATTAGTCTTTTTTAACAGTGTATATTATTACAAATTGTTAATAATTGTACGATTATTGCACTATATTCAGGATAGAGATATCAGTGCAATAACGAAATTTCACTTACACTGCACAGCAAATTTTAAAGAATATTTTGTACATTAAATAAAGCCAGTGCATTTCATGAAAATCCTATATGGTGAATTTAAATATGTGATAGGATTTTGTCTGTCACGTATCGTTTTTATTGAATGATCAATGTATTAAAACTTCTCTCAAAATTGCTTTATTCAATTAAGAAATCTGTCTCTTCTTTAGATATAATTTATAAGTCAGAAATAAGTAAACATCTTTTATTGTAAAATGTCGGTTTGCATTTTTGATATGTATGTTATGTTGATAGAGTATCTATAACTTTATTTTAACATATATACGAGGAAGGGCTAATAAGTTCGAGGCCGGACAGTTAAAGTACAAGATTTTTGACAAAATTCCCTATTATTTTTCAATGTAGTCCCCTTGCAACTTAATACATTTAAGACACACTCTTGTGTGCGAATTATTTAGTGCAGCCATGTACGAGGGTGGTTCAAAAAGTTCTTGGCCTGCCAAAGAAAATACAATATTTTTGACAATATTTAATTTTATTTTTTATTTTGCAACACAATGCATCTCAGAAGACTCTTGAGAAATGCTCATTCTTGGCTTTCTGGTCAACGCTCAACAAACGCGGCAAGCTTCGTCCGGAAAGCTTTTTCATATAGCACCAAAACATCGTATAAAATGTAGTGGACACGGTCTATCGAAATGTTTGCAATGTCAGAAAGCTCGCGTATCTGAATCGGTGATAATTCAATACGGCATTGTGAATTTTTGAGACGATTTAGTCGGTCGTATCGGTTTTTGGATATCCTGAGCGTTCATCATCGTGAATTGATTTCCTATCTTGTTTAAATTCAGCAGGCCACTTTCTATGTCGAATATGAAGGGCAAGAGTCCTTTAAGGTTGAATGCAACTCTTTTTTTATGTCCATGGGGGTTAAACATTTTTTTAACAAAGTATTTTATGACAGCTCGAGCTTCATCCATTTTTTCCATTTTTAGAAAATGTCAAAATGTGTCTAATTTACTTTATCACCAAGCAATAACTAATACACTCACACGTCTGAAACTCAACAGCATGTCATCTAAAGGTTCATGATTTACAAACATCATTGTTCTTTAGTCATATTTGTTCCATCTCTGTGTCACGCCACCTCGTAAATGGGATTCATTTATGTATTCCATCTTTCTACATATTGTTTTATTATGGCTATATTCTGGTAATGACGTTAATTTTGTTTATCATTGCAGCAAGGGAACATTCATGTAAGTAATAAGCAAATAAATATGTTAGGATAAGAAAAGCAATAAAAAATATTTTAAAAAACTGTGAAAGGACCAGAAAAGATAAGGCATATGAATTTAAACCAAAATATGTTTTTAAAATAAAGTTTTACTATAATGTCAAAATGCATATAACGCTGTGTAATTTATTTAGTAAATAGAAAGTAAACCATATTTTAAATGTCTCAAATAGAACAGTGCGTGTCCCGTTTCTTTAGAATATTTCTAATACGTTCTTTTTGTAAAAGTAATAAATATTGCATTAGCTTATTTATGCTTAAACATATTGAGTTAAAGAATATTTTCTTCATTACAGTAATTTATTTGTAATGAGGTTTAATTAGTTAAGAACCTATATCTTAAGTATTGCGTTTTGTAGGAATGATAAATGCTCTTTATGATAAAAAGGTACCGGACAGTTTAGTATTTGAGACATGTTGATGGATATTTAACACGTAAGAGTTCCGAAACGTTTAGATCTGAGCGGCGTTGCACTATATCGAATTTTGTTTCGCGTAGTACCAAATAATAAAGTTAATGCTAACAGAGACTGATTTAGAACAGGTCTTTCGCATGCGTTTCATTGGCAACAATTTTAATCATTAATATTTCCAAACAATAGGATTTATGGTAGTGTTCTGCAATATGTGCAAGAGAAATCAACCACAAAGTTCACAGTTTGGTATATTTGTATAAACAAGGTAAAGAAATAATCATCAAGTGACATGCCTGATTTTGGCTACGTTCCCTGGTCTCAAGGGACTCTCCCCTCAAACGGACTTCGACATTCTAAAATAGACTTTCTAAAAAAGAATTAATATGTACATAGGTAAAGGGTTTCTATGTTTGCCTTGAGGCAAATGGATAAGGAATTATAGTTTTATTTTAATAAACAAGGGGTCTCTGCTCCCTACGAGCTACGCTCGCCAACTCTCGTCCCGCAAACTCAGAAAACACACTAATTTGATCGGTTCTAAAATGATTACGAAAGATTGAATTATAATTAAACGACAAGTGGTGATCTTCTATAATCGGGTTTCCATTCATTTTCCTTTATCTGAGGGATTTTAAGGTCGAATAAACTGCTATCGAAACAGATAACAACTGTTTTAGTGATTCATTAAATAAGATCAATTTAATATTTGAAAATCAGCTTGTGTAAAATGGTTAAGTAAACAATGTGACTGCATTAGTGGATTTTATAATGACGCTATAAGAAAATTGTTTTCAGTCAGATGTTTTAAAAGTATCGTTTGCAATATGACGATTTTCACCAAACTTTTAATCTATTATTAAACGTAAAAATATACTTTTTAATTCAAGGGAAATATTATTTACGCTGTTTTAAAATTTGCAACAGTATGTAAAAGATTTAAATAAAGAAATATCTCATGTAAATATATTTTTAAATTGAAACTGTTTAGAAATATTGTAATTTGATCATTTTAGTATGGCGTAAGTTTCCCTATTTAATGCTTTCAATGCGTAATAAATAAAATTTTATTTTCAAGTTTCAATTTTCTTTTTAATATTCGCGCGCAAATACACTTTTATGACGTATTTTTCTTCATTTCTTGCTTTTCACACGTGATCATTTAATTATTTTTTTAATTTTATTTATGTTTTTAATAGTCACGTGTAAATACATTGTTTAATTGAAAGAGAATAGTATTAAGTGCGCTATTTTACAAATTGCAAACATTATAAACAATGGCGTTTTCGAAATATTAAATAAATCTCCATCCAAATAAAAATATCTTTGACCAACTATGATATTATAAATATCTTATAAAATAATTATCCTATATAAAAACGGTCTGGATCAGCGTATTTTTCGAATATTATTCTATACAACTAACAATTTCCATATGTTTATATACAATAGTTATCTTAATATTTGCTGAGAAAAACCCCAAAGCACAAAAAATTCATTTACAGCGGCGGCTGCGGCAGCGGATGTTACTATATTTTTTATATAGAAAATGTATTAATAAATCCAAATGTATTATAATCTATATATTGCATTTTAAAAGCATTCATTAGAAAAATTAAAATGTAGACTCGCATAAATTAATAAGTAATATATAGAAAAGAACACTCTAAAATATACAATGAAATATTTTTGTCGGAAATTTTGATATATTCACTAAAGCGTAATGGAACGACATGCGAAATTTCCATGTTAATAAAATGTTTCGTGTTCTTAATTTCGTCGCTTATGCTTTTGAAAGGAGAATTTTATTTAGAAAAATTACAAAATCCCATAAAGCATTTTTATACCTCAGTATAAAAAATAAATTTTATTTATTCTTATTTTTTAAGGATGCTAGTCTTAATAAATAATTACATGTAATGTATGATGCTAATGTGATGACTTACATTTACACTAAACTATTTCTTCTTCCATATACATATGCATATTTTTCAAATGTATATATCCTATATATATATATATCCTATGTATATATCCAGTTTTTATACATGCCTGTTCCAATGATAAATATGACAATGAAACAGGCACATATAAAAAGAAAGAAAATGTATGACATAAATAAAAATCCCTTTCAATTTTTTATAAATTTAAACTTAATCACATGAATATATCTTGGATATTGTACAGTTATTTTATGTTATTTCTAAGTTTAAAATGTTTTTTACAGTACATTTAAAATGTTTTATGTGTCATGTCATTTAACAGATGAATTTTTTATAGCACTGGCAATCTTTTACACTTACTAAAACATGAGTCAACTAACGGTATTTTTGTTAGAATAAAGAATAAATAATACTTAACCAAATAAATATTTAATTCTTTACAATATTTAACACATGTATCATGAGTATTTAGGAAAAAACACGTACAGTTTTCTTTTCTGTATTACACAGTGTTTATAACAAAAAATATAAATTATATAAATTCATTAAAACTTAATTTTGACTATAATTCTGATTTTGTTATGTATAAAAGAACTCAAATGAAAAGAAATGTCGGTATATGTAAAGTATTTCATAATTATACATTTAATTTTTCAATAATATTTAGTTTTTAATGTAACATGTCTCTTCTGTAATAAATGTGAAATAGATAATAAATGAAGAGCCACAAATATAACATATTAATTAATAGAAACTATGTAAAATGTTTCTAAATATCAAGTAACAAAAGTCTTTTATTAGAAATCTGGTGAGTTTTTTACAATTGCAGGTTTGCTTTAAAAAATTAATTGGCGTGACGAGATGGAATTAATATCCCTAAATAAAAAGAGTGTAAGGAATTAATAAGCAAGAATGGCGTTTTTTTTCTTTTTTTCTTTTTTTTTTTAATTACAATTTGTAGCTGTTATTTGTACAGTGGAGTATTTTTAAATAAAAATAATTATTTTTATTTATGCATAAAAAGTCTATTTAACTAACGGCATATGTGATATTTTTTATTTTAAACCATTTTTAGTCAATTAAATTTGAATTTTGTTTTTGTTATGTTTTGTTTTTCACGTTGTAAAAATTCGTTTTATAGCATAGAATCCAACAAAGTGTTATATGTTTTATAATGAATGAATCTAGATGACATTTCTACTAAATTTATTTTATACTACTTGCTTAAATGTTGATAATGTATTTTTATTACAGTAAATCGGTAAGAAATCCCAGATCTCCATTATTGTTTTCACTTTAATTTTGATATATTTTTTATACACATTAGCTGGAATTTAATTAAATTTTCATGTACACACGATACCGTTATTGATCTAAACTTCTTCTAAAAATAACAGTTTTGCCAATGTAAACGCAGTTTTCTGCCTTACGAAGCAATCAAAAAAGGGTTTATCCTATGCATTGATCTGCTCTAATATATATATATACATATATATATATATATATATATATATATATATATATATTTGCTACTACAACATACATGGAAAAAGTAATTAAGAATTCTTAAACATTATTAAATGAAATCCTTTGATGTTTTAAATATGTGACACAAATATTACTGTAATTTATAGATTATTATTTTTTTTTTCAATTGGAAGCGGCCCTGACATAGGTTGGATGGATAATCTATATACTATATCTATACATCTGTAATACATCTGTACATCTATAATACATCTATACAATCCTATATTAAAAAATCCACCATCGTCATTTTTTCAAGTTCACTTTGTGATAATATCTAAGTACTAATCGACCGCATTCGTGATTATAAATGTAGCATGCTTAACTTTGGTCATTATTAATTTACCATTATCCTCATGTGTACATCACAACTGTAAATTGGTATCCTCACAGTATAATTGCATATTTAAATACTGATGACTTAGTTTCTAAAAAATATCATGTTCAATTCCAAAAATATATTGAATAGAATATATATTAGAAAGTATTTGAATAGTACTTTCAACTTAATAGTTTAACTAGACTTTCAACATAAGCAACAGTATATAAACATTTCATACGAAAAGTAGTACGAAAGTGTTGTAAATAGATTTAATTATTTTTAGACAAAAAAAATAAGTGTCTGCACGCATTATCTGGATATTTTAAATAAATATAATGCAATATTTAACCTAGAGATATTATATCTGTATAAATACCTTGACAAGAAGAAAAAAGAGCTATAAAAGTTCTGACTATTTTATACCAATAATGACACAAAATATAAAAGTGGAAAAAAATTGTCTTGTGTTATGTGCTACAATATGCTGTCAAATAAAACATCAAGCTTAGATTCTGTTTAAAACACGTGGCTCAATTAAAATAAGTCATTTTTCAAAATAAAAACGAAATGAAACGCAGAAAAAAGATTTACATTCATGCTTTTCATATGACTGGTTTTATATAACATAGTAAGATGTACTAAATATAGTTAGATATATGATATTTGATATTAAAATCAATATTTTGTATTTCTGAAAAAGAAATAAAAATTTCCATATCTGACTTTTGCAATCCATCAAGTAACTAATCTCCAGAATTATCCTCTAGTGCAGTGGTTCCCAAACTTTTGGGCTCGCGGAGCACTTTTTGGGAAGAATTTCTTAGGTGGAGCCCCTTAACCCCATATGTCCCCCATAACCCCATATAACCCCATAACTCTATAATTTACAAATTGGAGTTTTTTTATTCCTATGGAACAGAGAAAGACCTGCTGGATAAGTGTCCGAACCATTAGTTTCCAACATGGAGCAAGGTCAGTTTGGCCGTTTTCTTGATACAGAAATTCTGAATTCCTACTAGAAATTTTGAAAATCAAATTTTCTATTATTTAACCCCTTAAAAGTTTTATTTAATATTACTACTATTGGACACAATAAACTAAAAATAAGGACTAAAATTCACTTTTTGTATTGAAATATCTGCTTTGTATAATCAAAATATGTACGCCAAATACAGAAATAATTATAGTTAAAAATTTGTGGTTTCTGAAAGATTTTAGTAACGATGAAAACATACTTTCCTTACCCGAGCGATGTTCGTGTAATACAGTTAAGGGGTTAATGACATTCATTCTTTCGGTATTTCCAGTATGAACTCGGAATTAAAGTTCAAAATGGTAACCCTGTCAGGGTCATGCATTGCATTGGGGTTACGCGATTGCATTGGGGTTACATGAAACTATTATTATTTATGGCGAAAACCACACACACACCGAAAAAAGGTAAGTTTTGGAATTTTTGATTACAAACAGAAACTTCTTTATAATCCCAATAGGCTTACTCGTGAAAAGAAAGAAAATGCGTAGGCCCAATCACCCATGAGTAATTATGTAACACGTTTTCGCTATTCCCGCCCACCCTGAACAGAATCATGCTATTACGGATTCTTTTTTCGTTCTTCTTTACGTTTCTAGTACTTCTAAACATGCAACGAAAACGAATCGCCACTGATCTACTTCTTTTGAACCATTTTTAAAAAATACATTTAGAAGCAGATCATTGTTTCAGTGTTTAATTGGGTGGGGTAAAATCTATAGCCTATATTGTTAGGTGCAGCATCGTTATTTGTTTTGAATGTTTTATTTGAAATATTTAGCTATTAATTATAATTTTGAAAGAAACTTTCTTTCACCATTGTTTTTGTCTCAAAATAGATATTCAGTTAAAAACTACATATGTTAAAAGAAATGCAATTAATAGAAAAACTTTACTAACAAAACGGGATATATGGATGGAGATACATTTATATCAGGCGGGTACTCATTGACGAAAAGTCTAAGTAACGAGTGGAGCTGAGCAAATGTTTATATTGTGAGTGTGATGACAAATGTAAAGAACCAATATATATTTTTTAATTTCTACAGCCTTATTTCTGATAGGAAACTGTGGCATCATAACATAAGTATCTTAGCCAATGCCGAGAACAATTAAAACAAAATTTTACAGAGGGGTTGTTAAGTGATACGAGATGTTAAAAAAATGTGTTTTCAGCAACATACATTGCTTTAAAAATTAAGTACAATGATGTAAAACAGCAAAAAAATTAAATATCTAAGAATTAATAAAAATAAGTTGGAAATTGTACGTCAAACGTTACAAACGAGGTGCGTTCGTACGCACGTTTTAGAATTAAATTCATGATATCCCGTGCGTAGAACGGGTTAAACAGCTAGTTAAGTATATATTTTATGACACTGTTCATACAAATATCTTAACTAGTTATATAAATATTCAGATATATATGTATCAGCTAGTTATATAAATATTAAGATCTTGATGATTTTTAATTCTGTGAAATGAATTATATCGTCTGCAGATTAATTTCTGTAATAAAATAAGTATCTCGGTCGCTTGACGATTTAACATCCATCGGAAGCTCCTATAACAAAAAAGCACCGATTTAAAAAAAAAAAATCAAATTTCTTAATAAATATTTTTATTAATATCTCCTAAAGTTTTGATTCGATTTTAATAAAATTTGAAATGTCTCAACAAAATTCTGCAAAGATAATATATTTTAAATTGCAAACCATTTGGTTGGGTAGTTTTTGAGTTGTTATATGCGGACAGACAGACAGACGGACGGACAGACAGACGGACAGACAGACAGACAGACGGACGGACAGACGGACGAACCAAACGACGACTATAGGTGCTACGTATTTATATAATTACGAACGCACCTAATAAAATAAACAGATTAAAGGAATTAAAGTTACAAAAAGGAAAAAGAAAACTATATACACAACGTATACAAATATTAAATGAATCTAGTGAGGGGTGTTTATTAAATGATACAAGATGTTACAAAAATAAGACGTTTTAATCGACAAATATTATTTTACTATGAAAAACAGTATAGAAAATTTAAATATACAAATAACATAAACAGATTAAAGAAATTAAAGTTATATATATAAAAAAGTGCTTCCGGCCTGTACCGGGAGGGAAAGGTAGCTTTCATAGTCCAAAGTACATGTTTTTAAAAATCATACTCATTTTACTCAAACACCCCAAGCTAAATTGCTTGGAAACCGATTGTAGAAGATTCAATCCCTGTTTTCGTTAATACTGGATTTGAATGCGCATTTCTGCATGAGAGTTACAGCATAATAAATATCAGATTGTTTCAAAATGTCAGCCAACCTAGAATTTCAAACTGCCATATCTCTGCCATTTTTTAAAAACAAAAAAATGTTCCAGAATCCTTGTATCTCGTTCTAACCCTTAACAGAACCAATTTTTTTAAGTTTATAAATTTTTTGTACATGTTTTTGAATTTAAATTTTTTTTTAATTCACTGGCCGCCATTTTGAAACAAGTTGGCGGATGAAGCTGGCCAACGAACTTGGTCTAGACCTTGGTATGTTTTGTACACATGATCAGTCACATTCATATCGGTTCATAAATATGAGAATTGATTGGAATTAGAAATTCGAAATTTAATTAAAAGAGATTTAGAAAGTTAATTAGAAATTTCAACTTTAACTATGGACAAATTAAAGAAATCAAGGACGCCTGCGCTGTCCAATTTTACAAAGTTAATAAAAAAATAGAAGATACTTTGCAGGCTAAATGTAATGATTTAGATAGTCTGTCATCCTTTTTAGATAGATTAGAAGCAAAACACGATGAACTCTCTTCACTAGACAAAGAAATTTTGGATCTTTTATCTGAAGACAAAACTTGTCAACAAGACGTGTTTGATGCTGAATATGAGCAAATAGACAAGTACAATACAAATTATTGGGAGAATAAAAATAAACTATCTAGATACATTCTTAAATTAGAGAAAGAGAGCAGTCAAGATACCTCATTATCATTAGATGGTATGGCCACTAGAAGAAAATTTAAATTATCAAAATTAGAACTTAAGCCCTTTAATGGTGATATAAAAAATTGGCTATCTTTTAGGGGTCAATTTGAAAAAATCCACGAAGATTCCGATATAGTAAACGAAGATAAAATCCAGTATCTTATTCAAGCTACCCAAAAGGGATCTAGGGCTAGGGAAATTGTTGAATCTTTTCCCCCTACAGCCGATAGCTATCCAGAGGCGATCCAATCATTGAAGGCACGGTTCGGTAGAACAGATATTTTAATTGAAGTATACATTCGCGAAGTCCTAGGATTAGTTATTAATAATTCTTTGGGACAAGGCCAGAGACTGTCCCTTGTTAAGTTGTATGATAAAATAGAAACCTGCCTTCGGTCATTAAAAATGTTAGGCGTATCGAGCGAAAATTATTCTTCGATTTTATATCCATTGGTCGAATCAGCATTGCCTTCAGATATTCTTAAATTATGGGAAAGACATTTTGGTTCTTTATCTGTTAATGATAAAGGTAAAGATCAGGGAATTAATAAATTAGATACTTTAATGAATTTTTTACAAATTGAAGTTGAAATGGAGCAATAGGTCAAATTGGCTAAGAGTGGGTTTTCTTTCGATAAAGATGTCTCAGTAAACAGAGAACTTAGATTCGATCGTAAGGATAAAAAATTTTCCCTTCCTACGGCGGCCGAACTGTATAATGCAGATGATAAAAAATTGGAAGAACAGTGTGTCTTATGCGAAAATAAACACCTTAGTCAAAATTGTAGAGCGGTACGGAAAATTACACTCGCGATGAGAAAAGATGCTTTATTAAAAAAAGGAGCTTCCTTTCGATGCTTCAATGCCAACCACTTGGCTAAAGCTTGTAAAATTAAAACTAATTGTACTCATTGTGGGAAAAATCACCACCAGTTCATGTGCATAGAAAAGAATAAAATTAACTTAGGCGATAATTCTTAAAGAGGATTCTACTCCTAATAACGATTGTATGCTTGCGAATACAACTTCTAGAAAAAGGGATTTGCTCCAAACATTGGTTGTACGCATATACAATGGGGATATCGTAAGAAATGTTAGAATTTTATATGATACGGGATCGCAACGGTCGTATATATCAAAATTTGCTGCTAACATGTTAGGATATAATAGTATAAGTAAAGAAAGAATAGTGCATAGTTTATTTGGGGGTCGACAATGTGAAGAACTACACGATAGATATTTAATTAATTTGGGAAATATGGATAATAGTTATCGATGTAAACTTGAGGTATTAAACAAACAAAAGATTTGCTCTGAAATTTCACCTATACCGGAAGGATCCTTTATTAATGAAATAAAATGGTACGGAACTTTATTGACTGATAGAGTCACTAAAGTTAAGGATTTACTATACGAATTTTCTCCTGGTGAAATTCCCGTGTTAATTGGTGCAGATGTCGCCGGAAAATTATTTACCGGAAATTTAAAACAATTACAGGGCGGATTAGTTTGCATGGGAACTCGTTTAGGTTGGACAGTTCTCGGGAAAACTGAAGGTTATGAAAATAAAAATATGAACAATCTAGTTTTCTCGCTGCATGTCAAAGAGGCAAAAATTTCCGAGTTATGGCAGCTTGACACTTTACGAATTCGAGATCCTGGGGAGAAAAAGGGTAGAGAAGAGATAGAGTTAGCCACTAAAGAACATTTTCTTAGTAATATAAGAGTAGATGAAGAGGGTAGATCTGAAGTTAGTCTTCCATGGATGCAGGGCCACCCTAGACTACCCAGTTACGAAAATATCGCTCGACGTAGATTAAAAACATGTGTCGATTCATTAAAAAAGATAGGAAAATTAGGTGATTATAATCAAATATTTAATGAATGGTTAGACGAGAAAATATTAGAAAAAGTTGATCAGAGAAAAACGTTAGGTAGTGAGCATGTTCTTCCTCACAGCGCAGTGTTTAAAGAAAACTCCACTACAAAGGTGTGGCCGGTTTTTGATGGTTCAGCTCGCGAAAAGGACTCACCATAGATAAATGATTGTATTGAAAAGGGACCTAACGTCGTAGAACTGATTCCTTCTGTTTTAAACAGATTTAGATTGGGGAAAATAGGAATAATTGCTGACATAAAAAAGGCTTTTTTTACAGATAGGCATTAAATAACAAGAACGAAAAATCATGAGTCAAGCATAGATTATGTAACACATTCCAACGCTTCCAAAATAATTTTACAAATCATACCGTTTAATAAGCTGAAAGATAACATCTAAGTAAACAATTTGGAAAACGCATAACATACTTAAAAACATAATTTCAGGAATTTCCAACATATACAATATTCGGAAAAATATCCGATTACTTTTATTCAGCCCTGTATAGGATCTGTAAATTGGTATATATACTACATAGGATGCTAAATTTTAGTTCAGTTAGGAAACGCGCAGCACAGTTTAAAATTCTCCTTCTGGAGCTTCTATCAATAAACGGAAATGTGTTCGCGAACTTTTGTGCTGCCCTGTATAGGATCTACATAATTTATACACACCAGGTAATAGACAAAAAGCGAGTTAAATTTAAAATCGCGTTCAGTAACTTAAAATGCGCTTCCAGGAATTGTTAACATACAGTGGAGAATTATTTTGTGTGTCCCTGTAAATGAACGATGACTGCTATACACACAATATTCTGTAGTAAGCCTCTTGTAATGCACCTTAGTGATATATATAAATTCCAATGCATTTAAAATAGTGAAACATTATTTAAATAAACCACAGACGATTTTTCTCCATAGACGTAATGTAACGGAATTATTTTGACTGCCCCTGTAAAGTAACTATAAGTGCTATGCACATTCTATTCCATATTAAGCTTCTTGTAATGCACCTTAGTGATGTATATAAATTTCAATGAGTTTAAAATAGTGAAACATTATTTAAATAAACCGCAAATGATTTTTCCCCATAGACCGCAATGTAACGGAATTCTTTTGAGTGTCCCTGTAAAAAAACTGCAAGTGCTACACACTTCCGTTGAAATAGGGAACATGCTATAGATAACGACAATAACATATAAAAATTGCAGAGCAATCCGAGCATATTTACGGGAGTTAGAGAACGGACAGACGGCCATACGGCAGACAAACCGAAGTCATAAACACTTTTCAAATAGGTTGGAAAGTGTTAAAAAGATCGATCATTCTTGAAATTTCTATGGTATGAAGAAGGGGACCCTCAAAAGTTGATAACGCTTCAGCATAGAAGAGTAGTATTTGGCACTTCATGTAGCCCCTACCTTTTAAGTGCCACGTTAGAATATCATTTAAAAAATGCACCTGAACAATTTAAAAACACTGCGTTAAAATTGTTAGAGTCATTTTATGTCGACAACTGTGTTACAATTGTTGATAATAAGGAACAGCTGAACAGATTTATCGAAGAGTCAAAAACTCTTCTTAACAATGCTAAATTCGAGCTTCGCGGGTGGGAACATAGTTTTCGAGAAGTTTTTACAGGGGAAAATGTTTCTGTTTTAGGGCTAATGTGGGATTTTAGAAGGGATACACTAGCAGTTGATTTAAAAGAAATTTCAGAAGATGATCGCCAAGTAACTAAAAGAAACATTTTATCGGCTGTTCACAGAATTTTTGATCCTATTGGATACACATGTCCTGTAACATTAGAACCTAAAATATTATTACAGGAGTGTTGGAAAGCTAAAGTGACATGGGACACGGAATTACCTGTTTCTATCAAGAAAAAATTTGAAAAATGGAAAAAACAATTAGGAAAATTAGGGACTATTGAAATACCTAGGTGTTTTTCACGAGATGCAGATAAGTTGCATTCCTTGCACTTTTTTGTGACGCTAGTAAAGTAGAGTATGCTACGTGTATATTTATACGGACCGAAAATGAGAACGGTGGTTTCTGTCAGTTGGTTCAAGCAAGATGCCGAGTTGCTCCTATGAAAACAATTTCCATCCCGAGGTTGGAATTATTGGCTTGTAATATTGGGGCTAGATTAGCAAATAGTGTTAAAACTGATTTGAAATTAGATAAAATTGACATTTTTTATTGGACTGATTCGGCCAATGCGCTTTACTGGATAAAAAGAAATGAAAATTGGGCACCTTTTCTTTACAAACGAGTGTCCAAAATTCGCTCATTAAGTGATCCTTCAAAATGCCACTTTATTCCTTGCCAATTGAATCCTGCTGACCTGCCTTCAAGGGGTTGTACCGCTGAGGTTTTAGCTCGAGATAAATGTTGGGAGGGACCGCAGTGGTTGGGGAAAACCCCAGGAACGAGTGGCCAAAATCAGAAATGTTTCCCGATTACGAGACTATCCATGCAGAAAGAAGAAAAACAATTATTAGTGCTAACAATGTAGTTGTTCACAGTGAACAATTTTACACTAGAATTTTTTCCTACGATAAATTAGTAAAAGAAATCGCGTGGATATACAGATTTTACAAAAAATGTAAGAAAGCTAAAGAAGAGAGAGAATTTAAAATTTTAACTGTAGAAGAGCAGAATGAAGCTGAAAATATATTATTAAAATTAGTTCAAAAATCGTTTACTGGTCCCCAAGATAAACGTTTAAAAGCATTTCAGACCATGACAGATTAGGCTGGAGTTCTGCGGTTGAAATCACGCATACATTGGAGAGCGGATCTTAGGAATTTCAGATTTCCTATTATCCTTCCACATGACCGTCCCGTAGTTGAAAAAGTAATTAGATCTAGACACTTGAAACTAGGACATGCCGGGGTACAAATTATGATGTCTAATTTAAGGGAAGATTTTTGGATCTTAAAATTCCGAAAAACTATCAGAAAAATTATTTGAAACTGTGTACGTTGTAAAAGATTCAATTCAAGACCTAAACCTATTATTGAAGCACCTCTTCCGGAAGATCATATAAAAGACGCTGCAGTATTCGAGGTTGTAGGAACTGACTACGCCGGTCCTTTACTTCTTCGAGGTGGTCAGAAAGCTTGGATAGTTATTTTCACGTGTGCTGTCTACAGAGCAGTACATTTAGAGATAGCCACATCATTGCACACTTTGGGAACCTCTACTCTAGTGACAATTCTCGGTGGTAGATGAGAGAAAATTGATCCCTTAATATTTACCTATTTAAAGACAGTGAACAATTTAATAGTTTATTGAAAGGACAAACATTTATGTTGATATTTAACAAAATTTTAATTACATGCTGATGTAAATTTGACAAATTTTTAAATTAATAATGAATTTTATGCAAAAGTATATCTATATACATATGCCTCATAAGTCTTTATAACACAAATAAGAGAAAATTTGAAAAATAACAAAATGAAACCTAAAACTTAAATAGTATGAAAGAGGGACCACATCAATTTCTCTGTTCTACGTATTATAGATATTATTTAAACTCTAAATATAAAACATATGAATTTGTGCATTAAACATGATATGTATTTTTTAAAAACATTAAAAATACTGTAAATTTAAAGTTTAAAAAACTTTAATAAAAATTCATCTGACCTATTTAAATTTTGACTATGGTGAAATACTTTTCTTAACCCTTAATATACCAAGGGCGGTCTACTGAAGATCCCAGAATGTTATTGTTCGTGATCCTGCCGTATATATAACAACTATTTTACTCCTGATTTCTCTATGATTCCAGAATTGGATTAACATAAGTAATGTGTAATTTTGCTTATAAAATGTTCTATAAAATTAACGGCAAAAGAAGAAAAATCAGTGGTGTCCCACCAGGACACCACTTGGTATTCTATGCTTCAAAGGCTGGATGTTGTTATCCTTGTTCTTTGCAAACTCTGAAGATTGTAAATTTTGAAAAATGCCTCGTAAAGGACTCTCAGAAGATGAAATTCGTCAACTGATGAATGACAGTTATTTGAGTGGAAGATGTCTTGAGCACATCTGATGAGGAATATTTTTCACCAGTAGGTGTGTCAGAATCCGAAGACAATCATGAAGTGAATTCTGAAGAAAGGAACATTACCAGCACATCATCTGATGACATTGCGGATGAAGATGATGAGTTCATTGCAAAATCAGGATGAGTGTGGCGAAATTCCGTTTCCCCGGTAACTGGGCTTGAACAATGTAGCATTGTCAGAGGAACATCTGAGTGTTCAAATGATGGTGACCCGCAATTTTCAAAGTTTCCCACTTATTTCTTGATGATAAAATTGATGATACTATATGCACCTTCAACGATGCTGAAGCATCATGTGATTTTCAAGATTGTAATGCAAATTCTTCTCCGAACAGAATAAGAATTTGGACAGATGTAGATCCTGTTTAAATAAGAACTTTTTTATATAATACTGAAATAAGGGTTTTTTGTTGGTGTACTACTGACCTCCAGAAAACAAAAGAACATGAGTTTGGTAATTGACACATCAAACAAATTTAGCGGTTAACATGAGGGATGTTTAGTTTTTGCTGGAGTCTTAAGAAGACCCTAGCTTGGTAAAGTACATTGAAAAGGAAGGCTTGGTACATTAAAGGTTAAATCCAACATGGTTGTAGCTGCAAATATTCTTTTTGCTATACATATGCAGATGCAAGATGATCGTTGTGGCAGCATGATTACGCAAGACGTATATGCGAAACTTTTCCCAAAAATTCCAATGAAAAAAAAAACTGTTAACATTTTTACCTCTAAAAATTTTATTCTTACAGTAGAACTTAGAGGTATGGTCAATGTTGAAGAATATAAAATATTATAATCCTTTGGGGGGATAAACTCTATAATCAGAATTAAGCCACTGTGTTAACCGAAATATCTAAAAACTGAAATTAGATTTTTATACTAAAAATAAGACAATAAATAATGTTTTGTATAAACATCTATGGAATCTTCTATCGATTAGTGTTTTAAATGCATATATTTATAAAATATATATAAAAAAATGAAGCATATCATAATTAAACATATGCATTACATCTATCTACATCAAATTTTACTATGCCATTTAATTAACATAAATATTCGTTATAAATCATTTCTTTAATTAACATTATTTGTTATTTTCATATTTCAATATTTATCTTTTAACTTCAAATTTTGATTTAGGTTACTTAAAGTTAAAAATATAACATATAAACATGTAATATTCGATTACTTTAAAAATAATACTATGCAATTTTAAAAGCATTTGAGAACCTTAACCCAGTTTCAACGCGGGTTACACCAGTTACTTTATATCGTAAATACATTCAAATTTTCATACCTTGAATAATAAAATAAATATACATTGACGTTTGTGAAGATTTTAAAAATCATCTTCGACATTTCAATAGATTTATATCATCATAGTGTTAGGTAAGATGCACTCCTCCAAAAAATACATTTGATATCCGTCTAAAAGTTTTCTAGGGCTTTGGCTTATTTATTTGTATTTGTCTTAAAAAACTAGTATTGATAAAATTATCAATAAAAATGCAGAAACACTCTGCAGGCCACATATATTTGAACATACGAAAATAGTAAGAGCAAATAGCTCTGCTACATAAACAAATCCTGAGAGAGCTCTATTAAAGGAACAGCTCTAAGAAACAACAGTAAAACAGATGAACTGCTCTGAAAATCAACTTGCTAAAAGAATAAAAGCTCTGCCACCAAATCGCTGATTGCATAAAATTCCCCGTGATAGAATTATACATAATTTTTAAAAATTTGATTTGGGGGCTCGTAAAATACCTTATTTCACTTATTGGCGGTACAAAGACAGGCCTTACAACATCAGTATGAATAGAGGATACCATGTATTATACTGCGTCTATTCAGTATGAATTATTCTGTATAATTCATGTAGCATATATTCAGAATGGATAGAAGCTAACTGTCATGCCTGGTGACGTCAGGTTTATGGCAACCCTTTTTTCTCTCTTCTACTACTGAGTAAAAGAGACGATAGGAGAGTTTGGCGGGAGGCCAGAGTGATAGATTGTGTGTGTGTGTGTGTGCGTTGGCACGTAGTTATGAAAATGAGCCCAATTATGTTAGTAGAAAGAGTAATATAGTTAACTGCTGCTACTGGTATTCTGTATATATCTATGTGTGTTCTTCAACGTTTTTTTGTTGTGACGTGCTGTCCCAATAAACTGGTTTATTATCAAAATGGCTGCATTCCTGTGTATAATGGAATTATAAGAACAAAAATGGTATTCGCAAAATATCGAGCTTTAAAATTTAAAAAGGAGTGAACGAGGAGAAACCCGAAAGAAGGCTTTTTTTAAAGGACATCAAACACTCATCTTACTCAAACCGGAGCTTGGATTTATGATTGAAGTAAGTTGCATGCTTCTGTATGTTTCTACCTGAAGCGAAATAAAAAAGAAATTGACCAGAATCATATTTGAGAAATATTTTATGATTGAAAACAATGTGTTAACTTTAGTAATATGAGAGTTATTTGAGAGTATATTTATAGTATTAATAGATTAGTGTTAAGAGTAAAAAGTTAAATGTTTAATATTAAAGGCCTAAGAAAAGAAGATTTAGTTGTTGTAGCCACATAATTGGGCATAAAAGTGGAAAGTGACCACAGGATAATTGATTTGAAAGCATTAATTGAGCAAAGCGATCAGAATGCAAAAGATAGTGAATTTATAAAAGAATTTTTAAATACAACGGTGTCAGATCGCATCGAAAAGGAAAAGCATGACGCAGAAGTTGCGAAATTTGACAAAGAAAATTCAAAGTCAGAACAAGATACGTTATTGGAAATCGGAAAAACTAAGCTGGAATTAGTTAAAGCGCAAATAGAGATGGCGAAAATCCAAAACGAGTATAGAAATTCTGACATAGGGGGAGGGGGGGATGAACCCAAGCCTAATTCGTTAGAAGCACTAATCAAAAGCGTCAAAACTTTGACTATTACAGTCCCCAGCAGACCCGAATCATGGAATTTATTTTTTACTTCGCTCGAGAAAGCATTCGAAATTAAAACTGTCGCAGAGGAATTAAAGGTTGAGATTTTGTTTAATTTGGTAGGGGAACGAGCAACGCATTTGTTAGTGTACGCAAACACGGAAAAAATGAAAGATTATCAGAAGGCCAAGGCGTTAATCTGAAAAAGAATTTCAACCCACACCAGAGGCTTGCCTCGAATACTTTCTCTTCGCGAAAAGATCGAGAAATGAGAATCATATGAAATTTGCGAGTCGGCTCAGAGCCAATTGGGATTTCTATTATGAATTGAGAAAAGTAAATGATTTTGACACGCTTAATGAGTTAATTGTCAGCGACAGATTATTAAGTTCACTAGATTCGAAGACGCGAAGTTATGTCAGGATAAAACAATTAGATAATTGGTTAAAACCACGGCAAATACGGAATTATGTGATAATTGGTTCACGTCACATTTTCGGAATTATATGATAAAACGGTAAAACCCTGCAGTCACGACGAATCGGGAACTGTAAATTACAATAATGGAAAATATGTACCACCCCATGTTAGAAATAATTTTAACTTTCGTGGCGACAGAAAGATAAATGCGTCTACTAGAGAATGTAAGCTTTGTAAACAGACAACACATTTGCGATTTTGTCCGAATAATAGATAAAGAGATAAAATTGGAAGTTTGCAAAATCAAACAAAAAAAGATTCTTTGATCGGAAAAAATAAGCAGGATGATAAAATAATTGCCAAGGTTGAAACACTTTGATTTTGGAAACGAGCCAATAAATACAAGACCTTTCCAATATGAACATTTGAGGATAGGGGGGGGGGAGAAGTTAAATGTGTTTTAGATAGCGCGGCAGAAATACCTGTGATAAATTCTAATCAATTACCGGATTCATTGAGAAATAATGAAAACTCAAAAATTCAGTTAATATCGGCTTTTGGAGAAAGAATATCTGCGGATCTTGCGACATTGCCGGTAGCTCTAAAATCCTGAGAGTCAAATTGCTTGTTAAACAGTGTAGACGTACTGTTTGCCGTTACGGATAAATTATATGGGACATGTATTATAACACCGGCAGTTCATGAAATATTACAGTTAGTTAGTAACGAGGGAGGAGAGGGGATGCCCAGACAGAAATGTTCTTTGGCGACAGTAAATGGTACGCAATCGGAAGAGGGTAATGAAATTGAAAGGCAAAAGGGGGAAGACAGTCAAATGGAGGGGGATGATATAAATATTGAAAATTTATGCTGACGAGGTGAAAATCAAAGCGCGGAGAAAGAATTAATGATTAGCTGTATTGAAAGGAAAGATAATAATGGAGATTTGAATGTGGGTCAGAGATCGGACGCAAGTGTATACAGGGAGCAACAGAAGAGTTGCGAAACATTACAGGGTGCTTTCAAAGACGCGGAAAAAGGAAAAACGGGTTCGTTATAGTAGATAATTTGCTTTATCTTAAAGAAAGAGTCACGGGGGATTGTGTTATGCAATTGGTTGTACCAAAGGTAAAGAGAGGAGAAATTTTAAAAATTGCGCATGAATCAATTTTTGTTAATCATCTCGGCATGAAAAAAACAAAAGAAAGAATTCGTTATTCATTTTATTGGCCGAATATGTCACGGGATGTAGAGGATTATTGTAAATCTTGTAAAGACTGCCAGTTACGGAGTATAGAGAGGGGTAGTGATCAGATACCTATTGTCCCAATTGAGAGACCGGAACTTCCGTTCGACGTTGTAAATATTGACATAATTGGAAAAATCGAACCACCTTCAGCGCGTAGACATTAATATGTACTTACCTTAGTGGATCAGCATTCGCGGTGGCCGGAGAAGAATAATTACGGCTTAAGCTACGTGCGATGCATTATTAGAAATATTTATGCGAACAGGGATACCCCGCGTAATAGAGAGTGACCAGGGTAGAAATTTTGTTTCAGGTTTAATACAGGAGTTTCATGCTAGGCTAGGGGCGGCTCCTAGATTTGCAACGCCAGGGCATCCACAAAGCTCGGGATTAGTGGAGCGATATAATCAGGTTCTGAAACGCATGTTACACCATATAATTCGGAGTGATTCAAGAAATTGGGATAAACACATCCCTTATTTATTATTTGCCTATAGAGAAATTTCGAATAGTACCACGGGAGTATCGCCATTCAAATTAATGTACGGAAGGGAGGCCAGGGGCCCATTAGCAGTATTAAAATCTACATGGTCAGGAGAAATCCCACTACCCATAAATCTTGGAAAGAGCGCAACCGAATATCTTCAGGAGTTAAAAATTAATTTAGAAAGGGCGGAGGAGCAAGCGGCAATAGTAGTGGAATTTAAACAAGGCTCGTATGCGAAGTACGCTAATCAGAGAGCGATTTACAAGGAATTTAGACCGGGGGACCAGGTATATCTATTAATCCCGGATTCCACGAACAAACTTTATGCTAGGTGGACGGGACCAGCCGAAATTGTAGCACGCTGGAAGCCTGATTCTTACAAAATAAAATTAACAAACGGGAATGTTAGGAATCCACGTAAATAAGATAAGAAAATTTACTCCTAGGGTACGGGCGGTGGGAGTAATCTTTGAAAATGAAGAAGAATTAGGAGAGGTCCATCCCACCCCCAGTGTGAAAGATAACCCAAATTTATTTAACATAGAAGAAGTAGATTTGAAGTAGTTAGAAAGGGCAGAAAGAAAATAGATGTTAGATTTATTATACAAATATAAAGATTTATTTTCAAAAAAAGTACAAATAGGTCAGGTAGGAGAGCACAAAATTAGATTAAACGGCGCAGAGATGAAAAAGCCCTATGTTTATCGAATCCCAGAGGCGTTGAAGCCACAAGTAGACAAACAAATCGACGAAATTCTAGAGTTATGACTGATCGAAGAGAGTGATGCGGAGGTGCCACACCGGTAGTGTGCGTGATGAAGAAAGATGGTGCTCTCCGACTGTGTGCAGCTTTTAGAGCTTTGAACGCAATCACAAAAACCGACGATTTACCGATGGAAAACGCAACGGATCTTTTGTTCAATATTGACAGGGCCAATGTAATAACTACAATCGACCTTTTAAAAGGATATTGGGCCATACCACTGGAAGCAGAAAGCCAGGGGTAGCATGTTTTAAGACTCACAGGGCTCAATATCGCTTCAAAGTGATGGCCTTTGGGCTCCGGAATGCAGCTGCGACCTTTCAGAGAGAAATAAATAAAGCGCTTTCCAAATACAAGAACTTTGCTAGAGCATATATCGACGATATCGCTGTTTTTTCAGAAACATAGTCAGAACACATTACGCATCTTGACACGTTATTTTCTAAACTTCGAGAATTACGGTTCTCAGTCAACCTGAAGAAGTGTGACTTTGCGAAAAACCAGATTAAGTATTTAGGACATGTCATCGGGTCCGGCAGCCATCGAACCGACCCAGACAGAGTCGACGCCATTCGAAAATTGGCCGTTCCAGAAACAAAAAACAACTTAAGAGTGTCCTCGGATTGTGTAATTACTACTGCGATTACCTGCCTACGTATACCGAAACAGCATACCCATTGACAGAACTTACTAAAAAGAACAGTTCTGAGAAATTGTGCTGGTTGGAGGAACATGATAAAGCTTTCAACTAACTAAAGAGGGGTCTCGTTGAGGCACCTAGCCTTTATACACCAGTGATAGGGTTACCTTTCACCATACAATGTGATGCATCTGCAATAGGCATCGGTGCATGTCTATCTCAACAGAAAGATGAAAGACTATATCCAGTTAGTTATGCCAGTCAAAAGCTCACCAAAACTCAACAGGCTTGGCCGACCATTGAACGGGAGACCTATGCGGTTATCTGGAGTCTAAAGAAGTTCAAAACTTGGATTTTTGGTTCGCCCGTGGAACTTATCACCGATCACAACCCACTGACTTTCATCACCAAAAATGCTCTCCAATCTTCCAAACAGCGATGGGCATTAGCGTTGCAGAAATATGACATCATTATTTCACAATGTCCTGGTTCAAAGTTGACGAATGCGGATGCACTGTCTAGACTGGAGACAACGGAATAATAAAATGACTATTAACTTTCGATAAACATTCAATGACTTTTAAAAACAAAAAAACTTTTTTGATAGTTCACATTTGTTTATGTTGCAGCTGTAACTCTATTTCATATTAATTTGTATTCTATTTCTCATTTGTTATTTGTATTTAGTATTATATATTATGAAACATTAGTTGTATTTTTATATTGCAGTAGCTAGCATGAGTTTCCTGAGATGTCCCAGAGGTGTTTTAAGGATTATTTTGTATTTCTTTATATATATATTGTTCATCATTATTCATTAGTAGTTTGATGTTATAGAATGAAATGTAGTGACGTCGCCAGTCTGGATTTCAGATTGCAATAGTGGTATACCCCTTTTACAATCTTAGGTGGGGGGTGTCATGCCTGGTGACGTCAGGTTTATGGCAACCCTTTTTTCTTTCTTCTACTACTGAGTAAAAGAGACGGTTGGAGAGTTTGGCGTGAGGCCAGAGTGATACGTTGTGTGTGTGCTTTGGCACGTAGTTATGAAAATGAGCACAATTATGTTAGTAGAAAGAGTAATATAGTTAACTGCTGCTACTGGTTATTCTTTATATATCTATGTGTGTTCTTCAACGTTTTTTTTGTTGTGACGTGCTGTCCCAATAAACTGGTTTATTATCAATATGGCTGCATTCCTGTGTATAATGGAATTATAAGAACAAAAATGGTATTCGCAAAATATCGAGCTTTAAAATTTAAAAAGGAGTGAACAAGGAGAAACCCGAAGGAAGGCTTTTTTTAAAGGACATCACACTAACATAAACTCTAAATTTTATTAGTATGTAAATCTGTAAGAACAGGCTCCCTTTCCCACTGTCATAAATCAAGGGCTATAAAGCTATCAGTGCAATTGTAATTTTTGTGCTGAATTACACCTTGACATTAGAAACAAATTAATTTTTTCAATACATACTGTGTCTCCATAGAAAAACAATAAAATATATATATAATAGTTACATTCTTAATAAATTGCAACACCAATTGTATTACAACTGGTGTATCTGTATTATAAAGTACATATATAATACATATGATTCTTAACAACTGTACACAAAACTAACTCATCAATCTACTTTTATTTTACAGGTATGCTAAACTGAAAGTTTTGCGGTCTTTTCATCATTCATAAGGATGATGTAGGCGAATTTGAAAAAATCGGATTGTTTTCTACACACTTAATTTAATTAACATCGCTTTTGAATAAAATTTGGTAAATTGCTCTTCACGCTTCTTTTAGAGGAAGAGAAACTTTCATTTAATACATGTATATAGTTTTTATTTAATTTTTGCTATTTATCAAAATAATGAACTTGATTAAGAAGAAATAATGAATACATTATAATATCGCAAAATGACATAGATTTGTTTTTATTAACAGCTTACTTAAGTTTTATATTTTTCATTAACGGATGTATCCTATAAAGACAATAAAATATGTTTTTGTACCAGATGTTTCATACTGATTAATTATTAAAATAGTAAGAAAGATCTATATTTGATATTTGAATGTGCTTTAAAATGTCTAAAATATGTTAAAGATACATTTTCTCTTTTAATTCTGATAAGGTAACTTTCTTAAGTGATGTGTATGTAACAAATATATAGCCCGAGAGTAGCAACTAGATTTTTGTCCTTTGATTTCTTTAAAAATTAAATTAACTTATTTGAACACTTTTTTATAATAACATTTTTATTTCACACAATTGTAAATACCTAAACCAACATGAGTGAAAAAAATGACCCGGGCCAGGACTCGAACCTGGGATCATCAGCGTAACGTCCTCATGCTCATCAGCATGTTACGCTGAACGTCCCAATTTCAAGTCGTGGCCTCGGTCAGTTTTTTCACTCATGTTGGGTTTGTGTATTTAAAATTGTGTGAATAAAAAAAGTTATTATAAATAAAGTGGTTAGACGTATTTTGTTTATGTGCTCGAATATTGAACACTTTTATTCTAAACTAAAATTAATGAAAAATCTAATAAAATGATTCAAACAATTGGAAATGCTATGAATTTGTATATAAAAATCTGTCAATTATTTTTTAAACATTTTTTTAAATTTATTATTAAATATAACACTTGTTAAATATTTGAATTGAAATTCAAAACTTCTTACTACTGAAAATATTTATTCTAATCGTAAAACTCAAATTTTAATGAAACGAAATTCTATTCCTTCTTTAATAACTTGTAACAATTTCTATTTCCAAAATATTAATTTAACCATATTATGACAAAGCGAAGTTTAACTGAAATTCGTATGATGATGATAAATCTTAAATAAAGAGAAATTTCTAAATCAAAATTTATTGACCCTTCAAAATCATTCAGTATGTATTCGGTAGAACTTTAAGCCATAAATTCAAATGTCAACGTTATGCTTTATCATTATTAACTATTACATTTAATTTGTTCAAACTGCGTTGTAGATAATTATAATTTCAATTTAGAAATATTGATTTTAGTACGTTAATTAGTTACATGTTACATGAAATGGAATATTTCAATTTAATTTTAATTACGTCCTATTACTGGAAGTAATATGTATTGTATTATGGTAGCAAACAAAATTTGGTTGAAAATATTTCAATTTGTAGGACGTTTTTATGTCCTAAATAAACAGAATTATCAAAAAACTTTTTTTGTATTGACCATTAAGCATATTATATTAACTTTTTTTCAGGAGAGCGTGTTTTTTGTTGCATCGAGTACTATGCCTAAGATTTCATTTTTTAAGTAAAATGTAGAAAGTTGTGCCACAACTCTCTATTTTGAGAACTGTAACGTAGAGTCTACTAACTCCCTGATATACCTAAGTGCAACATACGTATACATTTTCACCTCTTAAGCAGAAAAGTAAAAATACATACTATACGAACATACGTGTCACAGAAAAAAAATATATTTACAAGTGTATTGCTCAGAATGTTAAATCATAAATATAGGTTCAGTATTATGATTATTAACTATTACTTCCAATTTCATATAAAAGATTAATATACAATGAAAATTAAAAAGTAGATATATTACTTTCAATACCATAAGAAATTATATAGTAATTACAATGTAAAATTTATATTTAACTTGCAAACGCAGCTGGGAACCGGCTCCAGTCTAATTTGCTTTTTTGTAGAAAATAAAATTTTTAAATCTCTTAACAATTTATAGTTTTATAATAAACTGAAGTAATACGGACTTAATGGAATTATTAATCGTTGCTGGTGCAACGTTGCTGGTGCATCGTTGCTGGTGCAACGTTGTCATAGAAATGACAGCATTTTCTCTTTCGAAATTGAGATTCGCTACGCGAAATTGAAAACATAACTTTATAAAATGAGCAATAAAAAATGTTTTCTCATTCAAAATGCAAAACATAACCTAAAATTTTCAATTGTTGTAAATTCAGATGAAGAAATCGCTAATCTTTCACTTACGAAGGAAAACCTCGTCATAACAACAAGCATTTTTGGCTATAAAATCTTACTGTAGCAGACCAACTCGAAAAACATCCCTCTGTGGAAGTTTATTTCAATCGCCAGAAAATTGGCATTTCTTAAAAATTTTAAAAGTTCGTATACATTAAATTTATTAATATAGTTTACTTTTTTTTTAAATGATTCTCGAAATTCGAGCCATACAGAGAAATAAACTATTACATTATATGACTAAGATATCTAGAGAAAATTAGTTCATAAAAAAAAGTTCTCATATTCAGTGGAAGGAGGACATTTGAAAATCAGAATAATAAAAAAAATCTGTACGAATAACGAATAAACTTTTTCGGAAGGAATACAAATCTTACAATATTGTGCAAATAGGTTAAATTTGAAATAATTTCATGTGTTATTTTCATTGGAGGGGATCTAAATCATCCGCTAATTTGGAAAATCTAGGAATATATAAAATAAATTAATCTAATCTAAAAATCCGAAATCCGAGCCTTAGGTACATTTTTACCTGTCTTAGTTTTTCAAAACCAAAAAAAAAATATATATAGAAAATTTCTATGTGCATTAAATTTTCCTTGCCATCGCCAACAAACAAACAAACACTATTTTTTTTTATATAACTATTACAAGATTCTAGCAATGTCGGGAGATAACATGTCTTTGAAAAGTGTCTTTTAATGAGAAAGCAAATCCAAGTCAATAAACGAGACAGGATGATTTTATGTTTTCAAACATTGTCATCACAACTCCAAAGTAGCAAATAATCTTTCACATTTTCTGCACTTCATGCTCTTGCAGTGACGACTGTTAAACAAATTAATAATATGAAAATGTCTCTGTCGGTTAAAAAACTATCAGCGAAATATTTATTGTAAAAGTCCGTTAAACGTAGTGTTTTTCATGCAAGTTCAATAACATTAAATCACACAGCTCCTCCTTATATGAGTCTTAAACTATACTGGTATAGTATTTCGGACGTAATCGTGATGAAAACACTTGCATGCTTTTTATTTTTTTGTGACCTTGTAAACGAACTGTAGCAGCTACATACTTGATTAACGGACTCATTCGAGATGTTTGTAATAGTTTTGAATTTCTTTATTATTTCAGACGTTGTCGTGATGACAAGATTTGTATTCGTTGTCGTGTACAAGATATGTATATAAGTATTTAGGTTTGGAAATATTCAGGAACTGGAATAGGTCGATTTCTAAAGAAATCATTCTAAAAATCAGTTTTTCCTTATGCCGTACAATGCCCTTATGTTCAGTAACACTAGATGCCCGGGAATGACTCCTCTAGTTTTCTTAAAATAATAATTTAAAAAAAAATCTCTAAATTTATAATGATGTTACCTCCCGACCAGCAAAAAACTGAAACAATATTATTAAAGAGCAAAATGTCTTAAAAATATACTACTAAATAAAATCTTTCCCCTCAGTAATTAGTTACAATAATAATAGGTTACTTGAAACTGCAACGGAGGGAAAGATGAAACTTATTAACAGAAAGTAACTCTTTTTGTCCCTCCCTAATTCTCATGTCAAACAATCAGCAACGTATGTATTTCATATTTGTCAATTGAATTAAGAGAAATATAGTTAGGAACAATGATAGGTAATGAAAGTAGAGGTACAAAAACCGTGACGTGTATGTTACACTAAAATTTATATCATACATAAACAGTGATAATGTAAAAATATTGCATTTTATATGTAATTCTATGCTTATTGTCGTTCAAGTTAGACGGACGCTCTATACTTTAGAAATATCTGTTGATTTGTTGCATAAAAGATGAGTAATAAGGAATCTAATGATTTAAAATTACATGACAAATATGAAAACTAAAATATATATTTTAAAAACTAATTTTAATTGTTTTTATTACTTGTAAATGAACAAATATTTTACTTCATTATTTCAAAGAATCGAAAGGACAATAGAGGAATATGTTAACTCACTTATATAACTTTTTAACATATTGATATATGATAAAGGAAAAAATTAAATATATATATATATTTTTTTTTTATCATGCAATTTCCAACTAGGGCAGTTAAAAAAAAAATCACGTGAATTTTTTTGTCAAAAACCCGTGGAAGAAATTTTTTCTGAAAATATATTAAAAAAATAAAAAATAAAAATTTCATTTAAATTCAGTTACCTTATTTCCTGGCAAAGGTCGCTATCAACACCACAAAAAAAAAAAAAAAAAAAAAAAAAATATTGCGTTGTATCTGCGCTACCTATTCTTAGTTTCAGTGCTACGTGTTTTTAACTTAAGGCCATAACACAGTGATACATAAAAAATATTTAAATGTTGTTTTCATTTTCTCACTCGGGGCGTTAACAGTATAAAAAAGAGTGTTTGATCGAATATATGAGCCTAATTTAAACTTGGAGTATGGCTGCCGCATGAGAAAACATTAAAAAAATCCATTCTAAAATTTCATTTATGTAATTTTCCCACTGTACCAAAACCTACCATGTGAATTTTTTTTACCAAAATATAAATTAGACAGTGGTAGAAGCTTTTTTTTGTATAAATACACAAAAACAAAATTTTGCTAGATTTATCTACCCCATTTGTTTCCAGGGGCGCGCAGCCAACGCACAAGAAAATTTTAGTCAATCATATTTAAATAATTTAAACTTAGAGTATACGTTAAACCATATGTTAAAACAAAAAAAAAAAAAATCATTTGAATGTTTTAGCTATGAAATTTCCACCAGAGAAATTAGGAACATAAAAAAAAAAAAATTGTGATGTGAAATTTTTTATAAAAATAAAAATTTCACCGTGGCAAAAGCTTATTCCAAAGATTTATATATATATATATATATATAAACCACTATAAAAAATCAAATTTATTTCAATTTATTTACTATTTTCCGCTACAAATGCGAATGGAAATTATGTTGAATCTGCACAACCTATTTTGCACTGCAGTACAGCTGTCATATAGTGAAATAAAAAAATTACAAATAATAACAATAATATTAATGATAATTTGGTGGGCCTACTTCCTCACAGGTAACACTATAAACACAAAATAAAATTTTAATGAACCTGTATTACCTATTTTTAACTTTGCATATGGTTCAATATTATAAAACATAAATAGATCTATTTTAACACTAGAAGCGCCAGAGTAATAGATATGTAATTTAGCACCAAGAGCACTACAAGCGTAAAAAAATTCTTAATATGTGAACATTTTCTTCAAAACACGAATTTGACCGTGGCAGAAGTTTATTCTGAAATTAAATAAATAAATATATATATATATTAAAAATCGATTTTATTTAAATTTAGTTATGCTATTTCCCGTCAGGATATGCTATAAATAAAAAGAAAATTGTTTAGCATCTCTGCCACATATTTTTAATTTCAGAATATCACTCAAACAGTGCAACATAAAAAATAATATATATATATATCCATATACTTTAAGCTAACCCGCTTTTTCGTTTACCATGCAAAAATCGCTTTTATACGCGTGCGCGAGCATTCAGCCAATCAGCTAGAGGATTTTACTGTCCACATCAATTTGGATTCCGGTATGTTTTAGCCAATGAGGTGAAGGCTTTTTCCTCTCTCTAAAAGCATATTTGGATTACAATTCCATGTGGGTGTTGAAACTTTATGGATTTCTTTTATTAAGGTATTTTTTCATTTTACCGTATTTATTTTCTTTTTATGTCGTATGTATTTTACTACTTTGAATTTTTTATAACTAACCCTTTTTTTGAGAGAGCGGCACGAAAGTTCGCAAATCGTTTCCGGTGTAAACAAACTATTAAGATGCAAGTGTAAAATTTCAGTTTTTTAAACTTTTCATGTCCTTCTGTATACATTTTAATATGTAATTCTGTGTGATATGATTAAATTCAGGTTTTCTCAGCGACGATCACAGTATTTTTACCAAATAATTTTTGTATTAGTCAAGCTTTTTTGGTTATTAAGCATAGCTAAACACGAAAGAAAACTTTGTTATTTTAAGATTTTTATGTGAATGATTTGCATACATTTATAAGGCGAGTTTCACTGAATAATTCAAGAAAAAAAAATCTCATCATTATACATATTTAGTTATGCATTATTAATTATTTACTTGGCCTTTACTTTTAATATTTCAAACTTACAGCTAAATGTAACTATTAAAACATTTGAAATACTGTATTCGTAAAATGAAATTTCACCTTAAACACTCGACAATTACTTTTAGTTATGCATTATTAATTATTTGCTTGGCCTTTACTTTTAATATTTCAAACTTACAGCTGAATGTAACTATTAAAACATTTGAAATACTGTATTCGTAAAATGAAATTTCAGCTTAAACACTCGACAATTACTTTTAGGTTAAATTCAGGTTTTCTCAGTGACGATCAGAGTATTTTTACCAAATAATTAAAAGTACTACATGCATGCATCTATCTATCTATCTATCTATCTATCTATCTATATATATACACCCTTAAATCTGCATAGCTTAAAACCTGAGTTTATGCAGATTTTAGAATTTTGCAGGTTTCTGGTCACTGTTTTGTTTACATATTTTAAACAAAAATTTCAATTTAATAATGCACTGAAAATTATAATGAATGCTTACAATTAAACACAAATAAATTGTCTTAGAAAAGCTCTCTAACCACATTGTTAACAAAACAAAAAAATTCACGAAAAACACATTATTTCCCCGATATTTTCCCACAACTAATCAATAAATTTCATGATATTTTATTGTGATTTTAAACCAACTTTAGTACTTTTCTGTTATACGGACACTATGCCAAAATGTATGTATGTATATAAATGTATGTATGTATGTTTGGCGACAATGGTGTCCGTATAACGGAAAAATGCCTGAATTATTATTTTTTTACGAAAAACACATTATTTCCCCAATATTTTCCCACAACTAATCAATAAATTTCATGATATTTTATTGTAATTTTAAACCATGAATTTTAGTACTTTTCTGTTATACGGACACTATGCCAAAATGTATGTATGTATGTAAATGTATGTATGTTTGGCGACAATGGTGTCCGTATAACGGAAAAGTGCCTGAATTATTATTTTTTTTATATATATAAAATATAAACATAATTGGCGACACAGCAAGTTTTCTAGATTTCTCCCTGGCTCTCTAACCACATTGTTAACAAAACAAAAAATTCACGAAAAACACATTATTTCCCCGATATTTTGCCACAACTAATCAATAAATTTCATGATATTTTATTGTGATTTTAAACCATAAATTTTAGTACTTTTCTGTTATACGGACACTATGCCAAAATGTATGTATGTTTGAGGACAATGGTGTCCGTATAAGGGAAAAGTGCCTGAATTATTATATATATATATATATATATATATAATATAAACATAATTGGCGACACAGCAAGTTTTCTGGATTTCTCCCTGTATGTGAAAGTCGAAGATGAATTTCATTCATTCAATGACCTTTTTAAAAGTTTCAAGTTTGGATTGAGTGCCCATGAACATAGAAACCGATACCTATTTCGATGTTTATGATTGAGTTATTTGGATATCTTTTCGTATAGCACAGAAAATCATTTCTCCCGCTTTCGTAATAGAGATAAATTCTGGTGTATTTTTTTTCTTCTTTTTATATCATAAGTACTTTTCTACTTTAAATTTTTTTAACCTAATAGTAATTGTCGCGTTTCTAAGCTGAAATTTCATTTTTCGAATGTAGTATTTCAAATGTTTTAATAGTTACATTCAGCTGTAAGTTTGAAATATTTAAAATATTAAAAGTAAAGGTCAAGTAAATAATTAATAGTGCATAACTAAATATGTATAATGATCAGAATGACATATTAAAATGTGTACAGAATGACATGAAAATTTTAAAAAACTGAAATTTTGCACTTGCAACTTAATTGTAAATTTCATTGTTTACATTGGAAACGATTTGTGGATTTTAAGAATTTGCGGAACTTCGTGTCACCAAATTACTAAATCTCTCTCTCTCACTCTCCAAAAAAAAAAAGGGTTAGTTTAAAAAAATTCAAAGTAGCAAAATACATAGAACACAAAATGAAAATAAATACGGTAAAATGAAAAAAAATACTTTAATAATAGAAATCCATAAACTTTCAACAACGACATCGAACGAACGTATCTCATCTTTTGTTTCTGATATTTGTGATAAGGAACGCTCCTTTGGCCCCGTCAGTTCATTGGCTGAATTGTAAAGGGCAAAATTGGGGGACAAAATGACTACAGCATTTCTGAGTAAAGAAAAAATCTGAAATTCACAGAAAATTTTCTGAAAGGTTTCAGCACAGGGAGAGAGGGTAAATGCCCTCTCGGCAATAATTATTTTTGTTGCAAGTTGGGTTAACTGTCTTTACGGTTCGAGTCGATTTCAGACTGAGTGTAGATTTCTGCAAGTTGGATTTGGATTAACCCGATTTTTCAAAAGTTAGTTCAGTATATTATTTCAGATTAAAACTATACCTATAATAATATGTTTGTGTGTATTGAGGTTTGTATAGATGTTTGTGTGTGTGCTGTTTTTAATAAAGACAGTTTCATTTTTCACACGAACCTTTCAAAAAATTCACATTCTTTGCGCAATCCTTTAACAAAATTCGCATTTTTTTCGTGATCCTTTAACAAAATTTGCATTTTTTTCTGTATCTTTTTTTGTCGAGATTCACATTTTTTTCAGCTATCCTTGACGTAATTCGTGTTTTTTTCAGTGATAATTTGACGAAATTTGTGTTTTTCTGCAATTTTTTTCGCGAAATTTGCGTTATTTTCTGCGATTCTTTTACGAAACTTGCGTTTTTCTGTGATCCTTAGACGAAATTTTCATTTTTCGCAACCCTTTGATAATAATCGCATTTTCTCAGCTGCCTTTTGATGAGATTCATGATTTTTCAGCAATCCTTTGATGAAATTCGTCTTTTTTTCAGTGATCTTTGAAGAAATTCGCATTTTTCTCGCGATACTTTAACGAAATTTGCGTTTTCCAGCGATATTTTGATAAAATACATTTTATTCCGCAATTTTTAGACGAAATTTGGCAAAAAAGCACGTTTTTTTGGTGAAATTTCCTGTTTTGCGATTCTTTGACAAAATTTGCTCATCTTTTGTGAGCCTTTTGTATAAAACATGTTTTTCTGTGGCCTTTTAACAAAATTTACGTTTTACATGATCCTTTGATGAAATTAGTGTTTTTCCCGTGATCATTTGACGAAATCTAGGATTTTTTTTCCCGCAAAGATTGATTATATGTTTTTACTCTGCAGGTGCCCTAAAAAGTTTGTGACGCACGTCGCTGCATTGCACACATTCTGCCAACAAAATTCATCCTAAAGAATTATTGTTTCGTTTCTGGAAATGAACAACTGTCAACTCATTGGCTGAATTATAAAGGGTGAAATGTGTAGGCATTGAGTATCATCTATACTATTAATGTCGGTAAACGTCTGTCTGTGTGTGTGTTGGTGTGTCTGGCGTCTGTAAGCGCAAAACTCTGCATGCAGACGACGGACCTAAGCGCTTTTGGTATAAAAAAATTCGAAAGGGGAGTTTTTAAAATTCACAACATTTTGCGGGCTGAGAGGAGGGGTGTGAACGAATTTTAAAAATGAGTCCGCATAAAAAATTATGGCGGCGGGGGGAAGTATGTTTTGCCCACACGGGGCGGAGACTTTTCTAAATTTTGCTGACACCACTCATATGATATATCATTCGAAAGGCCTGCGTTAGTCAAGTTCAACTCATTGGCTGAATTGTAAAGTGCTTAATGTGTCAAACATTAACGGAAAGAAAGTGCGCAATTTGTTCGTTCATGGATAAAATCATGAAATTCGTTAATCGATAGTCGATAAATTGCGAAATTCGTCAATCGATAGCGGAAAAATCACAAAATTAATTAATCGACAGTTGAAAAATCACAAAATTCATCAACTGGTTTCGGGAGAAAAGTTTTCGAATATCGTCGAATGGCTTCGAAAAAAAAAATCACATCCGTCAATTTCAGGGAAAAAATTGTGAAATTCGCCAAATGGTTTCGAAACTTGTCGAGCGACATCAGAGAAAAGAAAACTTTTTTCCATTCAATTATTGCATTTGGTGAGTGTGACTATTATGTTTGACCAGTGGTGGCAATAAAGTCCATTGCCAAATTTTCAGTATTACTCGCTGTTTGGCAAGAGGTAATTTTGTCCTATACTTCAAAACTCTTTTGATCATCACATCAGTGTGCAGGACAATTTTATGACTTTCGTGATTTTTCCGTTATCGATTGACCAATTTTACTGCTATCGATTGTTGAATTTTATAATTTATCAACTATTGATTAGCGAATTTCATGATTTTTTCCATGAACGTTTGACGAATTGCGCAAAAAAATTAAGAATATCGTTAAATTGTCTTGGGTAAAAAAAAAAATTAATATTGTCAAATGCCTTCGAGAAAAAAGTTGCAAGTTGAAACGCCTGTGACCTCTTTTTCATGTTATGCATCTCTGGGGTCCATCCCCCCACTCCCCCCCCCCAAGTGGGACACTTTTCTAAATTTCACACACACCCCTTATGTGATATATTGCTGGAAAAGTCCTTGACCGCTTATTCATGTTATGCATCTCCGGGGTCCATCCCGCCACTTCCCCTCCCCCTAAGGGAGGCACTTTTCTAAATTTTGTTGACACCCCTCATGTCATATATTGTTGGAAAGGTCTGTGACTGCTGAATCATATTATGCATCTCAGATGTCCATCTCCCCACTTTGCCCCCCCCCTCAAAGGGTACTTTCTAAATTTTGCACTCAATCCTCATGTCATATATCATTGGAAATGTCTGTGACCACTTAATCATATTATGCATCTCCGATGTCCATCTCCCCACTTTGCCCCCCCAAGGGATACTTCCTAAATTTTGTTGACACACCTCATGTCATATATTGTTGGAAAGGTCCGTGACTGCTTAATCATATTATGTATCTCCGATATCCATCTCCCCTCTTTCCCTCCCCCCAAGGGGTTCTTCCTAAATTTTGCACACAAACCTCATGTTATATATCATTGGAAAGGTCTGTGACCACTTAATCATGTTATGCATCTCTGGTGACCATCTCCCCACTTTGCCCCCCCCCCAAGGGGTACTTTCTAAATTTTGCACACAACCTCATGTTATATATCATTGGAAAGGTCTGTGACCACTTAATCATATTATGCATCTTCCATGTCACTCCACCCTCTTTGCCCCCCCAAGGGGTACTTTTGTTAATTTTGCACACACCCCTCATGTGATATATCGATGGAAAGGTCTGTGACTGCTTAATCATATTATGTTCCCCACTATGAAATTTGTCAAGTTAAAGCAACTATAAATTTAATTTTTATGGTACTATCAAGTTGTTTGCCGTCAAATTTTGACGGGTTCCATCTAGTATATATATATATATATATATACTTAAATATGGTCACAAAAATGTATTGAATCATTACTACCTATCTTTATATTGAATACGGCCGTCATAGAGTGTAACATACAAAAAAACATTGTATTTAAATTTGGTTATTGTTTTTCTCGCCAAGGGGCGGTATCGTCGTAAAAGAAAGAGAAATTCAACTTACCCTGTATAATTTTAACTGCCTGTACGCTTGGAATATAAGGAAGAAATCCATTTTTAAATTTTAGTTTTGCGATTTTCCATCAAGGGTGCTGTCAGTGTAAAAAAAAAGAAAACAATTATCTACATATAAACCTTACAATAGCAGAAGCTTGTTTCGGAGATTTTGAGAATTTTCTTTTTGGAAAGTGAGCTTGAAATGCGTTTGAAAAGTTAGTAGAAAACACAGTTACACACATAGAGTAATTATATGAAGCATCATAGGTTAAATAAATGTTATAGAAAATAGTTCTTCCAACATAAATCGGCAATAAAGCGTAATATACCAGAATTCGTTTATTTTATACTGTAAAAGAAATATAAATGTTAAACCTCATAATTTAAAATGGAAAACATATCACAATAAGCCTAAGTAACATACATAAATTTCGTAGAGTTTTAAGGGTTTTAAATATTAGAACGGCAAAAAAAAAAAATGCAATTTAAGTAATTACAAAAAGAAAACAATAAAAAACAATAAAACACATTCTGTAAATGACTATAACAACATACAAAAATTACATTACCGTCAGCATTCTACAAACACCCTATTTAAGTGTTTCAAAAAAACGTTTCATAAATTCGTTTCATAAAATAATTTCATAAAATCATTACATAAACTAGTTTCCTAAAATCGTAACATTAGGATTATATATATATAGGGTAGATAATCATTTAAATGAAAAACCAATGTGTTAAACCATAGAAAATATTGTTATAATTAATAAGTTATTGTCAGTCTCTATAATTAGATTTAATTTGCTATTTTTTGTCTCCTCGAAAACCACATTTATTTGTCGTAATAGAAAGTGTACTGAAACATATTTGATGTTTAATAACTTTGATGTTTAATAATAAAAAATTCTTGGTTTTTTATTATTTATTAGTTACGAACATTTCTATGTAATGAAAGGAACGAGATTATAAACGTGAGGAGAATTCAAGACTCCTCTATCCTTTATTCATGAAGGTTAAAAGATTACTCTTTATGTGTAGTCCTGTGCTTTTTTCAATTGCCTTTCCATATTAGAGACTGTTTTATGTTTTACCGATATTTCTTGTTTTATTACTTAGAAAAAAGAGTAATAATGAAAATAGTTATGTTAAATATATATATATATATATATATATATATAAGCAACTACTTGGTATATATATTTCAACAGGTTCGCTTTAGGTTGTTTTTACTACTTATAAGTGGTGTAAAAATTATCTTTCGTTTAATAAGTATTCATATTTATGAAAGGAAAAGATGAAGTTAAAATTGTTGTTCAACTACTATAACATTTAATTTGTGGATATACGATAAATGAATTATTTTGTCATTTGGTATGAAGATGTCATGATTTATCAATTTACATTACGGAGATACTTCAAAGCATTTTGTAACCACCTTTTTGTATGATACATTATATAAGTTAAATATTATATGTCTCTCGTTGGCCGTTGTTTGCGAATTGTCTTAGTTTTTAAATATATTAAAGTAAATGTTAAAAATATTATGTAGTTAGTACTGATTATATATATTTTTTATGTTGATAAAATTTCTGAAGACGTTTCATACATAATTTGCCGCAAAAGAAGAAATATTCAACTTTTTAACAATAAAATAAATGATCTGATTAAAAAAGTATATATATTATGAGATCTTACTTAATACTGCACAGTTGACTAAAAGTACTTGACAAATTTATAATTTAATAAAAACGGAGCATGCAATTGACATAATGTTTACACGAAATTGGTGCTCAAGCAATAAAAAAGTAGTTCCAAAATTTGATCACAGATGATTGTGTACCTTTAAATCTACAAATTAGCATACAAATCTCAAAATAACCATATACAGACAATTATTTTCTACAATGTACTAGTATCTCAGTGTGTGGAGTGATATTGAGTACCATTTTGGTTGGTTCGAGCAACCAAGAGAGTACATATCAGAATACTCTCAGTTGATTGAATAAAACATATGCTACGTAACTGGTGATATCTGTATGTTTTTATACGCGTTGAAGGCGCAGCACCAATTTGGAAATACATTTCTTAATGTTCTGAAACAAAGCTGTCAATAATGAGAAGTATTTTTGTCCTAAACACACTTTCGTTCGCCAACTATCTTCCTAGGAAAGGATTTTCTTTATTTATGTATTTTCTATGTACTTTTTGAAATTGTATCAATGTATCATTCGGGACAATACGACTTCATCATATTTTCTCTTAGCTGTACTTAAAAACTTGCCCACAATATTATTAATTTAACAGAAAATGAGAAAATTGAATGCTGCAAAGCGTAAGTTGTTTTTTATTACGCGAATAGCTTATTCAAGGACCGAAAAAGCTATATATCACTTGACAGGATATCTCCAATAAGGTGATAGTGCGCGGTAACAAAAATCTCCCTCTTATAAGTAGTATGAGCGGTGCTACTTACAGTAGGATGTTACAGTATGCTACGTAAAGAAAGGCACCACTTTTAATATTGTAGTGACGTAAAAAAATATAACTTTGAATCTAACATTTTTTAGTGGCACTGGAATAATTAAGCTTATGGAAGAATCTGCTATCTATGTGGAAGGCTTTCTACATATGAACAACATTCAAGTAACGAAGGGTCGCACAAAGAGTTTCGTTTAATATTCCTTTCAAAACACTTTGTCCTTTCTTTAATAAATTCAAATAAATTTCATAAAAGAAGTCATGTTTTTTATAAAGTAAAAATTTATCGGTCTATTTTTCTCGTTTTTTCGAAAATCTGAACCGGTTTTATTGCGGGCGAAGCCCACTGTTATACTCTGTGATAATAATATATGCCATGTGGACTAAATGTGATATTTAAAAAAATCAATTTCAAAATTAAACATGTTGTATAGAGACTCATGATATAATACGTTCCTCAAACTTATGTATTTACTATTCTCTATTAATCATATTGATACTCTCTTTGTATTATTCTCAAACATTTGAAAAATCCGTTATGACGTCAGATTAATTTTCTATTTAATTCTCTAATGATGTCATATTAAGCTGCTTTCTGTATTTACACATACTCAAACTCATTGTATTATTGAGAAATGTTCGAAAATTTCCGTTTTAATACCAATATGACGTCATATAATTTTTTTTTCAATTGGTGATACTTTTTATTTCATCTTCACTTTTCACGTGGAAATCTTTCAATAGAAAATTAATTATTGTTGAAAGAATTTTATTGAGGATTTTAATTGTTGGCAACTGCTATAATGAAAAGTGTTTAAATTTAATAGGAAAAGGCAGTTTCGACTTTTGGTTTTTTATCTCTATATAATAAAATAATACGATATTTTAAAATTATAAGTTTTAGCTTCATAGAAGGTATTTAGCTATGAGTACACAAAATTTCATTCCTGTAAATTAAATAGTTTCTGAGAACCGGCTTTGTGACGGACAGACCATGAATCGGGAGTAATAGGGTTTAGTGAGATGAACGAAAACCTAAAAAAAGTGAAACATCTGCATATGAAAGCAATATAGATATGCAATTTTTTCACAGTGTGCAGCATATTAAATCCACAGATCAAAGTAAAAGCTGAAATTAGATCTACCTAACGTTAGATCTCCCCTTTATTCTGTTAATCTTAAATATTCAGTTACACAAAGAGCTTTTTTATTAGTGTAGCTAAGTATTAAGCAACAATAATAACGGATGTAAAAAAGGCTTTTGAAAGTGTATTTAATTCTACAATATTATTCTGTATTCAGAAGAGAATTAGAATATGCGCTTTATTTCATGATAAAACTTCATACGTTCTAAATATAAAGGTATAGATTCGAATTAAAAATAATCAGTATTAAATCTAGATATAAATCAAGGCAATCATGTTGTAAAATTTCTGACATATGTATTTAGATGGTACAGTATTGCGTGTGATTAACTTTTCACTTTTTAATACATAGGACAATCTTTTCTAGATCGAAACATTATTATACTCGGCACTATGAGAATTAATATACTAGAACTGTCTGGTCAAATGACAAGTAAAGAGACATATAGCTCAAGCTTTTAGTTTAGATATGATATTTTGAACGTCAATCCGTAACAGAACAAAGACATCATTTTATCAAGGCATTACGATAAATGTATTAATGTAATTATTAGCAACAGCCAAAGAAAAATATGAAAATAATAATAGATTATAATTTTATTAAAAGTGTTTCCGATACTCGTGATCAATTATTGAATGTACATACTGTTATAAAAAGAGAACGAATCGCGAGATTGGGATTATATTTTATAATATCCTGTATAGTTTTGATTACAATGTACTTATTATCTGGACATCAATAAATAGCAAATGGAATGAAAAATGGGTGACGAAAAGAAGGTTATTTTAGAAGAAGTAGGTATATCATTAAATTGCGTCATATATTCAAGTATATATAAGGAAACATCTTCCCAAAAATGAAAAGTCGCGCATTATATAGTCAAAAGAATGCAAGGTCAAAGACAAAATGAGTTATCATCAAGATCCGCTATTATTTTGTAGTTGAGTAATAAATGTGCCCAATGCAGATTCTGTCTACAAAGCAATGATAACTGAATAAATATAGTGTTCAAGAATTGTAAAATACATATCTCTCAAGTTATATGTATCATATTTGTTGGAGATAAACAATCAACATGGCACATTTTTTAATTTCTTTATTTAAGTTTAATTTATTGTAATTAATAATGTTTTTATTTTTTATTTTAGCAATCTTTTTCTTTGTTTTTTTTCTAAAGTTTTTTTTAAATATCTTCTTTAATTTTTATTGTCCATCCATAAATATGGATATCATTTTAAAGCATTTAAATAGTTAAATTTCAATATTTTATTTATTTTTCCATTAATATAATTTTCTAAATTTTATTCCACATTATTATTTTGGATCAGCGGGTATTAGCAATTTTCACCCTAGCAATATCAACTCCTGATATTCACTACAGTACAAAGCAATGTACGGGTCGTTTTGGGAAAGGTGACCTCATGATAGCGTCACGTATGCATTCTCAATGTCACTTTTACAAAGAGTGACCACTTCAGAAAAAGACCCAGCCAATCTCTGAGTATAAGAAGAGGGGCGGTAAAAAAGATCTGCCAGTGGAGGAGGCAAGTTCCCCTCCGAAAAATCTTCAGTTTCCTGAATTTTTTTAAAGTGAACACATGTAGTCCAAAACAACGAAAAATGCCCGGGTCGGGGCCGATCCGGTCAGAGCGTCCAGATGCAAGATCTTCAGTCATCTTTATGGGTGAGCCATTTTTTTAAAAAAAAGATCCTCGTGCCCGGCTGGTCCATTTTAATTTAATTTTATATTTTTATGTGGCAGTAACTTTAGGCCTCATTCTTTTATTCTCAAATTTATCAATTTTTTTAACTATTATTTTATCAAAATTTTAAATAATTATTTTCAAGGGAACATTGTGCCCATATTCATTAATAGTTTATTTTTAAATTTTATTCTCATCTCTTCCACAATGTCTCCAAAATAATAATTATCTGGAATGTAAAAAATTCTAGTATTCAACATTTTGAAAACAATGTAGTTCCATGGTGACTGTGTAAAATTCAAGGCTGTACATTTTTTTAAAATAACCATACAAATAAATCACGAATTTTAATTGTAATTTTGACTTTTGTGAAATTCTTTAAAAACATTTGTTTGTGTAATTATTTTAAATACTTAACGGTATTTCACGTATTTAAATTAACAAAAAAAAACTGTATTGATATGAACCATTAAGATTATGTATTTTTGTGTCTTTGTTTCTTTTCAGAGTCTCGAAAACCATTTTTAGCAATTTAATTCTAATTAATTTCTTTTTAAATAAAATAAAAAAAGTTATTAGTTTGTAAAATTTTAGGATGCTTTTTTTCCATTATTTTTCTCTTTCTTTCTTTGTAATTATATGCATTAAGTGCATTCCCTTTCCTTTTGTAATTTTTTTTATTATTATTATTTTGCGGTCACAGATATTCTAGATCAGCGTTAAAAAATATCGAACCGGAGCTTGCTTATTTTTTAATCGTCTTCACAACGCGGCGATTAAGCAATAAAGCTCTTCTAAATTGTACTAACCACTATTCCTTCTCTTTTAACAACTTGTGATACCTTGTAGGGAATTAACAACCCAAAATCTTCCCAACAATATTATTACCCAAATTTCAAATATAGATGAGGTAACATTAAAAACGTATAATTCCTTTATTATTTTTCATATTATATGCTCATTTTTACATACTCATTGTCACTGTATAATTCACAGTTTGATATCAAACTATAAGACGTTTACTATCTACTTCATTTATTAATCTTAAGCATCTTCTATTAATCACAACTTATTACATCCTCTTATGTTTTCGTTATATTGAAAATGCATAGAATTCATTAATACTAAAGAAAAGTTATCAAATGAATTAGTTATTGACTTTAAAACAAAGCTAAATTATGGTTCTGTAAAAATTAAAGATTGCCTCCCAAGAGAAAAGAGCTAATTTAATTATCAAATCATACGCAGAAGACGACATCGAAAATTAAAATTATCATTTGCAGCGGCCTCATTCCAAAACCGCGTTATAGTGCTAGATAGTCTACCAAGAAAAGGAAGAGTAGTTATCTTTCCCTTTCCTAATGAAGGTATCATAAAAGGATGTGAAGAAAGAACTTTTGAATTTACTACCGATTTTTACAGATCTTAATTTTATAAAAACTTATACATCAAGAAATGACCCATATCACCAAGTGGTAGAAGTTGCTCTGGAGTGTGCTTACCATTTACGGAAAAGTAAAATAAAATTGTTAATTCTTTTCAATATTTGTGTAACTAGACAATATGTTATACTGAAAAGTTGTTATTGATATCAGTGAACCATCATCAGTGATATCAGCTTGCACCAGAATATCATAAGAAATTTAGATCCTGTTTTGAATTCTGGACCGAAGAACATGATTATAGAGACTGTGTACATAATAACTTTCCACAAAAATACGTTTGCACAAAATAACAAAATACACATGTCTATTGGCAATATATTTCAAAAATGCATCATGGACAGCGACGCTAGAAGAACTGAAATTCTATACATAGAATTATACTACAATTTATTAGACTTATTTCTTTCATTAAGAGCTTCAATCTTATTCGATCGCGCGATCTCTCTCGGGTTAATGTCAATTCTACTGAATTATCTTATGAGATCTGTATGTTATTTGAAAGTGACCAACTATTTACTATTTGGAGAGCTTCACTCCCATATCTTCTAAATTTCGCCTTGATTTACGCCTTACTATTTTTAGCAGATGAACATCATAGTTTACATTGATAATACCAACTCTTATCAGTTTTCTTAGTAAATCATTCATAAAATTCCGCCAGAGAAAATAACCTAAGCATGAAACTTTGGGATAACACCTATTAAATCAGTGAGTTATATTAGGAAAAGCCAATTAATGATAATTGGCCCAGTCACCGCGCGCGATCTCCACCGTCAGTACTGGGTGCGCGCCTTCTTTCGGGTTAAGGAAACCAAAAATATCTTAGAAATCTCTTTTTGTTCATTTTTGTTAATAAAAGTATCGAAATTTCTGCTACCTTTGTGAAATGTTTTACACATATATTATAGACATGCATTGCTTTTTGCGTTTTAACAAATGACATTTCATAATTTTTACAGAAATTTTAGCTAATGTTACATAATTTTGTTTTTCATGCAGAATGTTTAGCGATTGAAGAAGCAATTCCCTTTGCTCCTTTTTCACCGGATACAGAATATCTAATTTTCACAGACAATCTTCCTGACTCAAAACATTGGTAAACTCTGACTATGAAATTGTGTTATAATATGGACACGCAAATTCCAATAGAACTCTGATAAGATATTTTTGTTTACTTGCGTGAAGGGACATGCTGGAGCTAATGGAAATGCAGTAGCAGATCTTCTCACAAAACAGGCTACAGCAATATTAGATACATCTCTACAGAATTTTTTCCTTTTCTTCCTCATTGAAAAAAGACTGAAGAATAAAATGATAGAAAAATGGAAACATGAATATGATATTTTTGATACAGACCTTTATACATACATTTTATTATAAAAAGTTTGATAACCACCTTCTTCGATACCGGAATTTATATGTGTTTGCAACTAATAATGGGACAATTACAAGTTATTTATTCAAATTTAATACAACCCTATCTCCATTTTGTGTATGTGGCCGTATGCTAAATCATTTGCGTTTTCTATTAAATTGCTATCCAACATCTACATTCCAGATAAATAAGCCATATGATTCGAGATTATTCCTTTGGTTTTCATATATAATAAAAAGAAGTGATCTAATAGATAAAATAATTAACCGTAAAAAAATAATAGAAAATAGTCAATATATTTTTGTATTATATGCCCTCATTTTCAATAGACAGTATAAATGTAATGTCATTCCTTCCATTGACTGAAATTTAAACTTACTGGATTAATCCCTGTTCCTTTTAAATCGTGAAATCGTTAAATCCGTAAATATTTTTCACTTGATGTATGAATGTCCATTATGGAATTTTTGTTGGCTTATATTTCTATATAACAATTGTAAAAAATTATGTGCAAAAAGTGTTTTTTACAAAAACGTTTTTTAATAAACTACGGGGTTCTGCACCATACGAGCTACGCTTGTCAACTCCCTGATCAGACACCACAGTCTTGCTCTATTTTAAAAAGATTACATAAGATTGAATTATAATTACACGAGCATTGGCGATGTTTTGTAATCGGGTTTCCATTCATTTTCCTTTGACAGGGGATTTTAAGGTCTAATCAACTTCTGTCGCGACTGTTAACGGCAGTTTTTGTGATTGATTAAATAAGAGCAATTAAACATTTAAAAATCAGCTTTTATAAAATTGCTAAGTAAACAATGTCGCTGCTTCGTGCAATTTTATAACGACGCTATAAGAAAATTGTTTTAAATATGATGTTTATACTGTATTGTTTTCCATATGACATAATTTCACCAAAGTTATCTACTTCTTTTTAATGGTAGCGTGCAAATACAGTATTTAATTGAAAGGGAATGTTATTATTTGCACTGTTTTAAAATTTGCAAAGACAGATAACAAGAGTTTTTTTCGAAATAAAAGAAGTTCTCGTGCAAATATATTTTTAACTTGAAATTGTTTGGAAATATTATTTGAGCATTTTAAATATGGCGCAAATTTCACCATTTATTGCTTATAATACATAGCTATATAATTATTATTGAAAACATTTTTTCTGTTTTTAATGGTCACGTGAAAATACATTTTTTTATTTGAAAGGGGGCATTATTATTTGTATTGTTTTATAAATTTGCAAATATATTTTTAATTGAAACAGTTTGTAAATATGTTGTATTTACGTATTTTCAATAAATTACAAAAAATTACGTATTTTCAATATGGCGTAATTTTTACGTTTTACTGTTTTTAATGCATAATAACTTAATTGTTATTCTAAAGGTCTATTTCTGTTTTTAATAGTCCCGTGTAAACGCATTTTTTTATTTGAAAGTTAATATAGTTATTTGTGCTGTTTTACAAATTGGCAACAATATAAAAACAGACTTTTCCAAACGCGAAAAAAATCCTTATTGAAATAATAAAATTTGAATAAAAAATTGAAAAAAAAAACGAAAAGAATTAGTCAAATTACAAACATAATTGCACAGTGCACTCCTCAAACTTGTCAAGTATGTTCATGCAAAATACGGTTAAATTACTACGCATAATATTTGTCCTTATACAACATTTTTAACATAACAATTTTGGTCGACTTCAACAATAAATATCTCTTATAATAATTTTTCCATCTAAAATGTGTCTGCTTCAACGTATTTAGCAAACATTTCTCTATAATTCTACCAATTTTCACATTTTTATCTGCAATAAATTTCTTAATATTACTCGAGAAAGGCTTCCGGTCACAAAAAATTCATTGACACCGGTGACAGCGTTAGACAGCGTTAGCGTTTTTTTAGAATTGAGAGATACCGGTGGATCACATAGCTATAATCTTCATACGTTGGCAGATCTACATTGTATGACTCTGACGCTCTTAAAAATCTGTTAATTAGAGGTGGATGAAAACTGCGAATTTACGAAAATCAAATGTTTATAAAATCTGTTAAAATAGATCCGAATTGCACACCATTTTTCTATTATATGATATAACGAAGAATAAAGAAGACATTTGATACAAAAAATTATTTCAAGAAATTGTCTGGTTTCAGTTAGTTAAAATGACAGTAAATTTCAAAAATATTTTTCAATACAGAAAATGTATTGAATAAAATGGTTCTTGTTTTTAAATGTCCTTTTTACTTGTAGCTTCCTGCCATTTCTTCAGTTTCATGACTCCATATCTCATAGGCCAGTTGAAAAATAGAGAACGACTTACAGATTATTGAAAAATATGCAGAGAGGTTTTTGGCCTTTTTGGCAAAATCGCATATGAATACCATTTCTCCTTTTGAGTTTGTAGCAGTACAAAATGATGATTTTTTGATATTTATAAACATTTAAATTTTTATAATTCAGGAGGGGAAATAGATAGCAGTTTGCTTTATTTTCTAAACGTATTCAGGGTTAGGAATAACACGTATAATATATGCTCACTGTTAACTTTGTCCTTCATAAGATATAACTTCATACAAGAATAATTATTCATATACCGGGTGGTTATAATATAAGTAGCTCTATTTGGCGCTGTGGGTAGCTTAAAGGAATAAACAGAATGAAACCAAAATCGATACATTTACTATTCAAGAAGAGGGAAGAAGAGTGGCACAATTAAAAAAAATTGCAATAATCGCCGACAGAAGGCTCTTTTGAGTGTGAAATGTAATGTGTAATATTGTGAACCGTTGAGGTGCCTGAAACCTCAATGACTTTAGCCCTTACCACAACAAGTACGAAAAATCACTCCTGATGCATTGCATTCCGCAGTTCAGCGTCGTGCAACGCTTGGATTGTGTTCTCCAGCAAAAGGGTCATGCGGAACCTGAACAAGATCGGCACCACCATGCGAAAGCGTAACCCCATTCACTGTGACATTTTCCAATAAATTAGGTGTGCCATCCGGTTTGACGGCTTAATTCTTTGTTCTTGTATTACACATTACATTTCGCAATCGGTAGCGCCATCTGTCGGTGATTATTGAAATCATTTTTTTTATTATTCCATTCTTCTTCCCCCTTCTCGGATAGTAAGTGTACCGATGTTGGTTTTATTCGGGTTATTCCTTTGATCTACAGACAGTTCCAAATAAAGATACTTATATTATAACCAACCTGTATAATAATTTTAAGAAATTGCATTTTCACTAATATTCTAGTATACTTCAAAATACTCATTTAAATATATATATATATATATATATATGTAATAATAAAAAAAAGTTCGCCATTTTTCCTTAGTTAAATTATTCCAAATTCTTACAATTCTAAATTTTTTTCCCTGTTTTATTCCAATTTACTACTCTATATTCATTAAATCCTTATTCTTAATTTAGCTCTATCATTAACTCTATTAAATTCCCTTTTATTTAATTCTAAATTGTCCAAATTTACTTAAATATAAAGCTTTTAGTTATTCTTAAATTCTATCATGATCCTCGTTCATTTCTGGGTTTTAGAATGTTTTTTTGAGAGCCATTTTCATTTTTATTCTTTAAATTATTTTCCCGCTTTAAAGTCACTTTACTATAAAATTAATCCACTCATCTCTGTCCGAACTCTTTCACTAATTATCTTTCATTGGTTGTGACGTAGCATGACACGTCTTCTTTAATTCTTCATTGGTTCAGTGCGCGTTCTACGTCATAACTTGTGTTGTTCCGCGGGGTAACAAAAAGCAGCTGCCTGCGGCGATCCCTCAGAATTAAGTCGTATTTTCAATTGTAAACAACTCCCTGGCTGCTCGTTTTGAGATTTTGAGATGTTCGAATACTTACCCTCTATACAGGAATGATGTAGTGATGCCCGGCTTTGATGGTTATGGTGGAAACTGCCCAAGAACAATACTTAATAAAGAATTGACAGTGAAAGCTTTGTTCGTTGTATTATGGAGAAACGCCTCTGGATTTTAAATTCACTGCCGCTATGGCCGCGACGAAACTGCAACTAAAATGTACGACTGCTTCTAAAAACTTATATCATCCATAACAACCAACGTTCTTAACTTCGTTGTGCAACCATGTGTGCTCCTTCTATAGTCCACGTTACTGCAACTACAACATCTGACGGTAAATCATCGTGATATAATATATATATATATATATATATATATATATATATATATATATATATATATATATATATAACATTGATGCAAATTCGCATGAATCCTTGCCAATTACATGATATAATGGAAAAGGTATATATATGTGAGATCTTTTTTAATACTTTGTTTATCTCTTTTAGTTAAAAGCATACACAAGATTTTATAAACCTTTGAATTTTGTAAAATTGTAGATTCCGACACTCTCTAATTAAAAATACTTTTACGAAAGAATTTTCTTGCAAATGGATTTTAATTTCTTTTTTTATATAGTTTCCCAAATATATAGTATGAGCAACCTTAATGCAAAATATTTTCTGCGTAATGAATTAAGTTAATTTATATGTTATTTATTAGTAAGAAAGTTTATTGCCCCTAATGAAAAGAAAGAAATTAGAATCGTGACGGGAATTCATGTCTTATATTTCGTCTATAAATTACGTAATAATTGCTCTTAATCTGCTTTCCTTTATGTAACTTCTATTTCACGTTAGAATGAGTATTATGTTTTAGTTCATAATTTTATTTCTGAAAAAATTAATAACGAAAACATTTATTCAATGTTATATAAAATACAACATTATATAAATAATTATATATCTCAGCATATTGATTTTAATTTGTTTCTAATATTTTTCAAAAATTTCCATTGACTTATCACGTTTTAGTAGCATGAAGATAAATAAAGAAAACGGACTATATGTTATTGAACATTGTTTTTTTAAGCATATATTTTTTAAATATTAAATAAATGATTTATTTGGTTATTTAACTTTAAAATGTAAAAGAAAAAATCATATTTATCGATCGGAAATTCTTTAAAAATCTGCGTGATGATGCATTATCGTAGAATTGTACATAAAAAAACACATTTCTTCCAAATAACACATTTAATTTGCAGTTGATTATAACTTATTTTTATTTTTATGAATATCACATACACCGTAAGCTAAAGAATATGAGAGATTTCTGCTAAATAAATATTACAAAATAATTATTACATAAAAATATTAAAATATTTATCAATTTATATTTTTATATTATTTATTATATATATTTTTTAAATATTTAAATATTTTTTGCACTAAGCAATACATATAAATAATGAAAAATGTATGTAATTTTCATATTTTTTTTTAGATACTATTAAGATACTAGAAGTTAAATTGCTTTCTAATGACATTTTACATTTTGTTTCTTCAAACGAAGAGTATACAACATTTAAACAAGAGAAATTTTTTTAAAAATGAAATTTGGCAGTTTGTCTGGTGATATTACACTGAATATTTTGAATTCTCTTCACAACAAATCACATTTATTTGTCTTATGTCAATTTTACTTTAACATATTTCGCGTTTAATAAGATAAGAGAAATGTTTTATTATTTATTAGTTAGGGGCATTTCTATGTAATGAAAGGAATGGAATTAGAAACGTGAGGGGAATTCAAGAAGTATCTTCACTTCATTCATGAATGGTGAAATAATTATTCTTTATGTTCTGTCCTGCGCTTTATTCAACTGTCGTTTCGTGTTAGAGTAAGTTTATTGTTTCAATTATTCCTTGTTTCATTGCTTAGAAAGAAGAGTAATAATAAAAACATTTATCTAATGTTAAATATAAAAGATAAAATGTAAAAGAAATATTTTCTAATTGTTACTTACCCATCATACGTAGTATAGGGTAAATCTTGTAATCGTTTTGAAAATCGAAAAATTTTTTTTGACGGATTTACACGTTTCAGACACTGGAGATTCCGAAAAACATATTTTTAGAAAAAAAATTTTGCCGTCCGTCTGTGTGTCTGTGTGTGTGTCTGTGTGTCTGTAAACGCTCTATCTCCCGAAAAAATTGAGATAGAGACTTGCAATTTGGTATGTACTTAGTATGTAATAATGGGAAGAAGCCTATTTCATTTCAATAACCTCGATTAACCAGAACAATTTTTTTCGGACTCTCGAAATATTCGTTCTGATGAAAGGTATATAAAAATTTTCGAAATTGTTTATTTTAAGAAATGAATATAAAAGACAATAAAAAAACAAATTTTGAATAAAGCATGAAGTCGATCGGATAATTAGTTGCCGAGATATTTGGAATCCTATTTTTCATACTCTTCGATATTTAATGACCCTGTATTTCATCCAAATTTCACTTCAAAGATATATTTTAATTGGAAATTTGACGCTCAATCAGATGCAATAAACCGCTAGTTAATAGGATTATTGTTTTTGGAGTTATAAGGAAAAAACTTTTTCAAGCAATTCAGTAATCGAGCCTTTAAAGTTTGTGACGTCATCAAGCAACGATTTTATTTGAATTGCAATGCATTTTATAAGTAGTTGACACATTTTTATTTTAATATTTTACATTATGCATATCCATGATGGGTAAGTATTACGGTGGCCCCCAACGACTAGTTTTTATGTTGCTTTACTACGTGTAAATGTTATAGAAATATATTCTTCAATAATTCAAGGTTTTTGTTTCTTTAGTGGAAAGAAAAAAAATACTTTGTGGATCAAGATGGGATATATTAATAGACAAAGACAATTTCTTTCGATGTGGAAAGAAGATAAATGAATTCTTTTGTCATTTCTTGTAAAATTTATAGAATGAACAGTCTCTTTCTAATAAAGCTCTTAAATATGCCAATGCCATGATTTTTCATTTTAATATTGAAAGTCTTAATATTGATCCTACATCAATTTTCGGGAGGTCATCAAAATTTAATATCAGAAAAGAAAGTCTGAGAAAAAAAATTATAAATTATGAATGGTAAATCATATGTTTCCTTTTAAAAAAATCGCGTTCAAAATAACACAATTTTGCATATTTATTTAAAAAGTACTTTATGATTCGATAAATTTACTTTGAGCAAAATGATAAAATGTTAATTTTTATTATTATTATGTAATAGTAAATAATGAACAAAACAGTGAACATATTTTAACATTATGTATATTTATATCTTAAAATGTGAAATATAATTTTAAAGGAATTTAAATTGTTTACATTATGGTTAAATATATTAAACAAATATGTAAACAATTAACCTATATGCTTATCAAATATTTGCATGTGAAATGATGAGTAATGTTCATAGACGTTTCGTTAAAATATCATTAATTCAAACTAAAGTGTTTTGTACTTATTTTAGTTATGTTTGGAGACTATAAATTGTCTGAGTGCAACGAAGACTCATACACAGCGCAGTATTACTTTGCCCCATATATAGCTACGATGGATATTAAAACCTTTCGTCAAGCATAACTCAAAAAATATTTAACGGATTTCGTTCAAATTTTTACAGTAGGTACCTATAAAGGTGACAACGTCGTCTATTTATTACCAAGGATAAGTGTCAAACCGTTTGGAAGTTATATTAAAAAAATAGATAAAAAAGCACAATTAAAGTACATACGTCACTAAATTTTGTGCGTACGTCATTTTCACCGGCGGGAGATTTTCGTAGACAATCGGAATTGAAAAGTTCATGGAATACATGGAGCAAAAAAATATGCAAGCACTAATATTCAGCACAATAAAATATATTTCAATTTAATAAAAATGGAAAGTTAATCTGGAATTTTTTCTGTTTGAAAAGTATTAGAGATTAGTAAGAGTAGTATTAGTATTAGAGGTTTGGCGTAAATCACACCATTAGCAGCTTTTTTATTTCGCGTGTGTATGTTAGGAACAATTCTTTGATGTTTAAATAAAAGGTTTCGATTTGTGGCATTATTTCTCATTTTCTTTTCCTTTTTAGTATTTTAAATGGAATTAGTGAAAGGCGTGTATTTTAAATTAAATGAGTGAAAGACGTGTATTTTTAATGTATGTATTTCAAATGAAATCAGTGAAAGATTTATATTTAAATGAAATGAATGCAATATGAAGATGTTATGAGAAAAATATTTGGCGATTTATCAACTGCGCCAAGTTAACATAAAAGTACCAATACATATGTGGGTACTTCTCTATTATCCCGTCGATCACTTTTCATAACAAAAAACTATCGCCAAATAAACGGGAGAACGTTGTCATTGAAATATCAAAATACATAAATAAATAAAATATAAGAATTTAAGGACACAATTGTTATTTTAATGAATGAAATAACTAATAAATCAGTAAAACATAATGAAAAATACACGCAAATGTCGCGTTAAAAACCACTTGATGACGTAACAAACACCTATAATGCTTCTGATATCAAGTAAATGGGACTGCATTTTTGGCGTTTAATCTAACAGTTTGGCGATAGTTTTTTGTTATGAAAAGTGGTCGACGGGATAATAGAGCAGTACCTCTATGTGAAATGAAACAAGGCACAGATGTCATATACGCACCACGTTGGCGCGATTTTTCCCTCCACCAGCTTGGGGAAAACTTTGTTTTTGAATATTAGTTACAAATAGTGTGACAAATAGTACACGTGATTTTTTATTTAAATATAAAAATAAAATAACGTAATAAATGAAACAGCTTCTATTATTTTAAAAAAGGAAATAAAAATAAATAAATAATAGTTTGATATAAATAAAGGCGCGGATGTCATATACGCACCACATTGGCGCGATTGCAACAAAATGGCAATTTTATGCCTCACATGGTAACCCGGTTATTTTGTTTCAATTGTTGTTTATTAACTTTTATTTTTTATTTTAATTCTATAAATTGTTTTTATTATATATATATCAATATTTATTTATATCAAACTATCATTTATTTATTTTTATTTCCCATTTTTGAATAATAGGAGCTATTTCATTTATTACGTTATTTTATTTTTATATTGAAATAAAAAATTACATGCTATTATTGTATGGTATTTGTAACTAATATTCAAAAACAAAGTTTTCGCCAAATTGGCGGGGGAAAAATCGCGCCAATCTGGTGCGTATATGACATCTGTGCCTAAATTAATATTGATATACATATAAAAATAATCTATAGAATTAAAATAAAAAATAAAAGTAAACAAACACAACAAACAGTTTTCGCCAAAGGGGCGGGGGGGGCGGGAATCGCGCCAACGTGGTGAGTATATGGCATCTGTGCCGGGATTTTTACCCTTTTATCTGTGCTTTCGGAAATATAAAAAAATTAAAAAATTCTTATATCAGGTGTATAATGTTTTGCATTTTTATACGGACCACTTCTCCATTTTAAGATTTTAAATGCTATTTATATCAGATATTTCTTTCTTGAGATTCCCACAAGTTTTTTCCGGTAATTTTTTTAGTTCGCTTATTAATTGTTTACAATTTGCCCCCCTGGCAATAACAATTATTTATCACAAAAAATGGGTACTTCTCTATTATCCCGTCGACCACTTTTCATAACAAAAAACTATCACCAAACTGTAACGCTAAATAAACGGGAGAACGTTGCCATTGAAATATCAAAATAAATAAAATATAAGAATTTAAGGACACAATTGTTACTTTAATGAATGAAATAACTAATAAATCAGTAAAACATAATGAAAAATACACGCAAATGTCGAATTAAAAACCACTTGATGGCATAACAAATACGTATAATGCTTCTGGCATCAAGTAAATGGGACTGTATTTTTGGCGTTTAATCTTAGTTTGGCGATAGTTTTTTGTTATGAAAAGTGGTCGACGGGATAATAGAGAAGTACCTAAAAATGGCTTAGTTTTGTTAAATTTGTTTGTTATGTATTTTCATTTCTTATTAAAATATCGAAAATGGCAATAAAATTTTATTTTAGCACCGTACTTAATTTTTTAAAATGGCTCAAAAACATGGTTTAATAAACGTAAATATTTTAAAAAACATCTTTTTCCGCTCTCTAGTAAAATTTGTAAGATTCTACAACTGCCTTTGGCACCAACCAGTACATGATACGGAACTTTTCCCTATTCAGATACACAGAAGAGGTTGGTCACAAACAAGAGTAATGCTAGCAACAATATTGTTTTAACTCTATAAGAGTTAGAAACAATAATGATATTAAATTCCCCGATTAGCTTAGGGCCCGATTACGGAACTTTCTCCTAGAAAAAAAAACAGTAGAAGTCTTTTACATTTGTTTCGAATGAAGCTCGATCAACAAAGTATTAATTGATAATACAAACAACACTAATATTAACATGGGAGCAAAAGTTTGAATTTAAGTGTATATATTTGGAACCATCCCCCCCCCCCCCAACCGCCCACCAAAAAAAGAAAAAGAAAGTTACAGAAATGAATTTAAAATGGCGTGAAGCCACCCTTTCTGACATAAGAAACTGGCTGCGAACCCGATTACGAAACTTTCACTTAACTTAATAACATGTATCTAATAGCCCTGAGGACAATTCCCCTTCCCAGTTATACGGACCTTGGGGCTTTTTTAAAAAGCTTGACGCAGTTCGGGTTGAAGAAGTTGAGATTTACTGTCAAATGACATAAACTACTATGAAAGTAAAACTGGTGAATTATTATGCTGGTTTATGTATGTATTTAAAAAAATTGCATCTGATTACACTCTTTAGATAAATTACTCCTATTTGCATTTAATAACAGATAAACGGCTTCCGTTTACTAAATTGTTTAAATATTGGAAAGAGTTGGCGAGAGATAGATAGACGTGTAAACAAACGGGTAGAGAGACGGATAGCGACAGAGATAAGCTAATGGGTAGCGAGACAGGTAGAGACACGATTAAAGAGTCGGGTAGAAAAACAGACGGATACTGAGACGGGTATACAGAAGAGTAGAGAGACAGTAGACAGATGAGTTCGGAGAGAGACACAGCTAAGACATACGAGTAGTTAGACTGGTAGACACGTTTGTAGCAAAGCATGTTATCAATGTGGTTTGAAGTATACGAGTTTCTATAAATAGTTATACAAATAAACAAAGGAAATTTTTTTAATTCAAATATTAAATATTTGATTTAATATTTCAATATTTAATATTTTATTTTTTAATATTTTATTTAGATATTTGTCACAAAGAAAATGTTGCAAAAATTAAATTAAATTTGCGTTAAACTACGCTTGCTAAAATACGCTATTGGCTGCAAATCTGATTATGTGACTTTAAAAATATCGTTTTAAAAGATCCGGCGGGTTTTTTTTTAAAGTTTTGAGCGATTCCCGCTTAAGAAAATGAGATTATTTGCCAAATGTTATAAAAAAATGCATATGAAAACATAACAGTATATGAATTTATATATGATATTTTGTAATTATATCATTTAATTTGCTATTTTTCATATGTTGTATCTTTATCTATCTCTTGTCTATCGTATGCTGTATATTCACTTAGATTCTTGTTGATATCTTCTTTATATCGTAATTGTTAACTTTATGTTCTCAGCAATATCACTCAGACTAATCCCTTTGAGGGAAGTCCTAGTAGTATATATATACACTGACGGAAAAAAAATCCCAACACCAAGAAAAAATTATTGTGGAGTAATGAAATTTGGACAATGCATTTGTCTAGTTAACATGTCTAATTGATTAGATTTTCAAGATCACAGGTTAATTTAAGTTCAAAAAATGCATTTCAAATGTGAAATGCTGTTACATTAATAGCCGGTGTAACCTCCAGAATTTTAAGTGCAAGCCTGCAAACGTGCATGCATTGCGTCATACAGGTGCCGAATGTCACTTTGTGGTATGGAGTTCCATGCTTGTTGTACTTGTTGTGTCAATACTGGGACGGTCATTGCTGGCTGTGGATGATGCTGGAGTTGTCGTCCAATGATATCCCATACGTGCTCAATTAGAGACAGATCTGGTGATCTCGCAAGCCAAGGTAACATGTCGACACTCTGTAGAGCACGTTGCGTTTTAACAGCGGTAGGAGGGCGAGCGTTATCCTGTTGGAAAACTCCTTCTTGAATGCTGTTCAAGAATGGCAGCACTACAGGTTGAATTACCAGACTGACGTATAAATTTGCAGTCAGTGTATTGGGGATAACCACCAGAGTGCTCCTGCTGTCATAGGAAATTGCTCCCCAGACCATGACTCCAGGTGTAGGTCCAGTGTGTCTAGTCCGCAGACAGTTTGGATGTAGGCATTTCCCTGGCCTTCCCCTGACCAACACACGGCCATCACTGGAACCAAGGCAGAACCTGCTTTCATCAGAAAATACAACAGATCTCCACTCCGTCGTCCAATGACATCTGGCTTGACACCACTGGCGACGCAAACGGCAATGGCTTGTAGTCAGCGGAATACACGCTACAGGGCGCCTGGCTCGGAGCTGTCTTTGAAGTAACCGATTTCTAAGAGTTCGTTATATCACAGTGATACCAACTGCAGCTCGAATTTCTGCCGCAGACGCAGTATAATGCGACACAGCCGTACACTGAATACGGCGGTATTCCCTCTCAGTAGTGCCACGTGGCCGGACGGAACCCGGTCTTCTTGAGGCAGAACCATCCCTTGACTACTGTTCCCAACAATCATGCACAGTGGATATTTTCCGGCCAAGTCTTTCTGCAATATCGCAGAAAGAAAATCCAGGTTCTCTTAGCCCTATTGTACGACATTGTTCAATCTCGGTGAGCTGTTGATAATGGCTTCTTCATCTTCTTAAAGGCATTCTTGGCTAACATCAACTCAATACGTCAAATTTTGTAGATAAATAATGCTCACGAACTTTACAGCACGCATTTAAAGCAAATCTGATTTGCAAGTTCTGAGTGACGCTGATAGCGCCACACTTATGTGCGAAGCGCGAAATTTGAATCGATGTCATCTGTCAGATGTATAAACACGCCAAATTTCGTTTATCTAACACAAGTCTTTCTTGGTGCTGGAATTTTTTTTTCCGTCAGTGTATATATTTAATAAAAATTATAAGTTTCTAATTATACTAGGTTTTTAATATGTTATTATTAATATAATTATTAGTTTTTACGTTCAATATCATTTTAAGGATATAAAAATTTTCCCGTTTATCAAATGTTATATTCTGTCTTTTTAAATTTATCTATATGTTGTTCTGTTAATTGCGTATCAAATTACTTTTCTTATTGGTCATATGTATATGTTGAAAGTTTCTTTAGAACAAGATTAAAGATTACTGTAACCTTCAGAAATACCATTATGAAATCACTGAAAATATCATTGAGAAATTTGATTCAATTTTGTGTCTCGATATTATTTTTGGGAAATAATTTCAGATGACTAAAAATTAACAAGAATGTATAAACAAGCTCATTCATTACAATACAATACTATTACGATGTAATCTATCTATCTGTCTCTATATATAACTATCTATGTATACTTGCGTAAAGGAACGTGTCCTGACAGACGCATAATCAACGCCGAGCCTCTAACGTTGTTACTAAGACAACTTTCTGCACACTGTCATATTCTTCGCATTACACATTCTTTACAAAATATAGGTATTCATTAAGAAAAGATTTTTGAAATACCCACCATGTGGGTACAAGGGGTTAAGCTGAGGTCGAAATTTTTAAGTCATTTCGCAATATCGCAGCAGCAGTTTTAGGTAGTAGAATAAATTTGAGCAAATGACATCTACTAAAAAAATGGTGAAACACGTATTTCAGCGATTTTAGAAGTATCTTAGGGAATTTTTCGCCAACATCTGCTATGAACCCGATTATGGAATATTATACGAATAAGACAGCTAATTATGATTTTTGATTAGACATTTTGCGTGAAACATTTCTCAATGAAAATGCCTAGTGATTGCCGTAAAATCCGTTTATACGCTTAAAACCCACAAGATTCTGTAAAATGATTGTCACTTTAACGGTTTATGTACTCAAAATTCGCAGGACCCTGCTATAGTGATCGCTGTATTAACAATAAAAGCCCACAAGGTCCCATTATTTTGTGCCCCGTATTAACAATTTATGGGCGTGAAACACACAGACCTATTTACAATGATCGCCATGTATCTTAGGTTATCCCGTTTCCATTTGTTTTATCCGGAATCTCTCCTTTCCTTCTAGATCAGCTCGGGCAGGGCAAAGAAGGTTTTTGTCAGGATACTCACAAATAAAATTTATTATTTATGTAACAAAAGCTTTATTTATATGTTTTTCTCCATATTTTTATGATTATTTATAGTATAATTAAAAATGAAGTATTTTATTTATATTTTTCTGTTTGCATATAAAATACACAGTGTGGGCTCTAGGCAAAGTCGACTTGGTGGTAGGGGGGGGGTGTTCAAAAACATCTCCCCAACCACACCAAGCTATCCTTTAGCCGTTCGAAAATCTGCTAGACTATTATATTAAATTCTGCCTGTTTGTTTCTATTCACAGCTACCCCTCATATAATATAGAAAGTTGGGCGATCACATTAACACCAATTAAGCGCGTGGATCCGAGGTAGGTCACAGAATTCTTGAATTGATTATTTTGCATTTTGATATTGATTTATTGTTATTTTAATGGCACTTCAGAAATGATGGCTAGTAAAACAACACATTTTCATGGATAATCGTAAAAGGGAAAAAACTGAAAACGATTTTTTTTTTTTTTTTTTTTTTTTTTTTGCGTCGTTTTCAAATCGAAATTGAAAATTGAAAATATTTTTTATTTGAATAGATGTAAACAATATTGTGATTACATCACATATTTGAAGAAAAAAAAGACTTGTTTTTCACATATTTAAGTTTTGGGAATCAATTTAGTCTACACTTTCGAAATTGTACGTCAAACGTGGCAAATGAGGTGTCTTAGTAATACAACTAGTTTTATAAATATTCATTCAGATCTTGGTGCAATAGCTGCTGCACTCTTATGTAAAAATGCATGAATACAAAATTTATTTTTGTGCAGATTTTCATATTATAGATATTAATTTTTTTTTATGAAATTAAGTTTCACTACACTTGTACAAACAATTAATTACTATTTTGTTACACTAAAATTATACTATTTACAAATATCCAATGCAAGACAATATAAAAAAGATCATCGTTATTATTTCAGGGAAATGAATTCTATCGTCTGTTATTATGATAGGATTAATTACCGTAAAAAATAAGTACATTTTAAGCCGGCGACATTTTATCTTTTGTTGACATTTACTCAAAATTCCAGCTTTGAAAATTTCAGAACTTGAAATCCATGCTTAGAATCTTTTTCTATTTAATATCTATTTCTGTGGAAACATGTATACAAAAAACTGTCGGTAGATTATATGATTGCTATAATTAAACAATTTTAGTATACATATTCCATTTTTAAATTCAGTAATACGAAATAATATAACTCCATCTTAAATATGAAGTAATCACCATGGCAACCTAGAATCATTACCCATCATGGGATATTATTAAATTAATTAAGTATGATAAGATTTAATAGAATGAATAAAACTTTTATTAATATCTTTTTAAGTTTTGATTCGATTTTCATAAAATTTGAAATAACTCGACAAAGTTTTGCAACGATTATATATATTAAATTTCAAACCATTCGGTTGGGTAGTTTTGCGTTGTTATATGCGGACAGACGGACGGACGGACCAGACGACGACTATAGGTGCTACGTATTTATATAATTACGAACGCACCTAAAAACATATACTATTTTCATTTAATTATTTATAAAAGATAAAGATTCAAACGTTTCACATAGGCGCTAAATTTAAAATGGTTTATCGGGTAAAAATAACAAACTTTTATTTTTATTAAAAATCATTTGTTTTATTCAAAAAGTTAAAATGTTTCTTTATATAACTTTGTCAAAGTGGTGTGTCTTATAGCTCAGGATTTAGAAAACAAATCTTAAGAGAACAACATACTTTTGCCAAATAAATTATTCCATCAAAATCAAGCAATCTGCAAAATATACTTTTCTCAATTTCTGTTTAACCTACATTATAAATATGATTTGTTACTTGAAATTTAGCATTTACAAAAAACAATTTTATAAGTTTTTCTAAACGCACAATAATAATGGTTTTATTTTTCCCTCAAGAAATCGGGTAGATCTTATGCAATGTAATTGTTACATATTGGATTGTCAAGCAGCTAATAATTAGTAAAAAATAAGGAAATAAGGACAAACATTTATACACTTTTTTCAGTAACTTAAATTAAACTTCAGAAAGCATTTCGTTTTCACAATGATTTGTAAGAATATACCAACATAAATATCTGTATTACAATAGAAATAGTTTTTTTTTAATGACTTAATGCATTTAATTCAGAGGTTTCTTAACTAAACCCATGGAAAAGATCACATGACATATGCAACTTGTACTTTTGTTATAGGGGTTTCTGTCACGCATATATGTAATAAAATTTTAACACAGATATCTCTATCATGGCTTATGAAAATTTATGAAGCAATATCCTGCAAAGGCACAAGTCTCAATTACTCTCTACACGAATAACACCAAAACCAAAACTTCATAATGCCTGCTTAAATAGCTTATTTACTCATATCACGTTACAAAAATAATTATGTTTTTGTACATTCTCGGTATGAAGAAAAAAAAAGCAAATGCATATCACTATACATACAAAAAAAATCGATATTTATTTTTCACTTCTTTTTAAATTTAATAAACAGAAATGTTTCAAAACAATATTTTATAAAATTTAAAATGCTAAATTGTTCTAATTGCCTATGTATTAATTTTTAAAAAAATCTAGGTGATATCATATAGCTTCGATTTATATGCGTATAGAAATGCGCAGAACAGTTCTGGAAGATTTTATACATTCATGATTTCCACCTTTAAATTTGCCATTCTATTCCTTTTTGAAGATTTATTATCAAAGTTGTTTTACCTTTTGTGTATATCAAATGTGTGGTTTTGTTGGTGTGTTTTCACTAGTGGTAGTTTCATTATTATACATGAATTTATCAATGCTAAGTTGATATTTTAAATTTTAGTTGCTTTATGGGACTAGTGGACGTATTTACGTTCCTTATTTGTGTACGTCTTTGTGTTAGTAGACTTTTTCCGTATGTTTGAACTGTTTTAAAGTTAGGACTAGAGTTTTCGGCACAATTTGAACGTAACACAACTATACAAAAAAATGTGAGGCATCTTTTTGTTGAGATTTAGGAGCTACATAGTTTGCGTACAATTAGCTGGTATTTGGATAATTATTCTGCTCAGTCTGAGATGTTGAAGCCAGAATGTATCTAGTCTGTCCATGTAGTCTGTACAGTTTGACAATGTATATAATTTAAAATTGTATACTTGTTTGAATATATATATGAGTATGGCAGTGTATACAGTTTAAAATATGCACTGTTACTGTATCTTCTCAGTTCGCGCATGAATATTTCTTTACTGAGATCCGTCTTTATGCATATGCACAACTGCGTACAAAAGTCTTTTGATAATTTGGTTATTTTTTTATTTTCAGTGTTACATGTTCAATTCTGAATGTATGTACATATTCTGAACATTTATGCAATTTAACAAGATTAACAATCTACATCATTTTGATAATTTGGTTATTTTTTTATTTTCAGTGTTACATGTTCAATTCTGAATGTATGTACATATTCTGAACATTTATGCAATTTAACAAGATTAACAATCTACATCATTTTAACAATCTATACTACCCCAGTTGAGTTTCCCCTTGTTGAAACTCAACCACAGTCGAGGACAGTTTCTTGAGGTCTAAAAGTTCTGGGGTTTGAACCACTCGTCCATATCTAGATACTAAAGGAGAATTCTCTTTAACTTCACCAGAATTGGGAGAATCTTTATCTGTAGTTTCATTGGGATGAGGAGACTTGATATTTTTCTGAGAAAAGCTATCTGAATCGAAATTTACTTCCAATGGATATAGTTTTTGTGCAGGACGAAGAATATCGCCAAACTTAGTGCGTAACTTTACTAAGCGTACTATACCATATTTTCCTGGAAAAAAACTGGATAACTTTTCCTAGAGGTCAATTTATTCTTTTTTCTTTGGTACTAATTATAACGATATCACCAACTTTAATTTTGTCATATTTTAGGAATCGAAGATCGTAAAAAGCCTAAGTATTCCTTTTTGAATCTATTCTTTAGATTCTCTCTCACTCTTTGAACGTATTGCCACCTTTTCACAATATTAGTATTTTCATTTTTGTCTAAATCAGGAATTTAACTTGTGCTAAGATCTTGTAGAAATGATGCAGGGGTTAGAGCTTTCTACTGATACATACTGATACGTAAGTCAGCTTCTACTGATACGTAAGTTAGAGGTCTGCTGTTCATTATTGATTCACATTCGCAAGCAAGAGTAAACAATTCTTCATAGATCAAAGAGTTTTTTCTGAGCAAATCCTTAAGAAGTCCAATGAACCTTTCCCAAAACCTTCCCCTCTATGGGGCGGTGGGTGGGTTAAACTTCCAATGAATTTCATTAACTTTAAATGTTCGTTGAATCTTTGCCCAGTTCAGTTTTTTCAATGCCCTATTTAAGCCTGTAAAATATGTTCCATTGTCATAATACAACACAGATATCCGACCTTTCCTTGCTATAAATCGTCGCATAGGCTGAATCAAGGTATTAGTACTAAGAGATGGAATTATTTCCAGGTGCACCTCTCAGATAACTGCACAAGAAAACAAGACTATCCATACCTTTTTCTCCAGATTTTGTCAGTAATGGACCAGCCAAATCAACTCTCGAGACTTGAAAAACTGCTCCTACTCTAGTTCGATCTGCAGAGAGCGGGAGAAATGGCACTTCAATGTGTTTTACCTTTTGATTCTAGCAGATAAACACATTCGTTGATTATACTTTGTATAGTTCTTTTCCGTTTTAAAATCCAAAATCTTTCTCGCAAAATAGTTAGGAGAGTAGGTGCTCCAGCATGCTTATTCAGAGTATGCTCTTGCTCAATAAGCCTTCTCACTACTGGGTTTTTCGAAGGGAGAATCACTGGAGCAATAAAATCATATGTTTCGTCTTCATTAGTAAGTCTTGATTTCAATCGCAACATTCCATCATCATCTTTAAAAGCTTGGAAATTGGAAGAGATTTTCTACCATTTTCAGGAGAAAAGAATTCTGTCTTCACAGCACGGAAAAGTACTTTATGCGCACTCAATAGTCCTTCTTTTGTAAGGAGTGCATGTTTTCTCAAATCATGAGCTTTGGGGTGAAATCGCATAATCCAAGCTAGCACTCTCACTATTTTGGAAAATTCCGAGATTCTTTTTCATAATTCAGAAACAATCGTCCTAAATTCTACATTGCCAGCAGAAAAAAAAAATTGTTTTTCGTTTTTCTTGTTCAACTTCATCTTCATTAACATTGACAATTGATTTGGCCATTGTTTTTTTGAATTCGTTAACCATGTAGGTCGTAGTTACCATTGGGACTTCAAAAGTTGCTTAACACCACATCGTCTGGATGGAAGATCAGCGGAATTTAGCTCACCAGGGATATGAAGCCAATTTTCAGGCTCTATGAGTTGTCTCATTTCTTTAACTCGATTAGAAACAAACACTGGCCATTGTTCTTGTCGTTTAATCCAACTAAGAACTGTTGAAGAATCAGTCCAAAAGTAGATATCAAGGCTTTCGACTTCTAGAGCACCTCTTATAAATTTAAATAATATTGCTCCAATACTAGCTGTCATTAACTCCAACCTTGGAATAGTTATATTTTTTAATGTTGTTAACCGTGATTTGGCTTGCAGTAAATTGACATTCAACGTACCATCAGGGGACTCTCTTAATAGAAAGATACAGGTGGAATAAGCATTTTGGCTTGCATCAACAAAAGAGTGCAAGCTTAAATGGGATGCTTCTGTGGCACCGCTGAATCTTGGAATTTTTACAAATTTCAAGAGATGTAAATATTTAAGCCACTTAAGAAATTTTCTTTTAATGTCTTCGTTTACTTCTGCGTCCCATGGTTCCTTTGTATTCCAAATAACTTGAAGCAAGAATTTATGTTGTATTAACGCAGGAGACACAAATCCTATAGGATAGAAAACTCTGCTGATAAGGGACAAGATATTTCGCTTAGTTAATTTTTCTGATTCGTCAAGAATCAAAAGTTCAGAATCTATTTTGAGAGTATTGGAATTCTTATCCCATATTAAGCCCAATACTGATGCTTTGGAATCTGCTGGAGGAAAAGTATCGTCTCTGTTGTATGTAGGACTTTCCCAACCTCCAAGATAAAATTTTGCTCTTTTCATTACTTCTGTAGATATTTCTACAAAATTATCTAACTCTGAAGTATTGTGAACACTTGTAACGCAATTGTTTACATAAAAACTGTCGCACAATTTAACAAGTAATTCTTTAAATCCATCATACCAAAAGAATCGCAAAAAAATTCTGTCATTCTCGGGCGACAAGAATTGCAAAAAAACTCTTCTTATATCAGAAATAACACCAATTTCATAACGACGAAATTTGGCTAATATCAAAGGAATGGTTTCAATAAAATTAATCCCAGTCTCTAAACAATCATTCAATGAGGGGGAATTACTTGTTTTAGCTGAGGCATCAAAGACAGGCTTTCCAATCTTTGGGATTCACATATTTGCCTACTGTATCCAAGCTGACCACCTTTAATGCGATAAACAGTAATAACTGGATGAACATGGGCAATTAATTTCTCCTCAATGAAAGTTAAGTTCTTCAATATTTCCGGTTGTGGACCTGGATCCATATTATTAGCTACAGAAAAAATATTTAGTTCATTATTTACTATACATTTATGGCAAGTCTTACAAGATCCGTCAGATCGAATATGCATGTCAAACCAACGACGATGACAAATTTTACAAAAATATAATTTTAAATTTTTTTGTGCATCTTCGAAATTTAAAGCATATTTCCGAGCACGTATATTCACTATCAGAAGAGATTAGTCATGTCGTCGTTTTTTACGCTGATATCTAGCATCTTGCTTTAAAGCTAAATCATGTTTGCATTCTTTTCGACCAGTAAGTGTACGTTTTCTCGGCTTTTTTTATAATAGAACTAACACATTCCATAAATTTTTTTTAATACGGCAAACATATTAAAAATAATACTTATAGTAATAAATACTTCTTAATAGTAAATATGTTTCATTTCGTTCAATTTTCAACCTTCGAATTCGAATAACACTTTAGATAACGAATTTAACAATTAATTTTATTTATTTACAATTCTTTTCATGACACTTTACAAAAGAAAAAAAAATCATCATATAATTCTTTTAAAATGCGTAACTATCGTCTGCGTAAATGATTTCACATAGTGAGAATAAATTGTGTATTTGAATTCTTAACGTTGAAAAATACTTTTATAATTGAATGTAAATAATTGAATTAAATGTTTTTTTTTAAATCATTCGATAAGAAAATAATATTGTCATAATCTGCAGATCATATTTTATTTCTATCAAGTCCAAAAATATTTCTTTCCTTAATTATATTTGAAAAACAGTTTTTGAGATATTTTAGCGGATTTATTTAATTAATCATGATTTTTTCTATAATTACTAACTCCCTGATTTATTTTTTCTTCTGAAAATATACGTGTTTCATTTTTTATTTGCAAAAATGCGTCCGTAATGGAACAACATGTAAAATAAATTAATTAAAATAATGATTTTTTTATGGTTATTCTGTAAAAAAAATAATATTGTTCAAATCTGCAGATCATAATTTATTTTTATGTTTAATTTCAAGCCAAAATACTGAATAGTTTTTTTTTTTAAGTGTACGAGAAAATGTAATTTGTGTATCCTAGTAGAGGATTCACTTCGCCCATCCTAATAAATTTGGAAAAAATATTAATTCATATTTCAAATTAAAAAAAATATATATTACTTATTTTTTATATTTAAAAAATATTTTTACGTTACATAAATTCCAGAATTTCAAAAGGTAAAAATTATCTAAATTTATAACACCCTAAATTTTGTCTCTATAATAAAAAAATCACCGTCAGCATTATATATATATATATATATATATATATATATATATATATATATATATGTTTAAATAGATGTTAGACAGAGTTCAGTGGGATTTTCACAATAAAACAGGATTCAAGTAATTTATTTCCACTCCATTGAATGGCGTCTTTCATTGAGGATGAGATTGCTGTAAGTGAAGTTGTTTGATTAAGCTATTTATCATCTTTTGTGTAAGTGTACTTTACAGAAACTTAGTCTGCTGCAGTGTTGAAGTCGCAGACCAGTCATCACCTAATGGTGAAAAAACAGAACCATAAGGCTAAATTATTTCTATCTGTTGAGATATTTTATTGGAACGGAAAATTGATTTCAACTTTCGTAGTATATGATAATTAATTTGTGCAACAATTAAAGCAAGTTTGTTGATCTATCAAAGTAAATTTGAAATGAAATTATAGGACGAATATGAATAAATATGATCAGGTAATTTAATTAATTTAATTAAAGATAAAATTGTAGCAAGTTCCAATATTTCAATATAAATTATATGCATAACGATATATAAAACAAGAAACGAATGTATTTAAAATCAAATGTAAAAAATACTTTTAAAAAATGAGTTTGCTGGGTTGGGATTTAGTAGAATTATTTAAAAGGTGAATCGTAGATGGTAATTTATGTCTCCGAAATAGAATGTGTATGTAAGGTTGCCGCAAACGAATATTTTTTTTTTAGTTTTTGTTTATTAATATTTAAAAAAAATAGTTTTAGTGGAAAATTACATCAATAAATTTACCAAGAGGAATACAGATTGGAAAAAGTGGTAGTAAAAAGAGTAAACATATAGTCGCTTAAAGCAATACTGAGAATAAAATAAAAAAAATTGTTTCATTAACCTCAATTTTTTTATATTTTTTAAGAAATACAAAATAAGCTTTATCGCTTTTACATGGGCGTTTTTGAAGACATGAACAAATATTATACAACATTTTCATGACAGCTTTTAAACGAAATTGTGTTGCAATTTTAATTTTGTTAAGTTCAGTAAAATATTTAAAAATATCAAAATTTCTTCTCTTATAACCAAAAAAAAATTTATTTGTGTAATATTTTATTCAGAGAGATAACTTTGACATATTATTTTTAACTAATGAATGAAATATATGAAATAAATATCTAAAAGATTCTGTCAACAAAAATGTTCCCTTTTTTCGTTGAAACATGTCTCTATGATGAAACGCTAATTGGAGTTTTTAGCATATCATTTTGCTATACACGCATGCAACATAATTGCATATTAATTCAAATCGTGTACTTTTTCCCAGAAGAAAAACTATAACAGACATAACGTCACTCAAACTCTCGTGTCAATTCTCATTAAAACTACAGGTATTCGTTCTACTTAAAAGGGAATTTTCGATATAATAAATATGAAAACTATTTTATTGTTTGCTTTTGAAAGGGTATATAGCTCATAAAGAATATTTTCATTAACTAAAATTAATAAATAGTTTATGAGACTTTCAAACTCTAAATACTCGATTAAAATTTTTAAATGAGCTAATAAATATGTATGCAATATCAGCCAGCTTAAATATTGAATTTATATATAACTCATACTGCATGACCTCGATTACTAACATCCTTAATATAAACTAACCTCTAACACTTATTTATTCTGTTAAACATTTAAAAGCAACAACAGCTTTTCATGTAATAACATGTACTCTAAATATGTTTGAAAATTTATAGCTCATAATCCACTTTAATTACTAAAAATCATTTATAAACACAGGCTTAATCTTTAGCTATACGATTAAATATTTAAATGAATCAAAAATAGTCAGCTAATATTAATCAGTTTATTTGTTAGCAATTAACATGCAATTTTATGCATTATATGTAATATGTAATATGTATTTATCTTTATGCGTAAAGCGTAACCGTAAAATATAACAGATTGAAATTAATCATTTGAAAGGTTCGTTCTTCGGTTAGAGAATTCATAGCTTTTCCTTATAGGGCAATGAGACATTTTGTACACTTTTGTATTTTTTGAAGCATTCTTTCCGTTTTTTTGCAATTACCGATATAAATGAAATATGTTTTTGTAATTCAGCACTCCACTTATGCCGCTTATAAATTTTCGACAGCCTTACTGCCTACTACTTGTATATATTAGAGAGAAGGGGGTAAATTTATCCAATACTTACATTAATACTTTAACCGGCTATGCAATTTTTTCTAGATTACAATTCTTTAACTTATTTTAAAATGCAAATGTAATTCTTCTTACTTTTTTTCAGATATTTTATGCATTGTTGCGGGTTTATTGTTTATAGTAAAATTTTACTGGAAGCGTAATATGTTTCTTTAACTACAAACTATCATCTTTAAAATCGCATATGTGTAAAATTTGGGTACGTGCAGTATTTCGTGGATTTAGTCTTATAAGCACTAACATCAAAAGAGGAAAAAAATATGATCACCAGTGTAATATTTACGTTCCTTTCACACCAATGGGATAATAAATTCCATTACATTATTTTTCTAATGTAATGTGTAATACTATACACAATTAATTATTGTTTAATAACAAAATATTTTGTTTAATTTTTTTTTCATCTTATTTATATTAAGCGTTGTAATTGCGTAAATGCCAACTTTTACGTTTTTTAATTACCACTAAAATTTAATAGAATTGTTTGCCTTATTTACCCACATATATTCGACTATTAAATAAGATTACCTACTATTAAATTTTACTGATTAGAAACCGCAAAATTTGGCTGCTATTTAATTGTAACAAGAAAATTGTGACATCGCTTTGATATCACAAACTCACATTTGTGGAAAAATAGTACGCGATATAGTATTTTCATTGAATTTTTAAAATAAAAAATATCATTTACAACAGCTAACATTATCGAAAGTGTTTTCGATTGTAGACCTGGTTATTTAATCTAAATATCTATAAAAAAAATCTTCCTATATAGCTGCATTCAATTTTTGTATACGTGTTTAACATACATGACTATGCAAAATTTTTTTAACCTACACAAAACATGTTTACATATACATATTGTTTAAAAAGATAGTTTTTAATTTTTTTAAATATTTTTTTAACCCCGTGTAATTTAACAGTCCGAAATGTATAATTTTTTCTTTTGTTTAAACGAAATGTAATTAAACAATTATGTTAGTAACGCATACAAAACATAAATTATTTGTAGAATAACAAAAAAATTAAATTTATTTATAAAAAAAATTCTGTGTATATTCAAATACAGTCCTAAAATCAGATTATATGTGTTTAAGATACGTTATTATGCAAAACACTTACATAAACGTAAATGCAACTATTTATTGATTTCATACATTTAAGCATTTTTCAGAAAAGTACAGTCATGTGCCAAAATTTTGAAGATACGTAAGAAAGAAATTTTCAGCATTTTTGAAAGGTTACCTTACACGTAATTTTTTTTATTGAAAATTTGGGCCTTAGATTTGAGTTTGAAAAAAAAAAAAAGAATAAAAGAAAGAAAAGTTTTCTATTATCGATAAGAGCTTTGTTTTTCTATCTTTCTTTTCAAGCTGCAAACTTCAACATATTTTGAAAGAAGAGATACAATAAATCTTCCAATATGTTTATCTTGAAAGTTCAGGAAAATCCTTTTATTTGATAAGTGATGTATATTGATTTCTTTCATTCATGCGTTGTTTTCTTTTCCGATCCGCTAAAACATCAAACATTCAGAATCCAAAGCAATCTGCTGGAAGTAGTATATTTATGGATAAAATGCATATATGGAATTCCAGATAAAAGTTTCAGCAATTTTTTCCAATGGGTAGAAATATTCATATTTATTTTTTTTTAATCTAATCTTTCTAACGCATTATTATAATAAAATTTAATTTTTTACAGAATATTCCAGTGATAATGTGAGAGAAGAAAGAGGATATAAATGAAACTATGCAAGAAATTTCTTTAATTTATTATTTAACAAAAATATAATGATAATACAAAAAAGGGAAACTGATAATTCCTTAACAGTCTTTGTCTCTTCATACATCGTACACATGTGCGATAAATTTTTTGAGATATCCGAAACTTTAACAAAAATTAATTGTAAACTCATAGTTATTTATAATTCCAGACACATTTCATGTATTTTCAGAAATTTCTTTAGAAAAATCAAACATAATTCTCCGAAAACTTTAGATTTCTGAGATATGAGGAAGGTTTTCCTAAGTAAACAGAACTTATTCGCTTACCCATAAATTAAAACAAAATGCTTTTGTTAATTATGGAAACATACTGGTATTTCAGATTTCGTCTCCTAAAGGATTTTGAACATAAGAAAAACATTTCCAGAAAGGGCGTAAATACGACGCTACATTGCAATTTTTAAATGTAATATATAATTTTTGGTAATGTAAGGTTTGAAAGTATTACTCATTTCATAATATTACTATTTAATGTCATTTTCAGAGTTAAACATTTCCTCTTTATAGTAAATTTAGAAAAACCTTTAATTTCATATATGATGTGTATTTTTTTCTTCTTCGACCTCTTGACTATCAACTTTTGTCGGAAGTTTTAAAATAGTCTACTAGAAGCAATATAAAGGAATTGCGTAAACTTATTAAACAAACAATACCTATAAGGAATTTATATAAAAATTTGCAGATGTGAGAATTGAGAAGTATCCTTTCTGTTAAATATGTAAGTTAAGAGGTTTCAAAAAATTTAAAAATGGAAATCAATAGAGTATATATGGTATATAGATTTTAGAAATGCATCAATCTTTTATTTTTGGGTCTTCCTTAACTAAAGTTCAATTTTCGACTAAAAACTGTTAAACTTTTTATTCTCAAAATTTACAATTTCACAGTTTTAGCTTGGTATGCATGCATTAGAAGTACGTTAATGCAAAAATCACGCGACCATATTCCCAGTACATTAAATATTTTATTATTTTCAAAACATGATGATATTAGTAAAAAAAGAATGATTATATGTTCATATTACATGACAAATCTATTGTGAATAAAATTTGTACATGTATTATTACGTAGAATTTGGAATTTTAAGTAAAAATCATTACGAAGAAAAAACTAGTCGTTGGGGGCCACCGTAATACTTACCCATCATGGATATGCATAATGTAAAATATTAAAATAAAAATGTGTAAACTACTTATAAAATGCATTGCAATTCAAATAAAATCGTGGCTTGATGACGTCACAAACTTTAAAGGCTCGATTACTGAATTGCTTGAAAGAGGTTTTTCCTTATAACTCCAAAAATAATAATCCTATTAACTAGCGGTTTATTGCATCTGATTAAGCGTCAAATTTCCAATTAAAATATCTCTTTGAAGTGAAATTTGGATGAAATACAGGGTCATGAAAAATCGAAGAGTGTGGAAAATAGGATTCCAAATATCTCGGCAACTAATTATCCGATCGACTTCATGCTTTATGTAAAATTTATGTTTTTTTATTGTCTTTTATATTCATTTCTTAAAATAAACAATTTCGAAAATTTTTATATACCTTTTATCAGAACGAATATTTCGAGGGTCCGAATAAAATAGTTCCGGTTAATCGAGGTTAATGAAATGAAATAGGCTTCTTCCCATTATTACATACTAAGTACATACCAAATTGCAAGTCTCTATCTCAATTTTTTCGGGAGATAGAGCGTTTACAGACACACACACACACAGACACACAGACACACAGACGGACGGCAAAAAAAAATTTCTAAAAATATGTTTTTCGGAATCTCCAGTGTCTGAAACGTGTAAATCCGTCAAAAAAAATTTTTCGATTTTCAAAACGATTACAAGACTTACCCTATACTACGTATGATGGGTAAGTAATATAGAAAATATATAAATGGAGATTTAAAAAACGCAAACCAGTTCTTTTATTGTTAAACTAGTGTAAATGCCCGTCTAAGGACGGTGGGTAGAAATCGTGGTTTTCACTTTAAATTTGAAATAATGTATAAAAATACTCATATACTATTCATCGACAATAAGGAAAACTGGCATGAAATGTTAAGTTCTGGGCCTAATTAATGCATGGGACTCTGAGATTTTAACACACATTTTTAATGTGATATTAATAAAATGGCGAAACAGAGGAGAAATTGCTGATATATATCATTTAGTAAAAGGAAACATATATGTACTGAATGCAATATCAGTACATACAACTTTTACAGACTTACTTGTACTCTATGAAATATAAACATGTTCATATACTATTCATCAACAGTAAGGAAAACTTACCTGAAACGTTAAGTTCAGATCTTCTGGAGTTTTAACAACACATTTTTAATCTTATGTAAATAAGATGACAGAACAGTGAAGAAATTACAGAGATTTCCCAATTAGTAAAAGGAGACAGACATAAATATTGTTCTGATGTGTGTTTTATTATGAAATTTTAATTGTGTTATGGTATATTAGCCGGAATCAAATGCTGAACTATTTAGATTGTTTTAAGTGCAAACTTGTTAATGTTCCGTAACCTTAAAAAACTTATTTTTAAACATTATTCTTAATAATTTTATTTTTTCTGAAATACTTTTCCTGAATTATTTAAGAAAAGTTTAAATTTTTAAAAAAGGTAAAAATAACTTTTTTGCCTGGTATCCACTGCGCGCAAGGTTGTAGAAAAAATATTGCTTAAAAAATAACAAACAAAACTGATAATGATGTAAAATGTTGTATCTTGAACTTATACTTCAATTTCAAGCAATTAAAAAATTAATTTATTTTAAAATTGGCATTTTTTCAACAAAAAATGAATTTTTTAAACATTTTACAGTTTAAATTTGAATTTAAGAAAAATTAAAATTTTAATTGCTTGAAATTGAAGTATAAGTTCCAGATACATCAATTTTACATCATTATCAGTTTTGTTTGTTATTTTTGAAGCAATATTTTTTCTACAACCTTGCGCACAGTAGATACCAGGCGAAAATTTTATTTTTACTTTTTTTTAAACTTTTAACTTTTTTAAATAATTAAATATGAATTGTACAACATTGAAATAATTATGTTAAATCAAGCTGATATTGACCTATGAGTGGTAAAAATTTAATTTTATTGTGTGTTATATGAAATGAGAAATAAAATAAAATGTGACAGGACTTTGAAAATAAAATGTGACAGGTGAAGGGAAGACTGCAGTCTTCCCTTTGTAAAATTAATGAACGTGTCATCCCATCCCATCTCAACGACTTCTTACACGATAACAATATTCTCATACCTGAACAATTCAGCTTTAGGGCCAAACATTGGACACAACACCAAATTCTAAGCGTTTTGGAATTCATAAGTGAAATCTTTAACGCAAAAATGCCCGCTGCTGAACTATTTGTAGACATAACCAAGGCCTTCGATAGAGTCTGTCATGGGGGCCTCATTTACAAACTAATTCGGCTTAACATTCCCTCCGGGCTTATACATTTTGTGCACTCCTACCTTGGCGATCGTAATTTTTTCTTCCGTATTAATAATACATTGTCTGTTTTACACTCCATTACTTGTAGAATAATTCAAAACTCAATTCAATGTCCCAGCTTATTTAATCTTTATTTTAATGACATTCACAGTACTGTACAAAATTTTATGGCCCTTTATGCAGACGACACCACTATTTACGCCACTGCACATCCCTCTTCCTTCATCTACAAAAATATCCAAATTTTATTCTACAAAATTCTACAAAAATATTCAAACTTGATGCGCCATAGATGGCGCATCAAGTTTGAATACGAAATTAAACGAAAGTAAAATAACTGATGTCTACTTCTCTCGTATCTTTTCCTACCACAATAGATTCACTATCAACAATTCTATTATCCCTCGGTCTGATACTGGTGAGTACCAGGGGGTCATCATTGATAAATGCCTTACTTTTCGAAAACAAATCCTAAATATCCGTGCTAAAGTCGCCGGTGTTTCTAAATCTCTTTCACCTCCTCTACGTAGGTCTTCGCTCTCTTTTCGTAATAAAATGCTTATCTATAATGTATGCATCCTCTGTGTTATTACTTATGCCTGCCCAATGCGTGGCTACACTTGTAAGATCAGTATGGACTTTCTTTCTCTCTCCCATAATAAACAGCTTAGAATTACCCGTAACGGATTTAGATACCTTCGTAATGCTACTATCAGAAATTATCTTAAAACCTGTCGCTGGCTAACCGTATTAATATCCTTTCAAAAAAGTCTACAGCAAACTCTATAATATTCCTAATGATATTGTCTATGAGCTGCCTGATTAGGACGTTTACAGTCCTGCTAATCGTAAAAAACCGAGATAAACTAATATATTAGAAGAGTAGTTCTCTTGTACTAATATTTAACAGGTTTTTGTTTCTTGTTTTATATTAAAAAAATATATTATATACATAAGTATCTATTTGTACATTTTATTACTTAAACTTGTTGTAATTTAACTGCTATTCATTATTTTAAATGTATGGCAATGAAAATTGTCTTTTTTTTTAAGGGTAGATATGCGCTATTTTTCGTGCTTTTCTCTTGCCTCTCGACGATATGTTTGTGTTTTTTTACACAGTTTTAACATTTATTCTTATTTTATCCTTCTTTTACATCATTTCCAAATTACTTATCTACTTAAATTTTCAATTTTAAACCTTTTTTGACTCACATTCCTCTATTTTGGGACTTTCTGACAATTTGTCAGCAAAGATCCACCTTATTCTATCCTATAATTTGATTGGTCGTTCAATTCTACCGGTCACTTAAACAGACTTTTCTCTTATCTTTCCTTATTTTGACTTCTGTATGTGTGAGATAAAGGTCTCATCTCATCATTTTATAACTTTTGTTCTACGGCTATAGTTTAATTTTTTCGTGGCACATTTAGAATTTGATAAAGAAATAATCCTAGGCAGGGGGTGGATTTGCAGCTCAACTGAGAATCCCCTTGAAAATATAAACTGTTTAGCCGTTTAACTGTTGAATGCAAAGTTATAGATTACCATCAATATTCATGCAGCAGCATGAAGACGATCAAATTAAAAGAACACGGATATGACCACGTCTAAAGCTACGTAATATCCAGTTACTGAAGCTAGACTTCATTATTATGCTAAATACCGTAATGCGTCTGGGGTTTCCTTATGCATTAATCTATTGTTTATAAAATTTAATAAAACATAAAAATTTGTTAAATCTAAAAAATATTGTTTATATCACAATGCGAATTGAATAATACTAAAACCAAATCATTTTGCTCAAGAATTATTTGATTACTATTATAGTTAAAAAAAGAAAAACAACCGAAATTGATATTGTGAAAGGGATTATTATAGACTATAAATAAACAACAAATTATTATCCGATTTCTTTTACAAGAATGGAATATCAAAGTAGTATTTCCGGAAGTCTTATTAAAAGTTATAAATTATCAATGATCATACTTGCCTTAAAATACTTGTAAAGTTTCACACAAACTTTTATAGAAAATTTTTAACAGATTATCCTTTAAATCCAACCTCTAAAAAAGAAAACAATTCAATGACGACA